>OZ037783.1:27427625-27472625 GCA_964035525.1 Porites cylindrica
GTTTTCACCTTGCTTGATGCGTAAGAGGATTGCAAAGTCTGAAGCGATACTGGCTTTACCTGATAACTTTCAGGAGCTGCATCTCGAATGGTAAGCCAGAGAAATTATTGTATTTCATGTTTGTTTTTTGTATCTAATTTAATGAAGAGGAGCGTAGTTTATGCGGGAATTTAGTTTATGCGCGTTTGTAAGTTTTGAGACAACGATCTCACCGAGTATCTGGTTTGATATAATCTTACAGAACTTTAAAAAGCCTTTAGACAGTTTCTCACCGCAAATAGAAAGAAAATGTTCCAAAGAATCTTTATTTATAATTCTAGCCGGAAAAGAAAGCTTTGAGCGATTTTCTTGCCTCGAGTTTCTCTTTGAAAAAACAAACACCGGGAAGTGGCTTAAAACATAAACTTCAGCAAACTTAAGCTTGAAGCTTGAAGACTCAGGATATTTAGGGACACTTTAATACTTGTCTTCCTGAATGAAAATTGTTGTCTCTGTTTATGTTTCACCGAATTATATTTCTTTTATTGGTTGTTGGTAGTCTCTCTTGCAATTTTAATCGCTATGCCGATTGTTTTCAGTCGTTCAGTGAACATCGCTTGCAGGAGTTCTCAAAATGCCGCGCGTTAAACCATCAAATAAAAAATAAACATGATAAATTCTTTATTATCTTGGAGCGTAACTCTGTTAATGTTCATTCAAACACTCGCTACAGCTCGCACTACAAAAGTGAGAACCGGATGGCCGTATAGGTGATTTTGGAAATTTTTTTTTAACAGTTTATGAATATTGAATGAGAGCAATTTGTATTGTGAAATACTGCTTTCTGTCCATGGTATAAAAGGTTGGTTTACACGCACCCAGATTTGTGGGCAAGATTTTGCAAAGTAAACTTGTCGAACGCCAAAACGTTGGCCTGATTTTTTTTCTAAGCCTAATTGATCTACGGTGATCAATAGCCATTACGGCTCTTAAATGTGATAAAAGATGATTACCAGTTTTTGAGTGTACATATGAGGCTATCAACTCGATGTAAGATTTGGTTCACTCTTGGGCTGTTTGCAAATTATTTTTCTCTAAAATCAGGTAGCCTTTCCCTCAAAAGTCACATAAATGTGCTCTAAAGTTAACTGAATTGTGGAATTCGAATACAAGTTTATTGTTTAATTTAAATTATAAATTTACTAATGGGAGCCTCGCTTTTAGCCCTGGCTAAATCTATATATTAGAACTGCGGCGGGTGGGAAAGCAATAAAAATGTGGTGGCCAGGAGACGGCTCCTGGTTGGCGGGTGATGGTAATGTTGGTGGTAGTATAATTAAAGTAACAAATTTGACAGGAGCGAATTGATATTTAAGATTTTCGCGCCAACAATTAGTAAACCGCCTAGTGCAACTAGTGTTATCTGCCATGGACAATGGAAGCTACAAATACGGAGGGGCTGAGTGACGTGACCTGTTGATATTAACGTGCCAACCACAAGTGCAATGGTTCTTGGAAAAAAAAATTTGTTTTACGTGTTACGAATTTTTCATAACAAAAACAATGTCAGGACAATGTTTATAAACAGTGCTATCTTTTCCTATTAAAACATACATAAACCAATGAACATAGCCTCCCACGCAAACGTTCTTAGGGGTCCGTCACGCAATCTTTCTGGGGGAGGAAAGATTGCGTGACGGACCCCTAAGAACGTTTGCGTGGGAGGCTACAATGAACACTGCCCATATTAAACATTGACAAAACTAGGACATTCATCGACCCTTAAAAATAACCAGAAAACCGGTCAAACGAGAGAAACCACCTGAAAATAACATACCATCTTAAGTTAATGAGCCTCCATAACATTTTTTTCATGAGAAAAAACTAAGTAAGAACTAACTAAGAACTCTGAAATGAACTAATGAAAAAAAACTTGACTTAATATACTTTCGTGTTTCGTGATTCTATTTCCACGACATTGTTGACTTCTCTAGATTTAAATAATTAAAAACGTTCACTTTTTGATTAAATCATTGTTTGTGCTACTGGTTGAAAAAACTAATAATTGAATATTACGTAACTACAAGCAGAAGTCTCAAATAGTAAAGGTAACGTTTGGCCGTTTGGACGATGCCTTTGTTTGGTCCGGTATTATAATGATCAATTTTTTATTTTACTTTTTCTACTTTTTCTAAAGTTTCTATCGCCATGACCAGTTCATGAGAAGGATGAAAGCGTTAAAATGGAGTCCACTTTTCCACGAATGATGAGTTTTCCTTAATTATGATTACATTAACCACCTGCAATGCGGCGAAACTAATGTACTTGTACAGAACATGCAATATTTTTCTCAGCTCAGCTGATAACGTTCTAAACTAAAAGCCCCGCAGGGATCATGCCATATATTTTCTCATGATTACAGTGGAACCTCGATATAACGATGAGCCAGCGTACTGACAAAATATGTTCGTCATATCGAGGTTTTTTTCCATATAGTTTACTACTGCTGGGATAAAGAAAATAGTTCGTTATACCGAGGACTTTGTTATGTAGAGGTTCGTAATATCGAGGTTCCACTGTATAATTATACTCATAACTGTAATGACCTCGGGTATACAAGTCATACAACTTTTATGTTTGTTTTTAATAACCTGGTAATGAAAAAAGAAAAACAAACAAAGAGGCCGGAATCTTGTATTTTAAAAGGTGGGTGTCCAAATGTTAAAACGCAACACAGATTCTGAAGGTCAGTGCTATTGTTCGGTCTAGCCTTAAATATCAGATAAAATTGACAAGTTTGAAATGAAATTTCGAAATGAGAGTACATTAACACAATATAAATAAATGCAGCACAAAAGGAACTGGCGGAATTATGTTTATTTTGTTTCTATTTTTAATTAGAGAGTGTTGGAAGCACCAGGCATTGATTAATTTTTTTTTCTCTCAAGAATGCTAAATACACAGTCTTTGTGCAAAGTAGAATTCAATAGCCTCATGCAGTTAATTAACGACTCGCCATGTCGACTGTAAAGGCAACTGTAATTATATGCATATTATCATATTGCTTCAGTATTTTACCCTGAATAATCACGCTTGATTTTTTGGAGCTTGTAAGAACAACAGCTGTTCATAATCAAAACCGCTTGATTTGGATATTTCTTTGAGTAAATTTAGTCAGTGACTCTAGCTGCTACAGCTCCAGTTTGCTTTCGAGACCATAATGCAACGACAGGTGCTTCCAGAACGCGATTTAGAGGAAGGCCGCCGAAAAGAAAGAAGTGAACCTGGTGTTCCTGGTTTTAGCCTAGGATTTATCCGAGCCGAAGAGATGACGAACGACATCTCTGAACAATTATCGCAGACGTTTGGTCCAACTTTGACACTGATGAAACCGAGTGGGCAATTCTTTGGCGAAACCTCCTTCTCTGAGCTTCGGAACTTAAACCCGGGAAAGTCGGTATACCTTTCGCGTTTCTACAGCTTGCTTGTTGTGCTAAGCCTGTGGCTGTACGTAATATTGGGACTGGCAAGTCTTTTCTCTGAAGGTTTCACTTCCGTGGATGTTTTCCTTTACTTATTTACCACAGCTACCTGGTCTGTGCAGTGTGCCTGCAACGTCACCATTTTTTTGGCGCTGCTGCCTCAAGTGCAAAGCAAAAGCGACTCTCGATTTTCCCAATTTATTACTTCATTTTCTACAACAACAACTGATCTCAAAGGCTTGAGGCGAAAATCACTGAAAGGTTTAGCTTTTGCAGGAATGGTGTCTTTGGCAAATTTTGCCTTCGCTCTACTATGGTCATTTTATGTCAATGGTGTATTGTACAAATACAAACCCTGGAATGGGAACATGGGAGTCCGGATCATCGAAATTGGAGTTGGAATATATACTTCTTTCGCCTGGATTCTCCCCGTTCAGCTTTACTACACAACGTGCTTGGTCTTGGAAAGAATGTTTGAAACGCTAAAGGACAAAGTCACATCCAGCCTCGATACAGATCATCCATTGACCCTTACCAGCTTACGTCAGGAGTATCTGCGATTGTGTAAGGTACTCGAGAAGGCTGACAAAGTGTTTTCACCTTTCCTGTTGGTAACGGTCGCATTGGATGTACCGTTAATTTGCGTGAACCTGTACCAGGTCATCAAGATCACCAAGAATTGGACCAACGAGCAAAATACGATTTCGTTTTTTGCGCACATGTTTTGGAGTGTTTGTTTATCAAGCATAGTTTCACTCTTATGCTTGTTCGGAGGCAGAGTGAATGAGAAGGTAAGATCACAGGTGTATAGCAGGCAGTTTAAGCAAACCTTTTCATTTACGGACAGCTGTAGCAAATCCTTTTTAAGCGAATATCGATAGCAATGTTAGGAAAAAAAAGAAATAGAGATATCCTTTCAAAAATCTTAACCAAAAGCAGCAAAATTGACGACGGTAACCAGGGACTTATCGAAAGAAACGAGGAATCTATCAGCAGCTGGTGAAGACGTTGTTGACAAAAGTAACAAATATAGCGAGGAAGCAAAAAGGCAAAAAAGAAATCCCATGTTTTTTGCAAGGAAGATGAAACGCAAAGCCGACAATTCTAAGAGGTCTCTCGCCAAACCGCAAACTTAGGAAGCAAGATCAACCAGGATCAATTAGTCTGCATCTGCAAACATTGTCAACAAAATCGCTCATTTATGGATGTTAGATTCATTTTTAATTCGTTGCTTCCAATGTTTTTTCGATGAATAAAAAGTAGTAGCTAAAAAATCTTTTACGTCACGACCTAGCCATCGTAACCAATCTAACTTGTTCAGTTTATCGTTATCACCAACGCGCACTTCGTAGCCTTCGCTTACTCGTAATCCGATTACGTAATCTGATCACGCGCGTTTGACTTTTCAAAATCACGTGAAACTTACGCAAAGCCCAGCGTATGGTTATTATCAATTTGTAAATAATTTATTCATTTATTTATTTAGTTAGTTACTAGTTAACCAGTCAGTTAGTTTTAACTTAGACTGTCTATCCAGTTTAACCTGTGTAAAGGTTTCTTCATTAGTGCCCGGCCTCCCGACAGGTAACTCGGCTGGCCGGCCTTGTAACACATCCGCGCTCTTACAAAGGAAATGGTGGTGATCGAGCACGTTCTCGGCAACGCATTTGAATGTGCTAATATGGAAGGTCTAAATCATAATTTAATTCGAATAACATACTATTTGCAGGCTCACAGTTTCTACGAAACCTTACAAATGCGCTACGTTCCTGCTCAGGACATCAAAGAACACTCGGAAGTGAGTATAATGACCTTTAAAAGACAAAATACAACAAATACACTTACAGATCTACTACTAGCTTCTACTGACAGAAGTTGAGCGAGGTACAACTTTTACATTAACGCTAGCCTGAGCATCATTTCCTCTCCCCTAATACTCAAACTGCGTTTGCGCACAACCTGCTATAAAGTGCCTTTATTTTATTTACGGGAGTAAAATTTGTGTATGTGGCTAGAAATCCACCTTAAAAGAAGCTATATAAATAAAAAATAGTCATTTCTCCAAATATCTATCATATCATGTGAAAAACTGCACTGACCTCAATCTTGGCGAGAATATTAGCTTATCTCCTTTCATTTCCCAGATTCTAGACTACATCTATTAGACGGGTTTGGATTTATATTTCTGATGATATGATAGAAAAACCAGGAACGTACTGAGGCGATCTTTTTAAATCTGTTTTTCCACAGTTGGTGCTGTTCCTTGCGCATGTCCAGGGAGAACCCATTGGTTTATCTGCAGGAGTACTGTCGGTGATCAACAAGTCGTTCTTCCTCACGGTTAGTTTCATTAACTACCGTATTTATTTTTGCCCCCATGTTTTTTGCCCTTTACGTGTTCAATCCAAAGCGTTCCAAACAAAACCTTCTACACATAATTTCCTCATAAAATCAAACTGTAACAAAACGTAACTTTCGATTGGACACAAAGGGAAAAATAGTATGTCATGTAATGACTCTTAAGATATCGCCAACCTCTCTCTCAGGGTCTATTTTCTCCATGTCCTTTCAAGAAGAGAAACCTGGGAACAACATTAGAGATATCTCATCCCCGAAGACACAGAGACAGTTGATCGACAGGAAATATTCACAGGAAAAATCTTTGAAAGCATAATTAAATACAAGAGCTAGTAGTATAGGGCGCACCGAATTAACCCTTTTTAGACTTTATTTTATGAATAAAATGGAGGAAATCCCATTAAGATATCAGATAAGGTCTTTGACTAGTTATTACTTGTAAACCTTGCCACGACTTCGCCATAAATATACCGTCTCAACTGACACCACCGGGGATTTCTAAAGATGAGGATATCAGTATTAAACATAAACCTGCTTAACACAAGCCCCGGTTAATTCGAATCAAAAATCGTTGGGAAATTAGGGTACAAATGTAAAGCAGAGGGGCGACCTAACGTTACATAACCGTTCACATTTAACATTTTTTTTCGTTTCAGCTTGTTGGAATAATCGCGTCGTATTTTGCCGTACTTCTAACTCTGCCTTACTGAATGATGCCGAAGAGCCACTTCACGGAAAAGAGAGATGGGGCTCAAAATAACTGACTTAATGATAAAGCACTCACACGGAGCTATTAGTCATTGCCACATCGTTTTATGTTGTCCCCTATGCAGACGTTATTTAAATGAATGCGAGGCTTTTTAATGGTATTTGTTAATGTTGAAAACAGCTAAGAATGGACGGTCACGTTTTCCTCTCGCTTACCATATATGGAACCTCATATATCTGTGTAAATTTGCTAAAAGGGTTTCCGTAAAGCCCAGTGCCGGTTTTACAGTGCTATGGGCATCCGCATTCCCAAAACCCTAATGATGTGGGCATCCCCTTTTCATATTACCTTAGCGATTTGGGTTAGGGTTAGGGTAGGGTTACATGCACAGGGGATGCCCATATCACTAGGGTTTTGGGAATGCGGATGCCCATATCACTGTGACACCGGCAGAAAACCCGGCCAGGGACTGACCTCAAGGTTGGTGGGTGGCTAGCAGTTCTCTGTCAAAGGAGTCAAAAGTGGGGGAGGGTAGGGAGGGGGTCTTTTGACAATGTGAAAAGTCAAAAAGCAGTGTATAGAAGGAATTTTCCCTGCGGGGTTGCCCAGTCAAATCATTGCTCTGACTTATAAAAATTAAGCTAATTAGAGCCCGGGGTCGACATGTGATTAGACTGCAAAACAGTCCGTATTTTTGCGTATTGAAGTACGCGCGAGCAGTCAAACATAAGGTCTGGAACGAGGCTGAAAACAGAGATCCAGACTGAGGGGAGACGCTAAAATACGGACTGTCCGTTTTGCATACGTTATATTCGTTCAAATTACCCTTTTCTCCCAGCCACGGGCAATTCCCATTTCTCTCACCTAACACGCCCTACGGGTGTGTGAGGCTCGCGCGCTTCGCGCGCGTAAGACTCTTACGCCACGCTTTACCGATTTCTTTACTGATTTTGAGAAAAAACCCGACTGTTTTGCAGTCTTCTAATGAAGACACCTTCTACATATAATTGTATTACTTGCATAATCAGATGGTATATAGCCTGCATTACCAACGAAACTAAACTGTGGTTGTGGCCGTCTGCGAAACAGCGCCAAAATCCATGTTCTTAGCCCCTACCTGTGTACCAGGATTTGAGTACGCGCCATGATTGACCTGATAAAAAAAGCCATTTCCGATTTGCCAATCAAGGTGAGAGGAAATTCAAAACTCACTTCCGGTAATTCGTTGAGTCCGTTGGAGGCCCAGAACAAAGATATAGGCGCTGCTTCGCAGACTTTACTAGAGACCTTTAGATTCAAGGACGAGAACGACTACGAGTACGAGATTTGGTTTAAAGTTTTTTCGCGTATTGTCAAAAATTAGACACCCCGGAATTCTACATTGTACCTTGTTTACACCAGAAAGCTTAGGACTGTTATCGTTATTGAAGAAGGTTAAGACCCCCGGGGGTTAAGACCTCTCCCGATTGCAAAATGCTAAAACTCGTTCCCGCCACTACGACACTCTCGTTAAAAGTCGTAGTAGCTTTCCCGCCAATATAACGCAGGCTCACGCGCGAGCACTTCTTACTATTGAGAAAATCTCGTACTCGTCACGTTCCCTTCTCAAAATCTAAAGGTCTCTATTAACCGCAGGCTAATGTTGTATTGTGTTGTAAAAAATATGAGCTATTTTGCTCAGTCGATACCAGCTAAAATGTACAAAAGTAGGTATAAGCGTAGACGTTTGACACTCATGATCAGACGACCTAACAGACTTTGATATCCATTGTGTTATGGTAAAGTCAAAGAGTATAATACTTAGCTTTAATTTCAGGAACATTTTCCGTCAATTTACTCGACTACTGAGTTAGAATTAAAACTTGCTCGTCAAAGCAAGCGGCCATCAGTTTACTATGGTAACGAAAAACGGATGTAAAATCCATCAAAAAAAAATTCTTTCAGCCCTAAAATGCAACTTTAAAGCTCCATAGGCCAAACTCGAATCAGCTTGCTCAATGGGAATTTGAAGTACGCTCGCGCTATGAGTATTAAATATATCGAAAAATCCGGGGGAAATTTTCTTTCTTTGGCAATTACAGGCTTTCGCATTTGATGGACGCAATCTATCTGTCGGACTTGTATGTTCTTTACATTGAACAGTGTATTATGAAGAGGAAATTTTTATATGCCATGTATTTTGTTTGTTAAACGTCAGTAGAAAATGTGAAAATTAACAATTATAGCAAATTCACATACATATAAAACGTTACGCCGGACCGTTGCAGCGCGCATGCCTGATTCAGTTTGCTTGGACATTTGAGAAAACAGGTGCTTCATAGTAAATAAATAAAGGCACATTTTAATTGCTGGTTTTCTAATAACTACTAAATTCAAAACCAAACTTAGCTTGTGTACAACCGCCCCCTTTCCTCAAACAAAAGGGAGGAGAGGTAGGGGAGGAGTTGCTAAGGCAAACTGAACCTTATTTAGATCTCAACAGTTAAATTATATATATATATATATATATAAAAAACCATTATATACAAAAGGAACTCAAAAACCACATCCTTTGACGCCACTCATACACAAGTAAAAGGAGTGCCCTCTCCCCCTACACCCCTTCCACATGGGACCCCTTAACAGTGAAACACCGATGCAAAATACACGAGTATTAGAAAAATTGGGTTCACAACCAAGATGATCCCTCGTTTGTCTGCAATTACGGTCGTTTACATGATTGGAAAGCGCTCTATGCTTTTACATCCAAGAGAAGATAGCCCTCGCTCGACTCTTCTCTTATTTAAAGGGATGTTAGGGACTGTTTAAGAGTATCAAGAAGGAGAAGCTGAAAATTAGTCTTACAAAGAGTAATATTACGTAACGCCTCCCTGCAAACATGCAAAGGCAAGTTAACTCTAACCCCCGTCTGATCACTTAACACCTCCCCTTCTCCCCCCCTCCCCCCATGGTTTCCCAGCCCCTCTCCCCGCCGCCCCTCCCTGATATTTATTGCACAGTCTGGACCATTCTAAGGGGATAAGCCTTCCAGGAGGGGCACCCCTTCATCCATGTAAACATACCCTACGGCCCCGTTTATTTAGGGGTAGAAAGGTCACTTACCTACCGAGCTACCTTGGACGAGCCAACCTTTCATACATTTCCTTGTGATGCATGTAAAACCGTTTACATGACAATTAAAAAGTTTTGGGAAGTCAGAGTCACCCTCCTAGCCGGGCCAACTTTTCTCCATTGAAAAACTTTGGCTCGCCCAGCCTTGTCAACTCGGTCATGTTAGACAATCAGAACATATATGCCGTGAGGGCTGTTTTAGACAATCAAAGTTGACTCTGCTATGTTGGTGACCCTTATTCTCCTTATAAATGGGGCCTTAAACAAGTTTGAAAATTAAGTATCAGAAAACGTGAACTACCTCCTTCGTTCTTGAATAGCGGCATTATTGTCACTCGTTAAAATGCAAAACACGGTTTTCATCTTTGCAGACGAAAAAGAATAAGGTTCAGGCGTTGCAATAATGATGGGCAGAACACCAGAAGAGTTTCGTTGTGTAGTTGCCAATGAACAGCCCAGGGCGTTAAACACCTGTCCCCCGGACTGTTATTTATGGAGTCATTGCTGTGTTTGCTCAAACTGCTCAATATCATAAATTAGAAAACAGCAGAAATTTACTATTGGCGAAGAGTAAACATAGATTTACCGTTTGTAACAACGACAAATAAAATAAAAGTGCAATACAATTACACCATCAATAACGGCTTTATAGATAGCATGAGCCCATCATGTTAAAGAACTAGTTAAAATATTTTTGCCCTCGGCAAATATCCAAATGTTGCAAATTCAAAATGCATGCTATTCTACAAATAGTTTGGGCCCCATTCAATCTGTACTATTCACTTGCAAAACATTTTAGGAGGGGGCATCCATAATGGGAATACAGTTACTTTAATACCTATCACGAAGTAAATGCAAAATTATATCACTATATGCCAAGACTTTATTCAGCATGCATTAAATTAAACAAACACGTCTTGTAAGGGATTGCCAGATCAATTTTTTCTTAACCCTCGGACGTACACGCAAAGTAATACCCTTACCGTTGTACATGGGAGGGGGGGGGGGAATGGAACCCCTCCCTTGAGTTTAAAAACATGTTCAAGTATTTTGAAAAGATTTTGTCTTCAGTGAAAAGCTTTTCATCTCCTCGTCAGAATGAGGTATATTTCATTGGTGGTGGCGCTGCTGGAGTCCTTTGACGTCACCGAACATGGTCGCCATCTTGGCCACCATTTTGGATTTTACTTAGAAATAAAAATCAGATAAAAGAATATTTGGAAATTTGGAAAACATACCTTGCGATCAAAATGCGGACCCCCCTAAACTTCTTTATATAAAAAAAGGTTTAGCCCCCCCACTCTAGCCAATCTGAAATAGCCTTGATCCCCCCCCCCCCCCCGCCCCAACCCCTCTTCTACATAAATAAGGACCGGTCCCTAAGCACGAGTGAGACCTGGGTACCAGACCAAACTTTGAAGCCTTCTTCGAGTCACTGCGAGCCAATCTGCGAATGGTGAGGGATCGTTCTACTTTCTGACTCCTTTTTTAGGCTGATCATGACAGTCATTTATTTACAACAGTGGAAAAAGGGAAGGAAATCAACAGTACGCAAGACTGTCGTGTGACTTTCGAGGTAGTGTTCTTTGTTTCCGTGTTGTGACACAATCACTTCAGGGAGAAGGAAATCACATCTTCAACAAGGTGATCGAGCGCTGCGTTGCGACTGCGGATGACTCTTTAATACTCATCAGGCTCTGCAAAAAGTAGGTAATCTGTACGATGTTTCTTGAGGAAAGTGTCATCATGACAACATTAAATACTTGTGATTGTACTCATCAATTCGACACTTTAAACAGCTCGAAATTATTATTCATTAATACAAACGTTCCTTGTTCTAACTGGCTTCGACGATCTTGAAAACGTATTATTGAAATCAGCATAAGATCCCGAAATCTTCCTTTTATTGTTTTCTTTAACGATAGTTTATCTTCTTGCAGTCATACTGGCCGTCAGTTGTTCATTTTTCCAGATCACCTCTTGTCAATGATTCCTGGGCAATGAATGTGGATCAAAGTTAGTTAAAAATCTAAAAACCAAGAGCGGAATTACGGAAGGAATTTATTCCTGCTCGGCGTAGAAACTGTTAACGACTGAAAGCTTTTTTTTTAAATTTTTCAGAGTAAATTGTTTTCGAAATATTTTCCTATCAGAGAATCGTTTGTTTCCTAAGATGTGGCGTATGAATCTTCATTAAGTTGAAATTTCGATCCATTTTTTGGCTATTAAAAAATAACTGAAAAAACCGTAGACGAAGATCATGCTGGTTATAAACGTCGGATCTCTAGAAAAGAGATCTAATCAGCTAAATATTAAGACCCGAAAACGAGAAGTCCAGACTACTGCAAAGCTGATCAGAACAACGTGTATTGTTTTTTCATAACAATATTTCGGCTGGCCTCTTCAGGTTTACAGATGTTATGAATTTATGATAGGAATCACAATATTATTTAGATGGAGAATGTCGCAATAAAAATGGTTTAAAAGGGAGAGGCGGAAATGACGTACAACACCAAAAAAACACAGGAAAAGAAAAAATAATAAGGATATGGATTACAACAATTCGTCACGGCGGTTTAGGCCATAAGTGCGACTGCCTACCCTTGGGAACGGAGTCACGTGAAGAATGAATTTTCTCTAGTGGGATTAACAGCATGTCAGTATGAGAATGGTTAGTGTGAGAGAGAAAGTGTTCAGAAACAGTAATGGGTTTAGATTTAATCTTAGTTTCGACTGCACGTCTGTGTTCGTTAAAGCTGTCCTTGAGGCGTCGCTTAGTTTCACCTATGTATTGTAAATTAAAACGGTTAGATTGAACCATGTAGATCACGTTTTTATTGTTACAAGTAATGTGTAAAGTGGTGTAGCGTGTTTCACCTGTAGCGTAAAAAGTATAACATGTAAGGCCGTTAGTCCGTGTTTGGACTAGTGGCACACTTTTGTCCACAGCGGAGGAAGCCTGGCGGAAAATGATTGTTCAGTAGAGTAATTGTGCTGCTGCTTTAACTAAAAGGTCACGAAGATTAGGGCTACGTCTGAAAGTAACAAAAGGCGGTTGCTTTGCAACGGTTAGAGGAGTGTAAGATGTAAAAATGTTTGCGTAAGATATTACAAATGAGTGGAAGTGCTGGATTATACGTGACGACAAAGGGTACAACATCGTTAGAATCTTAAGGTTTAGTTTGTAACGCGTTAGTACGAGAAATATTGGCGGCGCAAAGAAACTGTTCTTCTAGGAAAGTATTATAGTAACCATCAGTAAGGAGATATGTTTTTGGTTCATTAATGCGAATTTTTAACTTAACGTCTGTAGAGTAGATAAGGCGGAGACGACGGGCTAAGCTGAACTGAATGGCTTTGTTAGTGTGCTGAGGATGGCATGATGAGCTGAGAAGGTGTTGATGTTTATCTGTGGGTTTAGTGAATAGATCAGTTTCAATTATAATAATAACTAGGGTATCTAAAAGATAGTAATGCTGCGGCACATTCTGTTGATCCTGGCATTAGTTAGGCAGTGAGACTTAAAAGAATCAAAAATGACATTGAATGTCCTATTTACATGTTGGAAAGTACTTGAATAATTACTATCAGTCTATAGAAAGAACTCGTGGGAACGTTGTTTAGAAAATGATCAAGTGGTTATCAACTTGGTTTTCCCACAGTAAATTGTAGGAAATAATCCATATATTTAATATACGGTGCACGATATTTTCTCTGGAAACACAATACTTTTCTTGCCGTTTGTTGCACTTTATTAAGTAACAGTTATTTAGCTATATATTTATAGAAAACAACAACACAAAAAACGGGAAAAAAAAGAAAGAAGGAATAAATAACTTAGTAGGATTCGAACCCGGCACCTTCGACTCGACGCGACTACACTTAACCACTACACCACAGAGACTGAATACGTGGTTTATAGGAAAAGTCTTTCATTTTATTCCTTTTCCATGAAACTTTCGCCGCAAGATGATCGCCAGCTTCATTAACCGCGCTATTAACAGTGAAAAAACAATATAAACGCATATTCCATGGCAATAAATGAATGAAAGAACATAATTATGCTTTTCAAAACGCCAATACACGTCCTCGTCTGCAAAGTAGGACACAAAACATATGTTTTGTTATATCGATTTCCGCTGTTATTTTGAAGCGAATGGTCAAAATCACGTCCATTTTCGGCTCATACAGTTTCTTAAGAATAGCATTGCGTGACATTTTCTCACTTTCACGTCACCTTCTAGCAAGCTGGAATTTGTATATCCCCCGTGTTGCGGAGTCGAGGAGCAAAAAAGGCTCTTGAATTGAAATCCAATCCCCAAGGTTAACCATCGTACTCATCTGAAAGACTGCTGCGTGTCTTAAAATTTGGTAAGACCTCTAACCGTGCTGTAGAAAATTTGCCACAAAGAAAACTCTAAGTCTGAGCAGCGAACGATGCACTCTCTCACCCACCGAACTTCCCCGTGTTTTTATTTGAGTTGTTCGTGGCGCAATGCACTCTGGTTAAATGCAATGCATTGTGGTGAAAAGTGTGGTTAAATGCAATGCATTGTGGTAAAAAGTGATGAATTCGAGAATTCGACGCCCCTTATATATTTCCTTTAAGTCCTGATTATGTTGCTGTTCGCTCCCTTCGGTCGCTCCGCAGCCGACAATAATAATTTGTGAACTTACTGTGCGCAACTTAACATGAGAATGATCAGCTGCGCATTATACAACTGCATTACTTTACAAGAAACAACCAAAAAATAATGCATTTAAAAGAATAACAATAAAAAGAATATATATGCATGCAAGTAAAGCCTGGTTTCCATATGATCGTCCGGATCGTCCCGATCGCCCCAGTCGTTTCAAAATATTTCGAGACGATCCGGACGACTGGGGCGATTGGTAGTTTCCATATGATCTTCTCGATCGCCTCAAAGGCAAGAGACGCGGGGTCGTCAGCGATGTCTCTGGGTCAGACAATAGAATTTTTGAGCGTGTTTTGCAAACAAGCCACATAAATGGATGATTTTTATTCGTAAAGCCAACCTCGTACCTTGGTATCTGCTTTTTCTCTTGATTTTGCGGCATTGAGAAGCTAGCTAGAAGAGTTCCACGAAGACATAGTATTTCAAAAACTTGATGTCACGGACTTTCTCTAATTTCAAATAACCCCCATACACGCTGCGAACATTTTGCTTCAGCGCCATCCGGGCCGAATTTATTTTCGATTACTGGAGTAAAAGTGATGACCTCTGGGATAGCCGTCGATCGTCCCGATCGTCTGAGAGCGTTTCCATATGATCGCTTCAAAATTTACACGATCGTCCCGATCGTCCGGATAGAACTCAACTCTATCCAAGCGATCGAGGTCGTCTCAGTCGTCCGGGTCGTTTGCGATCGTCTGGGTAGTGTTTCCATATGATCGTCCCGATCGTCTGAACATTTTTTGAGACGACTGGGACGATCGGGACGATCCGGACGATCATATGGAAACCAGGCTTAAGTAACCGAATGTAAAATTGATCACCAATATACAGTTCTAAAAAGATAAGTCTTAATATGCGCCTTAAACCTGTTCACATCAGTAATCGCACGAAGTTCTTTTGGAAGAGTTCCAGAGCGTTGGGGCTGATACCATAAAAGCTCTAGCACCTAACGTAGTCTTCGATCGAACAGCTGGCATAGAAAGTAAATACCTGAAGATCTAAGGTTATATAAAGACGATTCAAATGTTAGTAAATCGCATACATTTTACTTAGGGGCAAGGCCGTGAATTGGTTTGAACGTAATAAGCAGTATCTTAAACTGTATCCGGGCTTTAAGAGGCAGCCAATGCAGACCACGCAGAAGGGGTGAGATGTGGCGAAACCGAGGTGCATTACAAACTAGCCTGGCTGAGGCGTTCAAAACTCTCTACAATTTGTTAAGCTGGTAGTTGGGCAGCCCATACAAAAGACTGTTGCAATAATCAACACGAGAAGTGAATAAATGCATGGAGATGCATTTCCGTTGATTCTCGAGACAAATACTTGCGAATGCGTTGATATTATGCAAATGGTAAATTTAGGCAACACCACATAACTTAATTGCTAATATGAGTTGACATAGTGAGCTGCTCATCAAACCATGAGCCTAGGTTTCTAGCTACTGTTACAGGAGAAGCATCAGTCCACTCAACCCTAATGCAATTGATGTTAACCTTTGCCAGCTGCTGCCTAGTACCTACAATTAATAATTCTGTTTTATCATCATTATACCGGTACTAGAGACACCATGACGTCGAGAAATGGTACGTTAGTAAGAGAGTGAGATCTAGTGAACTTAATAGTGGGATGAATGTTATTGAGATAATCGACGAATATTTTATTGAACGATTCCGACCTTCAGTCCAGATCATGAAAATATCATCGATATATCTCCACCACGTGTGAGGCTTCCAAGGGGCGTTAGTGAGAGCGTAAGTTTCGAACATACCAAGAAAAAGGTTAGCATCTCTGATCTAGGGTACTGTATAAGTCAGGGAGAGCGGGGGCCAAGAAGGATTTGTGGTGACACACAAGCCAATTAGAGTCATCTTTGTAGATAGTTCTAACGCAGTATCGCTCCTAGGCAAAAACTGCTGTGCGCATACTTCCAGAGTCGACCATGTCAAAGCAAATTCATCATCATTTATATATATTTTGCAGGTTCCCGAATGGCCTCTGCTACACCTTCATATGCCTCCACCAAAGAAACAACAAATTATGCTCGTCTTTGTCGTCTTCTAGTGGATGTAGGATCTCAGGTATTGAGAGACAAGTTTGATAGCATCCACCCACCAGCTGGACTCCATGGAGTTTTAACTAAGCCACCAGTACACCCAGCACTACAGAACCTTAGGGGACGGAAAATTCTGAATCCCACACAATGGGCCAAGCTGTATCCCACGAATCCCTTGACCCTATCTTCAAAAGATTTTGATGTTACACTTTTGATGTTGCTGTTAAGGAACATTTGTGGCTTGACTCCTCCAGCCACTGGTTGGGACAGTCTCCCACCTGCTGCAGATACAAGTGTTGAAGCTAACATAGCAAGAGTGAAGTATTATAGAAACCATGTTTATGGGCATGCCAACCAGGCATCCGTGGATAATCCAACATTTAATTCCTACTGGCAAGAAATAAGTAATGCACTGACAGGACTTGGTGCTGATGCAGCGTCTATTAGAAGGCTGAAGACCGAGAGCATGGATCCTGTGATTGAAAAACACTACAAGGAATTATTGGGGGAGTGGAAGAAAGATGATGAGAGCACCAAGGACAAACTTGATAAGATCGAAGGTATGTTGGAAGCATCCCAGTTCACAACCAAAGCAACTCAACCTCGTCCCCAGGTCTTCTCGGTTAACGGTGCCTTAACCTGTGAAAACGCTGCATTTTTGACGTCATTTCCTCGTTAAACACAAAAATATACCATAACGGCTAAACCAATCAAAACGCTAGAATTGCATTATCAAATGACTCAGTTCTTAATAATCGCGACTATATTTAAGTGATTGAGGGAAGTGCTTCATAAAACACAGAATTTTGTATCTTTTGTTCCAAATGTTAAGTAGAGTGAAAGAAAGATAAATAATGTTTACTTACCGTAAACGTTTGGTGAGTTTGTGTTTTTTTGGGTGCGTTTAGAGTCGCTTGAAGTTGACCTACATGCGTACGTCTTCTTGTGTATTTTAACGGGCAGCGAGCTTTAAGCAAACTTCACCTCAACTTCAGTCGCCAAAGTTATTTTCTAAAGCTATGGTGATCAAAACGGTCGCAGCCTGGATCACTGTCAGAGTGGACCGCAGATTGTGTGATGCCGAAGACACGAGGCAGGTGTTTACTTGATAGTGAAGAAGTGGACACAAGAGCTTAAAAAGTACGTTTTGACCTCACAAATCGTAGATTTTCTTTCGTTTCGACGGGTGACAAATTTCTCTGACAGGAATGTTGTATTTTGTTGTTGTAGTGGTTTCAGTTTTTCACTGTTAACGATATAAATCGTATCTTTTCAGACAAGTGTCCGAATTGTAGCAATACTCAGTGAACATTAACCTAGGGGCAAAATCTCCGGTATACTTTGCAGTTCCCGTATCGGTTATGTGCCACTTTATAAATTCTATTTTTCATTCCTACAAATTAAACAGAAAAAATAATAATGTAAAAAAGCCTTGCCTTTTCTTGCCCTCTATTAATCGCCGGTTCTCGGTCTTCAGTCGTCATCCTGCAGTCCACGCTGTTTCACGTTTAAGCGGGATCATTTGTAGCGCGGTAAAAGTCCCCGTCAGAGTCCTTCTCCAATAAAGATTATGCCCCGCCCGGTTTTCTGCTTGTTAAGGGTAGAAGTAACTTTCCGATGTTTTAATGTTGAAATAAACAGACCAGCTAAAGCAGATGAATGTTCAAGTACTGGAAAGTCAGCAGACAATCAGTGAGAAATTGAGAAGCTTGACGGATTCAGTTAACCCGGTAGAAGCAGACCATAGTAAAGGTAATTTGTTTTGCTCGTTATCAAATCAACGAGAACCCGTCACGACTGAACTGCTGGAGTTACGACACACTTGCGAGTGCAGTGACGAACGACATCATGTTATAATAATTTTGAGCTCCTATGCGTTCGGCCTATATTGTTTGCAGACTGTTTTATTTTTTTTTACTGCCCTGATTGCTTTAATTTTCCAAATCAAAGCGTTATTGTGAAAGAGGTACGATCAGACAGCCAATCTTCCTCGAATATAATTAAGAGAGCGTTTGCAGTCAAGAAGCACATCATGTATTCTACAAAACCGATCTCATTCCTGATAACAGAAAAAATGTTTTTAACGGTTCTTGTCATTCACCGCATTACACAAGTTGGGATGAACGTTTGTCATGTACTTCTTTCTTATCTGGATGACTGAATTACTGCCATTTCATTCCACAGAAAAAGACGACCTCGAAGAGATCAAAAGTGAACTAGGAAACATTAGCGAGCAGCTGCAAACGCTTTTAGCAAAACCTAGAGAGGAATTAAGGCCATTAAGGGATAAAGGTAAGTCCCTCAAAGTTACTAATGCATTCATTGGCTATTTAACAAATCGACCACAATTTTGCATGGTCTACACTCTTATAGGCCATAGAATTGACGTCATAAAATGTTCAAAACTGAAGTGGAACCACAAGCCGCAGGCGAATGGTTTCACTGCAAGGTTTTGAACATTTTATGGCGTTATTTCTATGTTCTATAAGAGTGTAGACCATGGAGAATTGTGGTTGATTTGTTTTTTACAATAACATTTTTTTTAAGAAAAACCAAAAACAAAACAACCGGCACTGCGTGACATGTTACGTCATCTCCATGGTCTACTGACCTTCATAGACCACAGCTCTCGACCAATCAGAGCGCGAGGATTCGCTCGGTTATTTAGCAATTAATGAATGAGGCGGAGTAGGATGTGAAGAATTAAGCAGAATGAGGAGGGTGTTATCCACAGAGGCCGAAGGCCGAGGTGGATAACACCCTCCGAGATCTGCTTAATTCTTCATATCTTACGAAAGCCGAATTCATTAATTGCTTTATTATTCATTCAAAATAATTCCTAGTTTAAAAAAAATAGCTAAAACATGCTTTCCTGCATTGATGTTAAGTTCATCTTCGATAGTGTACGTTTAGGTTTGTCCAGCTCCGCAAATATTCTCCAAATAGCAGATGTCGCCCTCCGAGTTGTCTTTTTGCTGTTTTTGCTGTTTTTAGCCATTATTACTTCGGCGGAGCGCGAAGTAAAGGTTTCGCGACGCTCAGGAATGTATCAAAGTTACAATTTTTTGACAAGATTGGGCATGCAAAGTCTGTAGGTTTTCGGTTTTATTCGGCTATTTGACGAAGTGAGAGCCGAATTAATTCGAGATATCTCGAGATCACTTCGATTTCTTTAATTTATTCTTTAACTTTTTCGAGGAAGAAAGAATTATTATTTTGAGTTTCCCGGGGTTTGAACCGACTCACCTGTGTGACCCGTCAGATCAGAGGAGACTCTAAGTTGAGGGATTAGCCGATTGCGCTACTGCGACCCAAGGTAGTTTGGAATATGAAAAATAGTTATGAAATGATGCACTAGTTTCGGGACAAGATTGAGCGTGCAAGTTCGTGACTTTTCGGCTTGTTTCAACTATTTCACGAAATGAGACCGGACTACTTCGTGATATCTTGAGATCACTTCGAGTTTAGCCTTTAATTACTCGAGGAATAAATAGAGGATATTTCGTGGCCGCGCAGAGACACGAAATTTCTCTTCGAGGGTTGAAAAACATTTCACGAGTGAGCCCTCCTTTCGAACTGTTTTATGATGAATTTAAAGTTACAAAATGCTGCAAAAAGACATTTTGTCTTTGTTCAGTGTTACGTAGTCAAACTGCTTTCATGCGTTGCGTGACTTTCTCGAACGTTCTCTACGTTTTTGGATTAGCCATGAATAATTAATTAGGGCATGTTCACATTTCTGCATGAGTCAGCAGATTTGCATCAGTTACTGAAATCTTAAAATATGTCGAAAAGCTACTACTACTCGCCTGCTGTTTAGTATTCTCTAGAACCTTATGTCAAACGGTATACAAGTTCCAAGCGAGTTCTTTTGAAGAACTAAGTGTTTTTCCCACGAGCTGGGCTGCTGTGTTTAGTAAAGTGTGACGAAGGTCGATTTTCAGGTATTGTGTTTACAAGTTCGCGGAAGCCGTAAGATATCTGAAGTTCAAGTGAGAGTTTGTTAATATTGGTAGAGGCTGTTTAGTTTTATTCAAAGTTCAAGTCAAGTTTGTGTTGGTGGATGCTGTGTTTTAAAGCTCTGTAAAGGCTATGTTCCTTTGGTGTTAAACTTCCTTGTGTTAATCCGA
Organism: Porites cylindrica; assembly: GCA_964035525.1. Classification (NCBI taxonomy): domain Eukaryota; kingdom Metazoa; phylum Cnidaria; class Anthozoa; order Scleractinia; family Poritidae; genus Porites; species Porites cylindrica. Next base: position 27,448,145 of record OZ037783.1, read on the forward strand.
CATCCCTGCATGCTGATAGTCAGTGAATAATTATCCTCAAAACATTCGAACTCGTGACTTTGAGTTTTAGCCAATTCCATGCTCAACGTAATTGACTGCTTACCCATGCCTTACATATCTTTAATCAGTACATGAGACTGCTATGCTGTTTCTGAAGCCTGATGTGACTAAGAAAAATAGAGAATTGTTTTTTAGAAGGATTTGTATGGAGTCATCAGAACATAACTGGGCTAATATCTCAGAGACAATTTGTCCCCAGCTAGTTTTTGGCAAGTAGGCCTCTTGGATGTTGCTCTTTTCAGAATATCCTGACAAATCCCATAATTTCACAAATTAACACCTTACTCTAACCATATTTGATTTCTTACTATTCCTCCGCATTTACAATTAATTGATTCCACAACCACGACGCCGAAGTGTACGCTCCGTAGCTTCTTGTTTCGCCTAGTTCCAGCTGTAGTTCTTACTCTTGAAACGAGTGAAGTGTCTGCCATTTTAGTTTTACAACGAAAACAACTCAAACTCGTCCCCAGGTCTTCTCGGTTAACGGTGCAATAACCTGTAGAAGGCTGCATTTTTGACGTCATTTCCTCGTTAGACACAAAATTCTTCCAAATTTGGTCATCAGTAAGCGGATATGGTGAATTATGCGTGTGCTTTTAGCCAGTGAGAATTGGGCAAATATTTTGAATGAATAACAATGTAAAATAAAGGATCGACGTCATGGTCGTAAAAAGTACAATGGCCATCCTATGATTGCCTTTGATTCTTTAGATTATTTTCACCTGTGTTAGGCGTCACTCCTGAACGTTAGAAGAAGTACAATGAAAAATTAAATATTTCGTTGTTTTCTAGTAAAACGTCTTCAACTTTTCATTTACTTATTACTTTATTATAGTCATATTATATTATTAGGGGAGGAGGGTAGCAATACGTGTATTCGTGCGAAAAGACTCGCTTTTGTGTTTTCTAAAAGTGTTTCAACCAATTAGACCGTGATTACAGTCCTGTTAACTTTGTTGGCTATTTCACTACCCATCCCGATAAGCTACACTTCCGTCTCGCCTCAAAATAAACATTAAAAAATAGAAATGAAATAGACATATTTTGATTTTTTAGCTTAAGACACACTTGAAAGATTTTTTGTCTGTTTTAAAATACGACATGATGATTTAATCAGTTATGTTTTACTGGGGTTAAACATGACAGTAATATTATACTACAATGATATATTTCATGTCCAGGTGCTTTTGATCCAATTGATGTCATTGGTGGAATTCGCCAACTCTACCGACTTCGTGAAGGATCTTTCGCTCCCTTCCCTTGGTGCGAAGAGTTTCGATTCAACATTAACGACATTTTCACCGAACTCAAATTTAGCAGGAAAAAAGGAACTGGAACGGAGACTTTTGAAACTGTTACCATGTATGACATCTTCAAACCCCACGAAGAATGCCAACAGCCTAGAACAGTGTTAATTGAAGGAAAGCCGGGCATGGGAAAGAGCTCATTTTGTGATAAACTTGCTTACGATTGGGCGACGGAGAAACAAGGGCCAGAAAGGTCTTCAGGAAATTCTCTTTCAAACTTCCAAGTAGTGTTTTTGCTTAAATGCCGAGATATAGCTTTAAACATTAAGGGAAGATCTGACGATCGGCCTCTTTCTCGAGATGTCAAGGACAAAGGGGAATTTAAATCTGTCCTTTGGGACGCCATTGAAGAGCAGCTTCTACCTCTAGATATCACAAAAGAAGAGAAGGAGGAATTCTTTAGATTCGTTCGCCAAAATCAGTCAAGTGTCTTGCTGGTACTCGACGGATTGGATTGGTTACCCACTAATATGTTACCAGCGTTTAAGGAAATCATTCAAGGAAGAATACTTCCAAGGTGTCACATTGTGGTTACAGCACGGAAAAAGGTTGGAATAAAGCTGCGAGGGTGTTGCGATAGCTTGGTAGAAATTTTGGGCTTTACCAAAGAAAATGCCGAAACGTTTATTGTCAAGTACTTCAAGACAGAAGTAGGTTTGGCCCGAAAGCTTTTAAATAAACTGAAGCTTGACATAAACCTAAGACAGCTGACCGAAAATCCTTTAAACACTGCACTTCTTTGCCTTCTCTGTGAAGACTTTAATGGTATTTTTCCCGAAAGTGGCACACAGCTGTACCTTGAAATAATAGAATGTGTTCTTAGAAGATACAGAAAAAAGAGAGAATTACCAGAATCCCAACACGAAAACCTCACTCAAGTGTACAAACCTCAGCTAAAACAGCTTGGTTCGATCGCGTTAAATTGTCTGCTGAACGACAGTACTGCCTACTTTGAGGAAAACAAGTTTGGAGATAGTGCGAGCGAGATACTTGGATTCGGATTTTTGTTCGTTGAACGTAGCCGAAGGAAACTGAGACCTTGCTTGTACTATTGCTTTCCGCACAAACCACTTCAGGAACTGTTTGCGGCATTTTACCTCAGTTGCCTGCTTCTGGATAGGAAAATTTCTTTAGAAACTTTACTTGCCGACGACAGATACTTCCATGAGCTCAGACAGGTGCTTATGTTCACATGGCGTCTGATCGCTTTGCAATGCGAAGAAATGATTGAAGCCTTTGTCCAAATCTTTGCAAGCAAAGTAAACAGAGTAAGCAAAGGAGTTAGCGATGAATTACTCGTTGCATTGCAGTGCATTCACGAATGTAAAAATGAGAGGGGTAAACTTCATCTGCAGTTAGCGGGTAATTTGGGCTCGTTTTTACAAATTCGCAAGGCGGAGATAATGTTTCCTTACCAACCCTATATGTCGACCAGTATTGTTGCAGTGGTTGCGGAGGCGATCAAACACAACTCAACAATAACGCAAATGGATTTGTCTGGCGATGTCTTTCACACTGACTGTTCTGCAGTACTTGCGCTGGCGGAAGCAATCAAACAAAATTCAACAATAACAAAGTTGGAATTGTCGATCTTCCTTGGTCACACCAACTGCACTGCACTGGCGGAAGCAATCAGACACAACTCAACAATAACACAGCTGGATTTGTCAAAAAATCAACTTGGTGCTGCTAACTGTACTGCAGTTGCAGAGGCAATCAGTCACAACTCAACAATAACACAGTTGGATTTGTCACACAATAACCTTGGTGCCGCTGGCTGCGCTGCTCTTGCGGAAGCAATCAAACACAATTCAACAATAAAAGAGTTGCATTTGTGTGACAATGACCTCGGTGCTGGTGACTGTAATGCACTGGGAAAAGTAATCAAACACAATTCAACAATAACACAGCTGGACGTGTCATGTAATCACCTTGGTGCTGCTGGCTGCACCGCACTTGCGGAAGTAATTGAACACAATTCAACAATAACGCAGTTGAATTTGTCACAGAATAGACTTATTAAAGGTAACTGTAGTGCACTGGCGAAAGCAATTAGACATAATTCGACAATGACACAGTTATGTTTGTCGGAGAATGAACTAAGTTTTGAAGGTGACACTACTGCACTGGCGGAGGCAATCGAACATAATTCAACGATAACACAGCTGGACGTGTCATGGAATAACCTTGGTGCTACTGGCTGTACAGCACTGGCGGAAGCAATCAAACAGAATTCAACAATAACACAGTTGAATTTGTCAGGGAATCTCGATCTCGGGGCTCCTAGCTGCATTGTACTTTTGGAAGCAATCAAGCATAATTCAACTATATCACAGCTGAATTTGTCATGGAATAACTTAAGTGCTGTTTGCTCTACCGCACTTGCAAAAGTAATCGAACACAATTCGACAATAACACAATTGAATCTGTCTGATAATAAACTTTTTGAAGGTGATTGTACCGCACTGGTGGAAGCGATCAAATACAATTCAACAATAGCACAGTTAGATTTGTCACACAATGATCTCGGTGCTGGTAACTGTACCGCACTAGCGGAAGCAATCAAACACAATTCAACAATAACACAGTTGAATTTGTCATGGAATACCCTTGGTGCTGCTAGTTGTACTGCACTTGCAGAAGCAATCAAACACAACTCATCAATAACACAGTTGGACTTATCGGGGAATATCATTGGTGCCGCTAACTTTACAGCAATAGCGGAAGCAATCAAACACAATTCAACAATAACACAGTTGGATTTGTCAGGGAATTACCTCAGTGATGCTGGCTGTACTGCACTTGCAGAAAGAATCAAACACAATTCAACAATAACACTTTTGGATTTGTCATGGAATAACCTGAGTGCTGCTGCCTGTACTGCATTTGCGGAAGTAATCAAGCAAAATTCAACAATAAAACAGTTGATTTGGGCAATGAATAACCATAGTGCTACTTGCTGCCCTGCCCTGGCGGAGGCAATCAAGCTAAATTCAGAAATAACAGTGGACTTTAGTTACGTAGCCAGAAAACGCCGCTTGTTTTATCTTGAATAACAGTTGAATTTGGCAAGGAATTTGAACCACTTTTTACCATTTTGCTACGCCATCTTCAAATGTAAATTACACTTGGAAACTGTGTCCTTTCAATTATAAACTAACCAAACCAAACGGCTTTGGTACCTTATCCGTTAAGGTGGCTCGATGGGGTTTTTACCAAACTGCTTCACTACTGATTTTCAACCGTGAAGAAACACTCCTTTTAAACATGATTTTCTCGAAATATCAACGTTACATGCAAACTAGCAATAGATTGAAGTTTTATATGCAGTTAGGTTTTTGAAGATCGGAGTAGACCCTTCAAACTCAGACGCGCTTTATTCGAAAATGTTTTCACAGAAATCAACCAAACTTGGCCAAAGTGCCACTCATAGTGTACAGTGATCATACTTTTAAGTGAATCTTCTAAAGAGTTTGTTTCTCTCAGCAATCCCGCCAAATAACAGAAGCTTCCTATTGTCGCGTTGCTAGGGACGCGCTCCGATGTTAAAAAACCCAACTGCATATGAAATTTCAATCTATTTAAGTTTGCATGCAACATTGATATGTTTCGAGAAAATCATGTTTAAGTGTATTTCTTCAAGGTTGAAAATCAGTAGTCAGGCAGTTGGAAACCTTATCGAGCCACCTTAAAACGCCTTCGCAAAACCTTCGCACCTATTCACGGCTCACGTTTTAGCCAACCTGTCAGCAAGTTCGTTTACGGACAGTGAAAATACTGTCCACTGAGGGTTAAGTTAGACTGCAGAAAAATTGCAAGCCTTTGCAAGTTGAGATTTTAAGGAGACTTAAAAGGTGGCCCGAACCTATTTCTATGCGCGTTGGTTACGTTTTTGAATAGCGTTTTTCGGCTTTAATGACTTAACCGATTTCCATGATTTTTGGCATCCTTAATAAAAAATCGTCGAACCTTAAGAAAATGTTATTTATTTTTTTGTTGATGTAAAAACGTTTGAGATATCGGCATATGTTTAAAACCGCATTTTTACAAAAAATGTCAATAATTTCAAAACCCTATGACAGATTTTTTTCTAACTTTGGCTCAGAGCTCTCTCGTCTTATATGTGCAAGTTTGAAGTCAATCGTGACCGTAGAACTCGCTGCACAAATAGCTGGTCAAATTTAACTTTAAAATGCAACGCTAACACGTTTGTGAAAGTTGACGCACGAATAGCGGAAAACTGCCGGCGAACTATCTCCTATCTGCAAGGGTATTCTTCCCCAAAGCTTCAGTTGCAAGAAACTGAGTTATCAGAAACATACGGCGAATACAGTTCGCAATACTAGAAGAACAACTTGCTGCGGGCCAAAGTTAACAGGGCCAAAATTTGGGCACGGGATGCGTGATTATTTGCATGTCTGTCGGGAATTCGGGAAATCGTGGGGTCTAGCGGCAAAGGTGGAGACACCACTGACGTTCAGTGGTGTCTCCTATCTTGAAGCAAACTATAAATGAAAAATTGCCCTAGGCAGTCAAGTAATCAACACTGAGACGATCGGATAGAAGACCCACTGCTTCAGACGGATGCCAGGAATGTGCTCGTGGTCCTAGCATACCAGTGTAATAATTGCTCAAGCTTTTTACATTAATTGCATTAATTGTTAATCTGATCTTGAAATTATTTGATCAGTTAAACTTAAGATATGGCAAACAGTACAATGATCTCGACTCTGCTCCCTTGAATAAATCACACAGTCATAGTTTTGGTGTCCTTCCTATCTTGTGGTCACAGACTAGTCTTCTAGTTCTGAACTTTTGGCCCAATCGATCTTTTAAGGTGGCTCCCTAGAGTAAATTGGCTGTGCGCAGCCTGAGCACTACTATGGCGCGAGCTTTAAAATCCGCGCGACGTCCACGCAAAAATTAAAACAAACATGGCCTCTCAGTTTTGAAATATTCCCCCAAAAAAACTTTATTAACTTTCTATTGAAACTCATTGTGCAAAAAGTTTGATTAGTGTAGGTCAAACATTTACGAGAGGAGACAATGTTACACCGGTTACAAGTCAATATCGATCCCCAAAAGAGTAAATTGTATGTAAAAACAAAGCAGAAATTTTCCAAAGACATCAATTCTTTTGCTTCAAAAGTAGACAAACGTTAAATAGTCGAAGTAAATGGACAATATTTTTGCACAACGAGAAATAATTTTTACTCACAGACGAGACCTACGGTCTTGTACATGTATCTGAAGACATGATATACGATTAAATATAGATCGGCGCCATCTTTTACAGCAGACTTTAAAAGAAAAACTTCGCCGTCGAAATTATCCCTAAAGAAGAACAAGGTTGAAAAAGTATCCGGAAGTGGGCTAACATTTGAAGATCTGCAAACAGTGTACAGCAGATTAGGAAATGAAGGGCTTATTGCGATCCTTGCACAACCACCGTCTTCATCGCCGACGATCGCCATCCTCACGAGTGACCACCACGCTTCGAATTTTAGCTACAATAGTCAAGTACTTCGCAGAAAACATCCTGTGTTAGGTATAAAATTGAATCCGCTATCCCTCCTTTTTCAACTGGCGAGATATCACCGTAATGATACTGATAAAGGGCTTCAAAAAAATGGCTTTCGTACTCTCATCAAAGAAACCACATGTTTTCAGTAGCTTTGTGCATTATGCGCATGCGGGCGTGACGGCTCGCGCGCGTATTTTACTCACACGACCCCGAACCACGCGTGTTTTTCGGATTTTTGTGACGTCAGCGCAGTTAATTAACCGTGAATTTCTCGCGTTTCCTTCGGTAAATTATTTTTAAAATCGCCTCATTTTTTAACAGTGGTGTTACCTTTGTACTATCATTTTTTTTGTCAAAATCTGTAAGAGCTAAACTCCTCTATTAAGAAAAATTACAAATTTCAAAATATTCGCAAAACCGTCTTAACGACCCCATGTTTTTTCCACTTTAAAATGTTAAGCAATATCGTTAATATGAAGTGGCAAAGTTTAAAGACATTTCACCGCGGGAAATTAGAACTATCAAGGAAAAATGGGCAAAAATGACAAAATTACTGCCTCTTTAAGGATGCGATGTTTCCATGGCAACGGCCTTAATATAGAAAATGAAACTTGATAAAGGAGCCTTCTTACATGGGTAACCTTAGCGGTGAATCTCGTGAACAAAATCGCAAAGACAAAGTAACTAGATTTCCTTCTGTAACGTATGCTTGATAGCTCGGATTATTAGTAAATACCCTAGGGAGCCACCTTAAGCTACATTGCTTTTATTCAGTTGTAATGGTGCTTCACACTCTTTTACTACACAAGCACTTTTTACACTCCTCTTTTTTTTAATAAAAAGATCCCATTTACTTTGACATTTAGATGTTTACATGTATATCATGCTTTTGCAATCTCTGTAATCGTGGGTGCGCCGTTATTAGCTACACTGTATTTTCAGGAGCCAACGGGCCGCCATTGGCATTATCTAGTTCTGACTCGTTTCGACACTTCTAACGGTCGCCAGATTGTTGTGTGTCATAATGAATTTCAAATATAAGTTTTAAAAGCTGGGTCTGCTGTGACTTTCGTAGCCCTGGGTTTTTCTGCAGTGGTTTACATCCCATGCCGGTAGGTTTCAATCTTCCTCGCTACTCTGCGTCAAAGTTTATTTCAAATAATATTTCTACAGGCTGGGTCTTCTGAGACGTTTGTAACCTGTACTATGTTGCGATCAGTTTTCCTTCAGTGGTCCCGGCGCTCCTTGTTTAGATTAAAACTCAAGTAACATTTGCCATAGCTCATTTCCGATGTTTTTTTACAAGCTGCGTATTCTGTGACATTTGTAAATCTGGGTATCCTGTGATTCAGCTTTTCTGCGGTGGTGCCCCACCCGCTGCTCCTTGTTTTGACACCACTCTGGTGCGTTTTAGCCGCCGCCAGTGTCCTGTGTCATAGTTCATTTCAAATAACATTTCTACAAGTTGGGTCTGCTGTGATCCATCCGATGCTGTGACGTTCTCGGTGTTTTCACTCAGCTTAATAGTAATAATGGGTCCTTGATGCGCGTACGGTTTTTCTGTAAGGAGTAAACCAAAGTAGAGAGCTTTAGATTTGAGGACAAGGACGAATACGAGATATAACTTAACGATTTTTCGCGTATTCTCGAAAAATATTCAACCCGGAAAGCTTCATTCTACTATTTTTCACCTGAAAAATTAGCGCGATTATTTTTATTGGACAAGGTTTGGCCCTTTGGGGTCGCAAACTGATTAAAATTCTCAAATTTGATAACTTGTTACCGCCACTACGACATTCTCGTAGTAGAATGACGACGGCTAACATGTCTTCCCGCCAAAATGACGTTGGCTCACGCAAGAGCACTACTTGGTACTAAGAAAATCTCGTATTCGTAGTCGTCCTCGTCTCAGAATCTAAAGGTCTCTAGTATTAAGTTATTGAAACCCAAAAAATATCACATAACCAGCCAAAGAGATTAAAGCAGCCACTGCGATAGCCTGTTTCGTTAAGATTGTGGGGGCAGACCAAAAAGATGTGAGCAGGAAAAACAGCGAGGGGGGTGGGGTAGGGGGTGACAGTGAGGGTTCCCTCCTATATATTCATCGCTCCCTCCTTTTTTTTTTCTTCGCTCTCTGACTTCGCGCCGTACTCCATTATCTGAACGCCTGCACGAGGGTACCACTGCGAAAACGAAAAAGCAAGAAAGAAGAAAAAGGCAAAAATGTTTTTGTGCAGTGCAATTTTGCACTTCGTATATATCTCAGCTTTTCACTACACAACACCAAAGATGTACGTACCTCGTGCACCAGCCATGAATCCCAAAATAAGAGCCTTTTCTGCTCGACTCACGCGGTTTGCATTCTTAAACATTTCATGAGCAGCCAACATTTGGTCTCTCTGAAAAAGAAAGGAAATGAGAAAACGCGTTTCCCTGCCTACTCACACAAACAAAGCTGGTTTGCAGTGAGTTTGGTACAATTTGCTACGGTGAGTCCTGGGATTAATGAGTCCCAAACCAGAATTAGTGAATCCTAATCCAAAAATCAATCAAGATCATCTTCAGGTCGCTCAAACAATATTTGCGTCCTACATGACGCGTGCGTTGAATTATTTTGGGGATTTTAATGCGTCAGGGACGCCGCAGGGGTACTGTGACAAAATCATTTCGTTTAGCTTTATTTGTTAGTGAGTATAGAGAAGAAACACTGTGAGATGAGACAAAGTTATACGTTTTTATCCTTCGATGCTACCATTCAATGCAATCTTTGATTGTGACGGCTATCATGTTCACATCCCCAAGCGCTTACTTAGTTTGTTTAGCTGAACGCAAGCGATTTCGCTGCCGTTCTGTTGTTATCCTCAATCCCTCCCATGAGGAGCAAGAACTCTATTATTGGTAATTAAATTTTGGTTTGAAGCCCAAACGTGCCTCGATTGTGCCATTCGTTAATTCTAAAAATCAGTCAAGTAATAATTCAAAAGTTCGAGCGTAAGATCAAACTTTTTGACAGTACTTTCACATAGCAGTATTTGTTTCTTAGAATTTTACAAAAAGAGATTTGATTTTTAGGGGTAACATTTTCTTTGGCCATTGTTAGTGAGTGTACTCACAGTGAGGGTAAGCTGTCGTTTGCTGCCCTGTTGTTGTTGACTGTTGCCAGGGACACCAGGAGAGGCTGCAGATGGTGTTCTTGTAGAATCTGCAGCGGATGGTGTTGTTGAAGTCGAGGAGGTAGCTGCTAATGCTGCAGCTGCAGCCTGTTTCTGTTGTTTTTCTCTCATCATCAACTGTCGCTGATGTTCCACATGCATCTAATAATAATAATGATAATGATATTAATACTAACGATGACGATGATGAAAATGATGATGATGATGATGATGATGATGATGATGATGATGATGGTGGTGGTGATGATGATGATGATGATGATGATGATGATGAAAATGATGATGATGATGATGATGATGATGATGATGATGATGATGATGATGATGATGATGATGATGATGATGATGATGATGATGATGATGATGATGATGATGGTGGTGGTGGTGGTGGTGGTGATGATGATGATGATGATGACGGCAATGACGATAATGATACCAAGAGAGAAATTATAATGATGACAATGATGAAGATAAGTATAATAATCAAGCACAAGTGTTTGGGTGTATGGGATAACAAAGCTTTAGTGGAAAAGAGAGACCACCTCTGACATCAACATATATATTTAAATTTTCAAATATGACACGAATAATCCTTGGAGACCAAGGGGGGAAACTACATTGTAGTTACAAAGTATACAAGACGAATTAATGGTGAACCTTAAAACCACTTACTCTTTACAAACTAGCTCCAGAACTTAGCACTTGAACTATTTGATCTAATACATTTGCTGGTCTTTCACAAAAATTAATAGGAATTGAAATGCTTCTGGAATTAGCTGCCCCTGAGTCTTAAAGGATACAAAAACACTACCCTCCCCCCTTATTTTCAACTTTCACTCAATAGTATAATTCATTTAATATCTACATGAAGCCATATCATTACAAAATTTGGATTTTCTCTGAGCAAAAATGACTACGATTTTGGTCAATGCATGTTTGAGAGTGCTCCAAAATTTACTGAATTTCAGCACATGGCTACTATTACATCAGAAAAACCTTGTTTTGCTCTTTGCTTTAAGGAATAAATTTACATAAAAACCCTTGAGATCCCTGGCAGTTTTCTCTGGGATTGTGTTGAAATATCCAATCCATACTCCCCCACTCATGACGGGGTTATAAGGTTGAACCCGCCCTCCCCTCCTCTGAAAACTCCAGTGTAGTTTCATACTTTCTTTCTTATTTTTTTTGTCTTTAACACCCCCTCCCCTCAGAATTTCCAAAGATCCCTGAAGGAGTCAATAGGACTTACTGCAGGAGCCACATTGTTAATTTTTCCTTGATGAAAAAATTATATGGTAATTTAATAACAAAAAATTAAAAAATAAAATAAAATAAGATGGAAGAGAAAGGAGAGATATCTTACCTCTAACTCTCTCTTGAGGTTAATAGTACTCTCACTAAGTGTGTCTGATGGTGGAGACAGTGATGTGCTTGATGCTGCCTGCTGCGGCACATAGGATGGTGTTGATGATGGTGGGGCCATGCTTGCTGATGGTACTTCAGGACTTGAAGGTGTCTTTTAGTTACAGAGACAAAAGAATCAACAATGTTAACTACCCAACAAGTCTTGTTTAGGAATAAAAAATAGGCAACACGGAAGTTGATGTGGATTATTCTTCATGACAAACTTTTGAAGCAGGATTTGTCAAGGTAAAAAAGTCTGTAATAATGTTAACCATTTAGCAGCTTTTAAACAAGCTTGTTCCTTCACAATCTAAAATGTCAGCCATCCAAACCCCCTAACCCATGGGGGTGCAGTGGAGTCTCCTTTCCCCCTCCCCCTCCCCCTCACTCTACAGGTTAGGGAGCTCCATGCTTTTTGTCAAAAATTAAAAAGAAAAGCTGATTTGACTTGTAGTTGGTCTCAATACCACTATACAGAGGATAAAGTAACTATTATATAACTAAAAATTAAAGTATTATACCTTTGATGGTTGAGTGACAGGTGTCAGCCCTGCCGCATAATTGGGTGTGCTTGGTTCTGGTGGCTTTGTGTTGTCTACTTTTTTATGCTTAGCCTCTTCTGCATGTTCAGAATCTGAAATGTTTAAAAACTAATATTTATTGTTATCACTTTGAAATAGACATTACAAAGAAGTGAGAAAAAAAAACATATATGTGCTTGAGACTATATTTAACAACAAAATACAATGAAAAAATATGCACATTCGTCAGGTAAAAATTTCACACAAAGTTCAAAATAATTGTCTTATTTAAGCTGGGGGATGAAGGGTAAGAGTTTTATTCAAACTAAATTGCCCAGTTTCCTAAGAAAGTACACATTTAGTTTGGGATGGTATGGTATGAAGTGGCAAAGAGAGGATAGTCAGTAGAACTGATGAGAACAAACAGCAACCAGCTGAAACATCTAACAACATCATTCTTGTTACCGTATTTAGTCATCTAACATTAATTTTTAGTGATACAACGAATAATAAAGTATCATGTTACTTCATTAGTTAATGACATTCCACCATTAAAGCCAGCACCATTGCCATACATGTATCAGGAATTTGGATAATTAAGGAGAACCTTTTGCTTAAATATTTCAGCCGATACCCATCAACTCACAACTTATTTTTGACCAGATGGCTTCTTCTAACCTGCTAATTTCTTTCTTCTCTTAAGTTCTCGTCCACCTCCGATTGGCTGCTCAGTTATGTCTAAAAGCTGGGGAAAGTTCACATGAAAAAAAAATCTTCAGTGAGGTAAGTACCAATAAATCTCAGCAATAAAAAGCAAAACAAAGCAGAAAAAAAAAGTTACGTCTAAAAGCTAGGGAAAGTTCATGCGACAACACAAAAAAAATTCAGCAAAAAGAAACAAAACAAACCAACAAAACAAAAACAAAAAATTTATCGAGTGAAGACTTTGCATTTTTATGCACTCACGTATTATAAAAAGCAGAATGAAATTTGTGTTTCATGCTTACAGGAGAATCATCATCTGGTAGATTATAACACAGCTACTTTTGCTAACTCATAAAAAAAATTATCATTAATAAAGTTGGATATAAAGTCATAATTTGGATATAGTCATTTCTCCTATGGCTTCTGACATTGCTACAATACTCTTCAAATGAAGAATTGGATTAAGATGCCGTCTAGTTTTTTTTTTTTCTGAAGTGGAAATGACACAGGGGTTTCAAAACAAATGTGAAGTGGTCAGCTTGTTGAAGTAGTAACAAATGAGTACTTCATTATTTTATTCTGAGCAAATCAGCACTTTTTATCAGCCACTGCCTGGTTTCAAACTGAGGGGGGCTGGGTACTAGTCCGAGTATTTTGGGATTACTAACGTAAGACCAACAAAGTCAAAAAGAGCACGGAGAGTTTTATACATGTATAATTAATCAACTTTGTTGTTAATTGGGTCAATATTGAACAACATATACATGTAGCTTTTAAAACCTTGAAAATTTACTAACGGTTGTATTATTTTCTGGGCATAAAAATGTTTCTCAGCACATTTTTGAGCTCTTGAGTGGGTCTACATGTACCTCAGAAACACCAACTTGAGGATCTTGTAAATCTCTGTTTCCTCTTCTAACTATGTGGGTTTCATGTCATATATCCCATAATACACTGACTCACACCCGGGAGCACTTGGTTTAAAATTAAGCATTATATTGTTGTATAATCAAGGCACTAATGACAGATGATAGTACCTTAGTTCGTCCATGGTGTTTAAGTGTTGCAGCAGAGATAATACTCCTTGATGAACTGCTCGATGGAGTAGCTCTATTTGCCGGCACAGGACGATAACTTGCAGGGTTAGATGTTCTCGGAGTAACCCTTACTATGAAATTAGAAGGATCCATTAGACAAAGAAAAGTTAGATCTCAGGCAAGGACAAAATGACCAAAACAAGTGACAGAAAACTATAATAATTGGAACACAGTGTTTAAGTACTGTCTTGCAATGGAGATAGTATGATTCAAAGAATTAAATCACTGTAAAAGGCAGCACATAGTTGTTACTAAACTCTTAAGTTGACAGATAAATACATGTACAAGATGTACAGTGTGGCACTGGGGATCAAACAGCGAGAGATTTCTTTTGGTTCTATTTTCTGCTGTTTTCCCATGAACGTAGCAACGGTTCCTTGTAGCCAGAAAAAATCCCCAGCCCAAGACACTAATGAAAGCCCTGAGCATATCGAAAAAGGGTACTAGGTATTAAACTGAAAAAAATAATCTAGTACCCTTTTTTCCCATTCAAGTATGCGGACAAAACTAAAGTAACTGTGCCCTTCTTAAGACAAAGTTTGCTTTGTTTCTTTTATTTGCAAGTGTACTGGTAAGGTAACTGTAAAGGTTTGAGTCTTCTGCACAAGTGGTAAAGCAAAAGATCCAAACATGCCTCTTCATGCAAATGTGACCCTCCAAAGGATTTTAGCCACTTTGGTGATGACATGTGCACGACATGTTCACACATTAAGACAAAAGAAGCAGGAATTAACATGGAATGACTGTGTTAGGATTTTGCTTATTAAAATTTCCCTTTGTTTTAGACAACACGGCAGAGCTGTTTCCATGTTTCAATCCTTTAAAGCGTGATGGTAATAATAATAATTATCTGTACATTCTTCCTTCAATGGCACTACATGTTAAGTCACAGTGACTAATAGCAGTTAAAGAAAAGTTTGAATAATATTGTCTGGAATTTTAAAAAAAGCCAATCCACTAACCAGGAGCTTCAAACTTCTTTGATGGAGACTGGAGCTTGTTTCCAGAACCAACGAGTCCTTTTTTCTGAGCAGATACTGCTTCACTGGCTTCACGAAAAAATAACAAAACAAAAGACAAACATTACACAGGTTCCCACAAAAAACTAATTTGTTCACTTTCAGGATAAAAATTAAATTCAAGTGAACATTTTTAACATAGGAGTTGATTGTCAATGTCCTTTGTTTCCGAGCCCTAATTGTTCATATATTAGGGTTAGGAGACAAAGGAAATTGAGAATTAACCTACGTTAAGAAATTTTAACCTGGATGTAATTTTGACCTGTAACATATTCTAGTTGCTTGTAGCCTGTGTACTCACCTTGTTGTGTCTTTGCTCTTAGAGATGGAGGAAAATTACAAAAAACAAAGGCAGGGGATGGGAATTGAAGGAATTAGTAAGTCAGAGGAAATTTCTGTCTGTACCTATTAGTAAAGAATTCTCCAAAAGTGGGGTTCAGTTTAGCTTAAATTAGTGTTAACCATAAATTTGGCAAGACAATGCATTGCTTTTAAGAGCAAGAGAGAATAATCTATTATTCTCTCTTGTCAAGAGCCATTTTCTTGTTTCTCTCTGATACTTTTTAAATTCTTGTTTGTATTTACTTGTTTCATTGATTGAAAAAGTTTCAAATCAGTGTAGTTTTACAGTTTTTCTTCTTTTTTTCTGAAATTTTTTTGTGAAGCAAAATTTATGATACTTTTGGTTGTGATAATAACCTTGACATGATGATCCAGTAACTTAAGTCCAAGCCATTCTAATTTTCCTCTTGGGGTCGCTTTTGATTGAGGACCATTTGTGGTCCATTTTTGGGATCATTTGTGGTCTGATCCGAGGATCATTTGTGGTCGGGGATCATTTGTGGTACTGTACAGCCTCTTTAGTCATGGCTGCATAAAATAATACCAGTAACTCCAGAAAGTGGCCCTGTATTTAGGTATCTATCAACAACCAAAAAAATACCTTTTTGTGTGAGCTCTGCTCTAAGGGCAGCAGATTTGGGTTTTCTTTTGAGTGTGAAGTGTTTAGAGAGTGGGGGCTGTGGACCAACCATGGCAACAAGTGCAGACCTATTTAAATATAAGCATTCCAAGGGAAGAAAACTTGATCCACTATCTGGAAGGTTTGCCACTACAGAAAAAAAGAAAATAAATATATAGTGATACTGAGTTATTTTAAGTGGTATTAATTCTCATTTACTGCCACTCTACTTATAAAAATGAATGGCAACGATTAAACTGGATGTTTGTTTTGGTGGCTTTATTTTTGCACTTATGATTGACTGACATGTAGCCTGGATACTAGAAGAAATTTACAAATTAATTTAATTAAAAACAAAGTGTCCTATTCAAATCCTATACATATTGACAAAAGTGTGTACTTTGATCAATCCCATTTCAAGTAATTCAAATCCCGCAAGCCAAAGGGAAGCAAAAGCCAGTTGTCATTTTTACTTTACCAGGGGACTTTCCATTTTCTATCTACTCCTCACCACCTTAGAAAGATGACTGGGATCAAAATCCTCACCTATAAAAAAAATTGTCTGAAGGGTCCAAATTTTGTTGGCTTCTTTGAGGAAAAACTCTGAACCCCCTTAAGGATGGGAAGGGGGGTGGGGGGTTGCAGATAAAAAATGGAACATCCCCAAGGCAGTCTATCAAAAAACATTAAAATTTATCAGGATAAAGATTTCATTTTACAGCCCAATACATAATATGCTGTGGTTCAATTTTCTCCTGGATTCAAATTTTATTTTCCCTTGTTTGTAGGTATGCTAATGTTTGATAATGAGTTTCAAACAAAGAAAAGTAACAAAATTGAAACACAACATATTTTGGCATACATTTAATATGAATGCAGCCATTCATACTATTTCACACAAATAACGAAAATGGATAGAGCCCAAATATGTATAAATACATAAAAAATGTATGGGGCTGTACTAAAATGTTATTGAACTAATTCCCACTATTTTTCCACTGTATGATCATAAAACCTTTGACTTTGACTTTATTGCTTAGCTAGCTTACTTGTCTTCTTTATTTCCTGAGTCACCTCTGCAAACACGGGACTAACTTCATCGAGATTAACGTTCAGCATTCCTGTACTGGGGTAGTATTTAAGAATCTCTGATAAAACACGGACCCATTCATCTTCGTCGTGGCTTCCAATCTCGAAAATTTCGCTCATTTCGGCGGTAGTTTCTTCGATAACACGACGAGGGAGGTGAAGAAAGGCCATCAACAGTTTAACTTTCACCTGAGTTTCAAGCCTATGAAAGCATTCTGGAATATTACGAAGCACATCGTGAGTCAGAAGCGAACGCAAACTGCTGCCAGACCAAGAATCGTCCGATGATAACTTGTTATGAAGCCACAATGCAGTGTCTGCTTGTCGAACAGACGCCATATTGTTTTCCTGTGGGGCCGATTTTCTGGGGGATATACTGAGGTGTCTGGATTAGGCAGTGACTGTACGACGCTTCGCTCAGCAGGAAAAAAAATAGCAATAAAAAAATAATGAAATGATTTTTCAGTTCGGATGAACAAAAAAGTGTATGAAAAGCAAAAAAATCTCCCTAAAAAAAATTCAAATTAACTAAAGGAGAAATTCCTAGCCCACCCCTAATGGGGGACGATAGGTGTTCACTGTGATCTTGGGGGAGCCGGGTAAGTCACTTATCGCTTTTGGGGAGGCTGCTAAGCAGTTGGTCTCACAAGTTCCGCAAAGTGACTTGCAAGAATCCAGCTAAAACAACAGAAGTAGCGCGAAGAAAATTCAACACGATATGGTTTGAATTTAAACACTTTTCCCTCTCGATTACTTTACTGGTCAGATCACGCAAACCTGGCTGACCCCTCATGTCGCTGGGGAGGCTTAAAGATCGCTTGTTGGTAAGAACAGTGCATTGTTTGACCGGCCGGTATTGCAGAACTTCTTAGCTTGTCACTTTCGTATTTACTACTTGCTGTGCTGCTGATCTTAGCGTTAGTCTAAAAAGTTGTCTAAAAGAAATATCTTGTGTATTTGAGTGCAGGTAATACTAAAAAGGCATTTCTCCTCTTTGGATCAAGATCATAAGGTGCGGCGTTTTGCTGAATTTTCGTGCAGAAATCGTAGTGTCGTTTACGTGTGGTAAAACGGGTAGCGAGAAGATAATCTATCAACGTGAAATTTTTACACCCGCCGCGTGCATGAATGAAAAAATCGTATGCTTACATCCTACAGCCTGTGATGCGCTTGTCCAATATATAAACTTGGCAGAATTTCAAAGAGGAGTAGGGAAGTAGGAAGGCATATTTGGGTCATTTTGTTATCGAATTCAATTGTACAATCTTCAATGATTTTATATAGTGCCAAGTGCTCGTATGTGATGTTTACATGTCTTTTCGATGGAACGAAACATTGCGTGTGAGTTGCATGTACAAACAGGCACTATGCAACGAGTTCGATAAAAAACCTTAATGCCTTAGTCTCGGCTGTTTTGTGGTCTTAGCCCTTGACAAGAGATATCAAGCCCAACAAATTCTTGGAAGAAAGTTTAGTCATTTGGGTTTGCAAAACGTTCTCCCATGTGTATTGTTGGGGATGCATTTTATTGACACTGTTGTAGATAGTTTTTTCTTGTTCTGTGCAACAAATTTATCCCCAGTTAATCTGTGTTGTTAAATGAGAGTAACAATAATACAGAATGGTTTGAGACCCTCAACCAAATTGACATTAATATTTGATGTTATCAGTCCTGTACACACATGTAGTGTCACTGTGTTTGAAACCACTTTGGAAACATCACAGTGGCCAAGTATTACAGAATTTTATGCTTATTAATTAAAAATAGATTTTAAAATGCTAGACAGTCAATCTGTCTCTGAGATTTTGAAGTTTCTTCACATTTCACCGGAAGACATTGAAATTTTTCCTCTTGTTAATAATTAATGTGGTTTATAGGTATTTGCACTGGTTGCAGAGAAACACAAATTTTGGTCAAGCTGATAATGGATTCCACTATTTTACATTTGCAATACATGTAACATTTTTAGAAAATTCTTGATAGGTCATGAGAGAAATTTTCACGAAGACTTTTCAGTGGAGGAAAAAGGAAATCCTATGCTAATCAAATTTTCTATTATAGTAATTCTTTTCTTGCTCTGAATTAAATATTCCTTTTATCAGCACTGTGAGTTCTGATACATGTACTGTATGGCAAATCACTCCCGGTGGTTTTTTTTGGTGTGATCTCCTTTTTTCTTTTGGGAGGTTTTCTTTTTGGTGCAACTAACTGACAGCACTACAGCAGTGTTCTCCTTATCAGGTGGTAACCAGTAAAATTTGCCGCCTGAAGCAACACTTCTTACCGCCTGCAACCACTTGAAGGTTTACTAAAATAAAATAATTTGTTTTAAAAAATGTGCAAGTTGTGATCCTATCCGATTCTCACAAGAACATGAATATATGGAAAAGTCCTTAAGTATACACTGCTTTTCTTTTACGGGCCACGCATTTTGGAAAGAGAATGTTGAAGACAGAGTAAAATTATTGGAGTTGAACGTTTTAAATAAGAATGAGGAAATGATGTTTCAGAGGACTTAGCTCCTAAATCTCCAGGCAGTGTCACTCACTCCACTACCCCCTCCACCCCCCAGGGGCACTTATTTTTTGCCTTACTGGCCATGAATGGTCCCTTACCTGCTGAGCCAAAATTTAGGGAGAACACTGCTAAAGTGGCAAATGTTAGTTTCAAAAATTTGTGGAAATAGAGGATTATAACTCCATTGTTATTCAGATCAACATTGAATTTCCTGCTCCGTTGATTTTGCTTAACAAAGAACTTACTAGATTTCTTTGTCTCAGATTCTAACAAAAATGCAAGGACGCCAACGCATTTTTTGCATAATAATTGCATTGATATAGACTTGGGAGCTAATGAACCATTCACTATATTAAAAAATGATAATGTTGTTAATATTATATATTATTAATATTATTTTTTTTTAATGCGGCATTTCTGTTTATTTCTAGGGTCTCTTGCCAGGAAGAAGACATTATGAAGATGAGTGGCGCACTGTTTATGTTTTAAACAGATACCCTAGTGATGAACATGCTGATATTGAACAGAAGCAAAGAAGATATGCTAATAATGTTATTGTTACTTCAAAGGTTAGGTGCTTTCATAATTATTTTGATCATTCATTGATTCTTTGGGGTTAATAAATATATTCTTTTTTAGTGACAAGAATCAGAATTCTTTGTTTTATGTCAGTATTAGCAAACAAAATAATCTCATGTTTTTTTTTTCAAGCCAAGAAGAATAAATAGAATTATTATAAATAAGTATTCCAAAAGGTCTTGATAGCACAAATGCAGTAGTAATTTTAAAAACACAATGACACTTCTAAGTTTGTGGAACATGCTTCGATGTTTCAAACATCTGACATCTTTAGCCATACAAGGTATAATACTAATAGTGTACAAGTAAAGTAAGTAAGTTTATTTTTCTTCCATATTAGTGGCTAGCTTTAATATGTGTATCAAATTGTGAATTTCTAAGCAGTCATTGTTTGGATAGTTATAATATATAGATTTAGCCAGGGCTAAAAGCGAAGCTCTGGTTAATAATATGTGTAAACAAAAAAAATTAAATCGTGTAACGCTAAACGGGGGACAACAATGAAAATGGCTTCAAGACTAATAGATCTAAGTAGCAAAAAAAACAAATTGCACGTGCAGCACACTTTTTCTTCTAATTAGCAAAAAGCAAATTTGCACGTGCAGCACGCTTTTTTGCCTTTCCCTTGCCGTTGTTTTGCACTACTTCAACACTGTTTTGTACGACTAAAACGTCAAACTTCCTAGTTACACACTATTTTTATGGAGAAATTGTCGCATGTGCTTACCCAATATTTTGTTTCCAGTGTTCATGTTTGCTTTTATTTTTCACTGCCGCTCATTTTCACCTTGCTGGCCGCTAGCATTTCTCATTTTCTCACCGCCGCTTTGAATTTCCATGTTTTTCTTCCAACGAATTTTCAATAACTCGCTCTAGCTCTTTCTCTGTTATTCACATTAGTGTACACTTAAAAAATAACGCCGAAAAAGACACGACTTTTTTCTTTGTAAAAGTCCGGGCGGCCATGTGATTTCCTTCCAAATAAAAAATTGAGTTGCATTTGGGTTCCCATACCTGTTGATTGAGTTATTTTACATTGGTATGCCTGTGGTGCGGACGGACGGTCGCTCGATCGCTCGCTCGCTCGGTGTGTGGTCAAGTGATTACCAAATTTTCTGGGGTGGGTAGATTACCACATTTCCTTAGCTATGGGGCTCTGCCCACGCGTGCGCTTTCACATGCGGGTGGAGCTCCGCTATTATACCAATCAACTTGTACGCTATTAGTATTATACCTTGCATGGCTGAAGCAAGGATGCAAATAACAGTCGGTCATCGGACAATTGTCAGGTAAATTTGACGTTTTGACTGGCGAAATATTAGTCTGGTCTGTCACTCTGACCGGGCACTTTTGATCCAAATTAAACTTTTAATTATCATACTTTAAAGACACTAGTGGCAAAACATTGTTCCGTTATTTAGCTAACACACACATTGACAATCAAAAATAATAATCTGCTATCGAAAAGTAAATCAGAATTAAATTTTTGTATAGTTTTTGTTTTCAAGTGCGAAGTCAGTGAAGACTGATCAGTGAACTGATACAACTGTTACAGCTCCTGTCTGTGATTAATATTGTGCAATTAAAGCAGTGAAATAGGTTGTTTTGTTATATTCTTAATTTTGGTCTTTCACTTGGAATTTTTTTGTCCGACCAGACTGTTTCCTTGTCAGGTCAGGTCTGGTCTCTGACCTGACAAATGACCTGCTTATTAAAAAAAAATATTTGCAGCCTTGTGAAGATGATGTTTGAAACATCAAAACATGTTTCACAAACTTAAAAGTATCATTGTGATTTTTGAAATTATAATTAAATATAAATTAATCTTTATTAAAACAATCATCATTGAGTGACTGGGTGCACTATAAATGAATTGCACAATAAAAAATATAATGTACCTTATGTGAGCTTTCATTTACAGTGCAACCAGGAAAACCGTGAACACTTGAAATATCGTAGGAATGTTTATTGCGTATGACCAATCACAGCAGAGATCAGGACATGTGAACTAGCCACGAAGCCACAAACTAATTAAGGTTTTTGTTGCGGTTCAGTTTTTTCATGCGTGATTGGCTTTTTTCTTGCAACACAATAGCATTCCAGAAATATTTCTGGTGTTCACAGTTTTCCCAGTTTGACGGTAATATTTCAACGTAATAAATAAATACGTCATGAAAATCTGAATATTGAATTCTGGTGTTCACGGTTTTCCCAGTTTAACAGTAATATTTCAACATAATAAATGAATATGTCATGAAAATCTGAATATTGAATTCTTTGTACTTTTGCAAGTACATTAGGGCCCATCTGCACTAGCGAAAAAAGCTGTTAGAGAAATTTTCTGTCATCACCAATGCTTAGCAAATGCGGATGGTTTGTCGAGATTATACAAATTTTGTCCTAGACAGGAAATCTTAAAAGGTGCCTGGACAAAATTTGCTCGCAGTAAAAACTGGCAAAATTGACTAAATAAACAAAAATGTGTTTTTCTTGTCAATCATTTGTTGTAAAGCTGTTATTCTTTCCATTAAAAAAAGCAAGTGTTGTCAGATGTAATGGTTTCCAGTGCGGACAAATTTTTTCAAAACAAAAATAATTTTTGTTTTGAAATTATATTGTCACAATTATTGTCACAATATAATTTTTGGTGTAGATGTTTCAAAGACAATTCCCATTTATCTGCTAGTGCAGAAAGGCCCTTATGGTGTTTTGATTAATGCAATAATTATTGGATTGTATGTTTTTGTTTGCAGTACACAATATGGAATTTTATACCGAAGAATCTGTTTGAGCAGTTTCGTCGAATTGCCAATTTTTATTTCCTTTGCATTGGTATCATACAGGTGGGAAACACAATCCATAATAAAAGCATTCTGACTAAGCATCTGTCTATGTAACAGGTCAAATTTGATTTCAGGTTAAATTTTTTAATGTAGGTTGATTCTCAATTCCCTTCGTTTCCTAGCCCTAATTCATGATTAATCAGGGCTAGGAGACAAAGTAAATTGAGAATCAACCTACAGTACCATTCAACAGTATTTTGACAGTCTGTCACAAGTCTCGATTCTCAACTCGATTCGCGATTCTTGGTCCCTGCGCAAATCGAGAATCGAGAACTGAGAACAAGCTATTGAGAATCAAGTCAAGGATCGAGTCTCTCGAGACAGAAAACAAAAGATTCAAAATGATTAAAAAAATTTCACGTGAAATCAAATTTGACCTGTAAAATCAACAGTTAGATTGCAACTATCTACCTACCTACATGTACCTACCTACCTATCTACCTACCTATCTTCTTAGCTTCCTACATGTACCTACCCTACCTGCCTTCCTACCTCCCTACATGTACCTACTTACCTACCTTCCTACCTCCCTACATGTACCTACCTACCTACCTGACCTACCTTCCTACCTTCCTACTTCCCTACATGTACCTACCTAAATACCTTCCCACCTCCCTACATGTACCTACTTCCCTACATGTACCTACCTACATACCTTCCTACCTCCCTACATGTACCTACCTTCCTACATGTACCTACTTACCTATCTTCCTACCTCCCTATATGTACCTACCTACCTGCCTTCCTACCTTCGTACATGTACCTACTTCCCTACATGTACCTACCTACCTTCCTACCTCCCTACATGTACCTACTTCCTTATATGTACCTACTTACCTACCTGCCTTCCTACCTTCCTACATGTACCTACCTACCTACCTTCCTACATGTACCTACCTACCAACCTACCTATCTACCCTTCTACCTCCCTACATGTACCTACCGACCTATCTACCTACATGTACAAATTTACCTACCTTCCTTGCTCTCTACACATATACATGTACCAACCTACCTACCTACCTAGCCTACCTAGACCTAACTAAATGTATCTACCTACCTACCTACCTACCTACCTACCTACATTGTACCTACCTATCTTCCTACCTACATACATGTACCTACCTACCCATCTTGCCTCTTCGCGCGATCTGTTACACATAACACCTCCACATACACTTCTCAGTGCCAACATGTCATCTTGAGAAGTTTGACAGGCTTCAGTGATGATATTTTTTTATGGGGATAAAACAATCACCCAACCCCTAAACTGGAGGGCCAGGCATTGCTTATCACCCAAACCTGCCAGCATGGTGGCACCCAACAGGGACCAGCTGGAATACATAATAAAATTATAGCTTCCAGGCTAATCAAGGCACATAAACCTCCCCACCACGTTAAGGCGCAACAAAAAAGGGAAGAATTTTAGACTGTCTAGATTGTGGCAACTGAAGGAATAAATACATTGTTTTTTGTATTTTTATTTAACTTACATTCTATGCTTGCTGTTTTTATTGCAGTTGTTAATTGACAGTCCAGTCAGTCCAGTTACTAGCATTCTTCCATTAGCCTTTGTGATAACAGTCACTGCCATCAAACAGGTTTGCATAACTGTACATGTGCGTGCTGGTTAGACGAATGTTCTTCTGATTGTTCATTGTCACCTTTAAATAATTTA
>OZ037783.1:27477625-27550125 GCA_964035525.1 Porites cylindrica
CTTCTAGAACGTTTTCTTTGCATCTTTGATGAGTCTCTCGTATAAGCCTCCCCACCATGGCGATTTAGACAGGTTGAACTGCCAAGTAACCTGCTGCCTCTCTAAGTAATTTTGCAACATCTCGCTCTTTCGGATTTTCTTGATCCATGCCGCAGTGGTTCTGAAAACTGCTCCCTTATCTGACACGATTTGTTTTAGCCTGGTACGTCGGGTAAAAAAAGCACTTTGCTTCTCCTCGAACTCCTCCGCTCTTTGTGACTTGGTTACTTCTAAATGGATTGCTCTTGACGCAGCGCACGTGAAAATTAACATGTAGCATTTGCATTACTCCTTCTTTGAAATCTTGTGGGTACAGCGAAGTCGATCCCGGTAGTCACGAACGGTCGTCCACCTTCGGTTCGGAACGACAGCAAAGGATCCGTTGCCGCCGGTCCATACGGTTGTGCACTGAACACCTTGCATGCCTTGCAATCATTTATCACCTTCTTCACCTTTGCTCGCAGGTGTGGTTTTCAGTGGTCTTCATGTCTTTGTAGACATGGCATATAAGCTTGTTGGCGAACTCTCCCCCTTCAGTGTATCTCGGTTGGTAACCAGAAATTCTACCGTGACACTTGAGAACACCGGTAGTTTCTTCTGTTCCCAATTTCCAGCCGGGATTTTCGAATTCGAGGGTCGGCTTCACTCCCGTCTGCGCCTTTTTCATCTAATGGTTTCTTGCATTATTCATCTCCTCTGTGATCAGCGGACCAGACCTCTTTTTGGTGTTACGTCTCTTGAAGAATGAGTTGTGAACGAATCGCAGAGTCCATGCAGTCACGCGGAAGTTCCCCAGAGCGTACTTCTGTCTAAAAGTGCGTCCCACTGATCAGGTTCCTTTTCTTCAGAGTACAGCAACTCTTCTTTTTCCAGTTTGTACTCTTAGCTTACACTCTGCGTTCTCTCCAACTTTGATTGTACGGGCCACTCTTCTTTGTTTATCAACCACTCTAGCCCTTCCAACCACTGTCACTTCTTCATCTTATCGATTGACGCACCGCGGCTTCCTGGTCTGCCAGGTTCTAATCTGTTGGACAATGTCTCTAAACGATTCCCGTCTCCTGTGTGATCTCAGCAATCTTCGTCCCTTGGTTGGAGAAGAAAACTATCCACTCTTTCCTGTGATTACAGATCCAGTACAGTGCCACCATACTGTCCTTCCACACCTTCGCAGAAGTAATGGGCCACGGCTTTAACGCTGTTCTTCACCACATTCTTGGCCATCTGCCCCCTCACTAGTTCCAGCCTTGCGATTGTCGTGTTGTACTTCGAAATCCTAGACTTGTAAGCAGCCTTTTAACAAAACCAGTGGAGTGTTCAACGACCGCAACAGTTGCGGCTGAACACGCTGTGTTACTGGCATCGGCAAAAACGTGAAGTTGTACTCCTTTTATCTTATTCATCTCTTTGACTATGCTTCTAGGCACTTTGACGTTCCTGAGCTGATTGCTCCAATTTTTAATTAGCCAATCTCGCCTCGTGGCACTGCTCACTTCCGAATTCCAGCAAGTCTTTTCATCACACCCCTCTCTGTAAATACGTTTCCCCTCCACTATAGTCGGCGAAATTACCCCCAGTAGGTCATAGATAGCGCTCAGCTGACTCAGAATAGATCGCTTCGTTACTGAACTGTTCTCGTTCATCTTTAGTTGAATCTCGAGTGTATCCTCTCTTTTGTCCCACATGAGACCAAGTATTTTGCTTGGATCGGGTTCTTCGTCCAACTCTTGCGGACTCCCACTTGTGCACTGGGAACTTCGCACTCTCGAGGATTTCAATAGCTTCTTCTTTAAATCCGCTTAGTTCTCTGACGTCACTCCCGGTCTTCAGGTTATCTACGTATAAGTATTCTCCCCGAGCGACTCGATTGTTTTCTCATACGCTATTGATTGGTGGTTAAGTGGTGTTGCAGTGTGGCCCCTGGCATAAACGGGCTGGCTTCGGCCCCAAATGGTACTCTAGCAAATTGCAAGGGTTCCTCACTGCTATTTATGTTGAAAAAGAATCGAAATGCGTCACGATCTTCCTCCTTAATCCCGATCTGTAAAAATACCTTTTTGAGATCCGCCAACAAAAGATGGGTTGACATTCATGCTCGAATCATGATTTCCCATAACAGAGGTTGCAACGGCAGTCCAGTGTACATACACTCATTGACACTGTTGGCAAGAGGATGGGGCTTAGCACTGACATCGAAAACCATCCTTACTTTTGTCGTTATGGTCTCTTCTCCCACTTCTGGTTTATGAGGCATGTAGAAGACGTGGGGACCTGTGGGCTGCTCTGGTGCTTTCCCGACTATGCCCTGTTCTAGTTGCTCGTGTATTATCTTCTCATAGTCGATTTTCAGGTCTTCGTTTCTCCTGAGTTTTGCTCAACGTTCTCGAGGCGTTTTCTACTCAAGGCTTGTTATCTCGTTCGTATTGGACAGTTCGGCACCCGGAACCGGCCACGGGACACCTACTTCGTGTCGCCTGTCGTTTCTCTTTACAATGGTCTCTCGAAATTCAGAGCACACATCCAGCTGATCGTCCTCCCCTCGGTCCTCTACTCCTAAAACGTCAAAGGAGTACAGTATCTCGTAGTCGCTTGTCTCTCTGGTAAATATGCATGTGCTGCCTGCGTAGTCCTTTCCGACAAGAACAACCCAGCCAAATGTGGTTCCCTCGACGATTGGGTCCTCCAGTCGACCTTTGTACACCTACTCTGTTCGGATCTTGCAGTAGGTGGCGTCTCCGAGAATGAGGTGAATTAGGTACTCTTCACTTGAGGTCCTGTAAAACAGTTTTTCACGCAAGTGCTCATACTTCGCCTTAAGCTCCATCAGAGTCGGTCTCTTTATACTAGTGAAATCTGCAAGCTTGCTTCTGGAAATCTCTATTTTCTTACTCACTTTATCTTCTCGCTAAAAACCGACAAAGACTGTTTCTTTGTTCCGTTCACAGTGACGATTTGGCGAGACTCGTGACGTGGTGGTTTCAATCCTAGCCTGTTAATAGCTTTGAGATTAAGTTCCTCCCGGATCCTGTGTCTAGATACGCCCAGAATGTGATCCCTTTGAGTTTCAAAGGGACTATTTGCCGGCAGTGACTTCTCTTCGAAGGAAGGGGCGTAGCCATTTAACACTGCCTTAGAACTTAGCGGAGTTTCTGTCTCGTTTCCTCTAGCTCTATTACTGAGACCGGTGTGGTGCTTGCTCTTGCAATTGTAAAAACCACGGCTGCGACAGAATTTTCCTCAGGGTCCTGTGCGGCCACAGTTAAAACACAATTCCTTTTCCTGGAAAAAGTGCCTCCTTGCTTCCATTGTTTTAATGACCTCTCACGCATCTACCCAGTGCTTTCCTTTACAAAAGATACAGACAGGGTCTTTTCTCTCTCCACTAAACCAATGCTTCTCCCTTTTCGGTCATACACCTCCACTGTTTCCGGGTACATCATCTACTTTGTGTCTTTTCAACCACTGCTGAAAGTTGTTTATCGAGGCCTCCATATCCCAGTTCTCCCAATTTCGTTGGTTCGCGCAATATCGGGCCTCTCTTGCGGTAGTTTGTTGAGAGTGGACATCACGAACCCCCGAAGCATGTCGGCTTCGCCCATTGACAGCAACGCATCGTAATTTCTGTTCACGCTCTCGTAAAATTCCTGAATCTTCAAGTAATTGGATCCTGTGACGACAGGAAGGTTCACTCTTTTTTCTACGTGCGCGCATTCACAACAAGTTTGCTCTGGCCATACTCGGATCTCAGTCATTCCCA
The DNA here is from genome assembly GCA_964035525.1 of Porites cylindrica. Classification (NCBI taxonomy): domain Eukaryota; kingdom Metazoa; phylum Cnidaria; class Anthozoa; order Scleractinia; family Poritidae; genus Porites; species Porites cylindrica. The sequence continues at coordinate 27,481,422 of OZ037783.1, forward strand.
AGCTATCTTTTAGCCAATTTCACCAGGCTTTACGTTTGTTATCTTTGCTCGTACGTATTGATTGACCATTTTCAACAGATAGCCGAATTTCTCTTCTGCGCTGATCGATTAATTTTGGACTTGTGTAACAAACATGTTTCCAAATCTCACCCAGTCGGTGGGCGTTCCTTTGAACGGTGTTATTATCAGTTTGGGCAGTTTTGCTGTGGTTGAATGGGCATCTTTCTCCAGTTCCAGCTATGTGCATCGCCTCTTATTCTACATCAATTTGCCCCTGCCACATACATCGCTCGTGCCCTGCTTGTCGCAAACGCAGCTCAGTTAAACGGCGCTCCTCTCCTCCGCTCGCACAAGTCACACTGGCGTGCGTTCACCCCGATAGTTGCTTCGGAGCGAGAATTTCACTCAAGTACAAAGTGTTGCAACGGTATCATGTAAATGCGAAACTACCACTCGTTTCGGTGTGAAATCGATTTTACGGTAGACCGGAACGGGTAGCGCATTCGTATTTGAATCACTGGTGTATTTTATCAACATGATTTGTACCCTCATAAGTTAATGTGATGTGAAATGACCCAGTCATCATGTAAACGCGATATGAACTCAAGAAGTCATCCCGGTATGAAACTTGTACCACTGCAAGTTTTCTTAGTTTCTTAGTTTTTTCCTAGTTCTCTAGTTTACATGACTGTAAAGTTATTAAACTTTTATTATTATTCATTCAAAATATTTCTCTGTTTCTGATTGGCTAAAACCACCCCCGTGATTCACCATAACCAGTAGCCTCCCACGCAGGCGTTTTTAGGGGAGCTCGTTTTTCTTCCCTCCCCACAAACGCCTGCTCAACAGAGGACAACATTCCTTTCCCATTGTTGCATTCGCGTGGTAATTGACCAATCAACGGTTTTTAAATAAAGTGTTGACAGGCTAAACATGACTCATAAGCTCGTGATAGTGAAAAAACGTGACCCAGAACGTGACCCTAGAGTTACCTTTTTCCTTCTTTTCTTTCATTCGCTAAGGTTATGCAGTGCACAGAGAATTCTAAAACCTGACTGAGTAAATCTTACTTTTGCCGCTCTGAGACTAACATTTGTTAGAGGTCATGAAGGTTTCTTAAAGTTTCATGCAGATCGCGTGATTATCGGGTTACCCTGCGGTCAAGGTCAACTTTCCAGAATTTGGAAAGTACAACGTGATTGGCTAAGCGTGGGAGGGAAGAAATACGAGCTCCCCTAAAAACGCCTGCGTGGGAGGCTACATAACCAGCTGCTGTTGACCAAATTTGGAAGAATTTTGCGATTAATCAACCGATGACGATGACGTCAAAAGTGCAGCGCAGTTACAAGTTAATGCACCGTTAACCGAGAAGACCGAAGGTTGAGTTGTTTTGGTTGTGAAAAGAAAAATGTCCGAACAGTTGGCGGAACAGTTTACTCTTTTCACGACGAACTATTGGCTAAAAACATAGCAAGAAGACAACTCGACGGACAACATCTGCTACTTGGAGTATATTTGCAGACCTGAACAACCCTTTATCTTTAAAAATGCACTATCGAGGTGAACTTAACATCGACAAAGGTAAGCATATTTCAGCGTGTTTTTAAACTAGGAATTATTTTGAATGAATAATAAAGCAATTAATGAATTCGGCTTTTGTAGGATATTTAACCATTATTCCTCGAGCCCGAATGGGCTCTAAGTCAATAGCCCATGAGGCCGAAGGTCGAATGGGATATTGACTCAGGGGCCATGAGGGAAGAGGAATTGTTTTAGTAAAATCCAAGTAGTTGGTCAAAAATATCGAGACAAAACAACTTTAGCTAGCAAAACGCGATTCAGCCGCCATTGTTTTGGTTTTCAAGGCCAGCGCTTTTCGCTACTAGTGGGCTATAACATATAGCCTTGTAGTAGCTCAACTAATCAGAATGCAGCATTGCTAATAGACCACTAGTTGGATTTTACTAAAAAGAATTATGCGCATCTCGGAGGGTGTTATCCACCGAGGCCGACTAAATAACATCGTGTTCTGTGTTTGTATGCTTTTAAGGTGTTGCTGTGTACACTGGTAAAGAAACCAAGGTAAGAAATAGTACATGTATTTTGTCTAAATAAATAAAATAATGATTAACTATTTTATCTTGTAATATGTTGCCAGTTTCCTATTTTTAAATATTTTCTGTATGTGTGTTATGTTGGAAACATCACAGAAACACTTAAAAAGTCATGTTTTTAAAGAGCAGATTGTTCTTATTGATTCTGATGCCTCAGTTGTAGTGCGTTTTGTGGATGTTAACAATGTTTGGACAAGTCATAATTATTTATTGTCACATTGATGTCATATGAAGAAGTCAAAGTCAAATTTTGCAGAATTCAGATCATCCCGCATACCTTTTTAAAGGTTCCTCAAAAGCCTTTGAAATCAATTTGTTGTCAAAGTTTTTGTGTCCATGAAATATTAGGGTGATCTTGATGTTCATCAATTTCTTCTTTTTCTTTTCAGATGGCCTTGAATCAAAAACAAGCAGCTCACAAATTTTCTACAGTAGAAAAGTAGGATTTTTATACATTATTTTACTGTGAAACTCACGAAACCGTGAACACCAGAAATATTTATGGAATGTTATTGTGTTGCGAGAAATAAGCCAATAAAGCGCGCGAAAACTAAACCGCAAACAGCAACGGTAATTAGTAAGTTTGTGGTTTTGAGGTTTGCTCTCGTGTCCCGCACTTTATTGTGATTGGCCCGTACACAATCAACATTCCTGAAGTTTTTCAGTTGTTCACGGTTTTCTGAGTTTGACAGTAAATGTCTTGTTGTTGTATGTCCCTCTATAATAAGGTCACCTTATTGTTATTTACCATTCACATGGAATAATTATACCAAAGGCCATACAGTTTCTACACGTAGCTCTATGTTACCAACAGTTCAGTAAAGTAGACAGTTGGCTTTGATATCCATACACCTTATTCCAGAATTGTAGGAAATTTTGTTATTCTTTTTTCGGAGCAATTAAGGTTTCTGGGAAACTGCCCACCTACCCCTCCCTTAAGCCAACATTATCACTTAGTTCTCACTTTGGGCCAAATGTTGGCTTAGGGGAGGGGTAGGTGGGCAGTTTCCCAGAAACCTAAATTGATCCCTTTTATCTTCATGATAATTGGCCTTTGATGCCTTGTCTAAAGGTTTGAATTGAATTGTATACATTGTACAAAGACTGCAAAATATAATAACAATACTACTACTACTAATAATGATGATGATGATGACGATGTGTATAATAATAATGGTAATAGTAATACATAATGTAATTAGAGCGCTTGGTTTCCTACCCTGCGAGCAGACGTTTCTTTCTTGCATGGCTTTTAACATTTACGAAGTCATTTGTGTGGCTTGTCTGTGGTGTACATGATTCTCTTTATGCCCCCCGAGAAACGGGAAACGGGGAGTGTTAACAAAATTAATGGCGCAACAGACCAGCCACGCGAACAACTTCGTAAACGCTAAAAGCAGTGCAAGAGAGAAACTTCTGCTCGCAGGGTATGGGTTTCCTTCAATTTTCCTCAGAGCACAGCCTTGAAAACATTATGGTGCTAGATTAAATTACTACGCTTTTGAGTTTTTTTTTGCTCTTATATACTGTGTAGTAATGCTCTTTACAACTGTTACACTGTTTGTGTTTTGCAGGACAATGAACACATTTTTGATTGTGTACTTGATAGTGCTAGTTTCCCAAGGAGCTTTGTGCGCCGGCCTGATGTTTTGGAAACAAGGCACAAAGTCAGGGATGCCCTCCTATGTTTACCTGGAAAAACCTAAAGTCACAGTAAGTGAATTATCATCCCTTGTTTCTTTGTTCATGATTGTGGGACATGTTTCGCTCTTCTCAAAAAAGATAGGTATAATTATACAGCGGATAGAAGGGGCTGAAAGCGAAATTCATCAAAATTCACAATTCTTTCATCGTTTCGTTTTGTGAAATGCTGAAAATAAATAGTACCACGTGAAAGTACTGCGTAAGAGGTTTTTTTGTACCATTAGATGTAAGTCAAGTCTTTTTTGTTACCGAAATAACAAACTCTTTAAACTGTATGTAATCTGAGTTAGTGAGAATTTTTTTGCGACAATATGAAGCAGTGAAATATATATGTTTCTTTTTTTGTGCATCAGTTTTTAATGAAAGCAGATAATTTGCGTGAAAATAATTTCCCCCTACTAGTAGAATCTTCAAGTACATGAAACCTGAATTCACCGGTGTGTCAATAAGTAATAATTATTAAATTTTAGTAAAATTGACAGAATATCTGAAAAGGTCGTACTATTCACCATTTGAATTTTTTTATACAAAAAGTGTACTTGTTATATATTTTAATTTTCTCTTTTCAGTTCACCGGATCTAATGGCGTGCTGGACACATTCCTTGTATTTCTCGTTCTTTTCAATTACGTTATTCCAATTTCACTTTATGTCACTGTAGGTAGGTACCCAGAAAGATATGGTACGGTTAGCCTGTGCAAAAAACGCTTGCTTCTTAATATCGCCCCCCGTCATCGAGACGTGTTGCGTCACCAGCAGTAGGGATTGATGCGAGGCGCTTGTAATCTTATGAAATTCAACAACAGAAAGAAATTTTGTTATCAAAATGCAAGTGGAAAAGATTTGGAAAAAAAAAACCAGACACTTCTAGCGTGCTCCTTTGTCTTCTGTAGTTTGATATATTACTGAAAAAATGCACGTGCAACTTAACGTATGTTTCAAGCACCTTCGAAACATCCAGGTTTTTTCCAAACCCGCTTTTCATAGTCTGTTCCGTGCTCCAAGACGGTACGGAAAACGCATCGAGAAAAGTAGCGCGAAAAAACCGCATGGGAGCTGGGGAGAGACGGGTATTGAAAATGGAGCCGCTAAGAATTGATTGTTTGCCATTTACATGGGCAAACCTGTCGGTTCACGGGTTGGGCAAATGGTAAGCAAAATTCAGGACTGGTAAATTGTTACCGGAATCGCGTTTACCATTTGCACAAATCAGTTCCCTTTACCGAAAAACAGCCGCGAAGGCCTGAAACTGGTATCAAAGATGGCTTTGAAGAAATGGAACACGAATTTCCGTCTGGAACATTCCGTCCAGAAAAAACGGGACTACCTTTTCAGGTGTTCCGTTGCTCCCGGATAGTTTCCACTGGAACAACCCAAAAGCCGTGTTCCATTTACTTTCCATCCGGATTTTCCGGAACCTTTTTGTAAATGGTAAACAACCATTGTTTTCAATACCTCATTCCGGTATACAAGCTCCTGGTATATCCTATGATTGGCCATGAATTGCCATTTATAGTTTGTTTCTAGATGCCCTCGTTTTTGGCATGCATGCCTGTTGTTAAGAGTTGTTTGCTTTTCTTAGAGCTTCAAAAATTCATTGGTGCTTTATTTTTCGCATGGGACTTGAAGATGTATCATGAGGTGAGAATCATACCTAACATTAATCCAAACGTAAAATAGTAGTAATAATAATGATGATGATGATAATGATAGCAGACAATTATTGGATGAGGTTTTTGTGATATCCGAAATAATCGAAGTCGAGCTAAATGTTATCACCCAAGGACGAGACTGATAACACTTACCACGACCTTCATTATTTAGGATATCACAAGAAACGAATCTAGTAGTTGTTTTGTTATTCATTGTTTTGAAGAAACTGACGACAAACACACCATCACACGGAACACAGTTTGCGCTGCAGTCGGAAATCAAGCATTGCGCGTACAACCGACAGATTTTTCTTAGTCTGTTACCTGCTGGTAGATAACTAAGTAATCTATAGGTTGCGCTGATTTCCAAAACTTACTGTAGACTCTCAGGCAATGAGAAACAGATAACGAGTATAGTACAATGTATAAAATTAACAAAAAAATGGAGCTCTAATTAGTGTGATGAAATTATTCAATTGAATATGTGTGTACTACCCTATCCAGTGGCTCTTCGATTAGCTCTTTTCATGTTGATACGTATTAACTACAAAATGAGAAATTTGGTTTTACTGTGATTAGGAAACAGATGAGCGTGCCATTGCCAACACCTCAGACTTGAATGAAGAACTTGGACAGGTACATGTAACTGAATCATTGATCTGTGTACCTCTTAAAATAATATACCTTTGCACGATTTTTGTAAACTTTTGACATGGGCAAGCTGGAGAAAATCCGTCATTTCCGCTGGAATGAGTAAAATTGCCAAGCTTGAAAGTGATTTGTGAAAAAAATTGCCCCACCCCTTCCCACCATACAAACGTCTGTAAATTTTCGCAACTTTGCTGAGCTATATCTTCGCTCGCATCACTTTCAAACGTGGCTGTTTCATTTATTTTAAGGTGCTCTTTTCAGTGGTGTCGACTGATTTTCCCCATCATGTCCATATAAGAAGTTGGAAAAAACTGCGGAAGGGTCTATTTAGCAATACACATAATTTATTGTTACAAATGTATTTACACTTAAAATTATAATTTGTAAAAAAGTCATACACATAATTTATTGTTACAAAATAATGTATTTACACTTAAGATTTTAATTTATAAAAAAAGTCATATCATACATTTAAAGGTGGGAACTTGCGTTCGTGCCTTTTGTAATGTTAATTGATTTTCTGGGTCGCAAATAATTTTTCGTTGCATTAATGATTATGTCCAACTAGATAACCGTTTTAGTCGAACAAAACGGAAAAGCTGTCGGGCAGACATTATTTCTTTAATTATTATGCAGATCTTTATGCTTCAAAATGAAAATCTTTGGAATTTGATCTGTCCGCTCATCATGTCCACAAAGGCCCAATTTCATAAGACACTATAAACAAATGTAAATCGCTTATTATCTGATGACTAGCCAACCTCCTCTCCAGGGTCTTCTCCTTTTCCAATATGGCGGCGGCAGGAGATAAGTCTTCTCTCCTGCCGCCGCCATATTGGAAAGCGAGAAGATCCTGGAGACGAGGTTGTTGAGTAGCCTGTTCAAGAATAGTAGCGCGAAATGGAGAGCGGAGGGGGAAATTGTGCTAAAAGCTTGATTTGCTATCAATAGGTCGAGTATGTATTTACTGACAAGACAGGAACACTAACAGAAAATGACATGCAGTTCAGAGAATGCTCCGTTAATGGAGTGAAGTATGTGGTAAGTTGATGCACTACAGACAGAGGTCCTGTACACACCGCTCTCGTTTTGACTACAACGCATCAAAGGCACCGTGTCCACACGAGTGTTTTTGAATCGTTTTCGGTCAGTTGTCCTTACCAAGCCATCGAAATTGCACACCACATAATGAGTTTTCTTTCCAAGTCATTCGTTAAATTGTCATATTCAATACTCCGCTTGCTTGTAAGAAGCCGGGTCTTGAATGAGTAGTGGTACGTTATCAACATTTTCAAAAACTGTTTTTGCATGTCTACATGAAAACAGTAGACTACCTTTTACAAACGTCCATAATTTCGGGGGTTCTAGAAAATGTCGTTTTCATACTGCTGCGTTTGAGATCGTTCTAATGTGGGTGTTAGGCCAGTACGCAGGGCAGTTAATCCGTTTTCAAACAAACATGGTCACAATTCGCAGGTTGTTACATATGTGTCAGGTTGAGGGTGTAGTTGGTTAAGTAGTAAATTAAAGGGGGGGGGGGGGGGGCGTCGCTATCTAAAAGTGTGTTGCATATAGGTGCAATGCAAATAAAGTGTGTCAACGTAGCAATTATTTTTTGTACTGTAATTCTTGATTCTGTTGTGACGTGATTTTGTTACATATTTGTGTCCTTACAGGAGTTAAACAGCCAACTGTTCGTAGCAGATCAAGCCGACGGTCCTTCTGTTTCTATTCAGAATGTTGGTGTAAGTGTTATTAATTTTTTCTCTTGTTACCCCCTTACCATAGTGGAACCTCTTTTCGGTTTCTGTGTATAACAATTGGAATGACGTCGTTTCTACCTTGCCAAGAGAACTTTGCAGTCTGGCTTCCACAAATGAGCTTGTCTAGTCTATCCAATAGCATCCACGCGCTGGAATTGGTCCTACATCACTGAAATTGTAAATGCACGTTATTCATGTGGACCTATTTAGGTTTTTGGGAAACTGCCCACCTACCCCTCCCCTAAGCCATCATTTTGTCCTAAGTGTTTTGGGGTTATTTTAACTCCTCGATATCTGGGGCCATTTTTACTCCTGAAGAAGAGTTCTTTAAACTCCTTTTTGCAGTTAAAATAACTCCCTAAAAATCAGCTCCACTTTATGGAGTTAAATTAACCCCACTAGAGGAGTTATTATAACTCCTTGAAAATTATTGTGTAGACTTAATGAGGCATGTGCCGCCCGCCCCAAAGGCTATATGCAGATGACAATTTAGCACTTTTAGTAACTCTTTGGCGAGTAGGTCGTGGGCACGCACACGCCCCCCCCCCCCCCCCGCCTCCCCCCCCCGCCTCCCCCCTCACAGCATGGCATTGCAGAAACCATAGAAATCGAAAGTTACTATCTTTTTTTCACTTATGTGCAAACCTCGAAATCAGCACCACTTTGAGGTAGATTTTCATCAATCAAACGGCTCATACGCGCCGGTAGCCGGCGTTCTTTGTATCATTTGATTCACAAAAATATATTTATAAAGGTATTTGCGCCTTACATCGTTTGAATATGTTATATATATTTTGTGTTGGAAATGCCTTTTTCAGTCCGAAGTGATGGAGTTTTTCCTGGCCTTGTCGCTCTGCCATACTGTACAAGCTTCCAGAGAGACAAGTCCCAATGCAATCTATGATTATCACTACCAGGTAACGTTGGCGTCCTTTCTGTGAAAATAATATCCATCTGTTTAAAATGTTGTGGCCAAATACCCTGTCATCTAGAACTGCTTGGATTAAAAAGCGTCATCTCTACAGATTTCGTTCGCGTCTTGAAAAGACTTGAATTTCAGGAGTTCAATTTCTAGGCCTTGTTTTGAAGTACTTATATTTGTTTTTGTTGTCATTTTTTTGTTCTTGAAAGTACTTAAATGTTTTACCGCAGATCATACAACTTTTTGAAGGATAGAGGGCAAATGCAGACAGTAGAGAAATTTGTTTATTCGTTCCCAGTGCTCCCTTATTACTCCATGGTACATTGAGTCATAAGGGCACCGGGAATATCCATCACCCGTATATGTTTCCATAATTAATTCAAGCTCTCATTTTTTAGCGTTTCTGCATAAACTCTGAAAAATTCTTGAAATCTCAAAGTAGGTTCCAGGAAAGACCTTGAAAAGTCCTGCGATTTTTGCTCTAAAAAAGTGTATGAACCCTGTCGGCACTGACAGTACAGCTTCAAAAGAGTTGTGAATGTAATGAAAGTATAGTCTAAAATAACTATAAGTGGAACCTTACTCCAACCAAACTTTTTCTGACTTCAGTTAATTGCAATGTAGCAAAATTTAGACCATTTGAGATGAAAATCATGTATATTACGTTGTTTTCAGGCTTCGTCACCAGATGAGAAAGCTCTTGTGGAAGCTGCTGTTAGGTATGCTTATTGTTTTATTGAATGATTTTTTGTATGATAGCTTTTTTACTGTTTCTCTCAGTTATCTGTTTCAATAAGAGTTATTTATTCTTCAACTGAATTTATTATTGTCTTTAATAGTATTATTTGTTATGACCTTCCATTTGAAATTGTTTAGAATTCTCACCATTAACGCCGAAAGTAACCAATTGTTAAGTGGTATTTTATTCACTGAATAAAATAATCATTATAGAGATGCAATCGCATTATTTTTTTTAACCTTTATTAGAACGGCCAAACTCAAAAGTTAAAACAAGAAACTGCTCAGTAGCTATACATTGTATATTATTTGAATGGTCACATTTTGGAATTCTTCCAGGTACCAAAGTTAGAAAAACATATCGTACAGCGTAATGAACAGTTTTACATGAATGTTGTACATTACTCTGAAAACTACACTAAAAAATTTCATCCACAGACTTAAAGGTTAGGACCACTTCGTAGTTATGCAAACAGAAAAATAGCAAATGAAAGTACAGTGGATCCTCTCCTTTGGGACACCTGAATGATTGGCCGTATTTTAGAAACACCATGCTCGACACTACGTCGCAAAAGTTTTTCTTAATAGATCTATGTTCCAATGATCTCCGTTACTGACAAGAAGACAAAAAAACAGGTTTCAACCTTTATGTAAAGCATAATACTTACAATACATGTTACTCCAAAAGATATTACACAAGTTCATACGAGCTGCATTTCTTTGTTTGCAGATTTGGAGTCACTTACCGAGGAAAAATTGGTGATGATATTGAAGTCAGAGTTGGGAACGCAGTTGAGAGGTTAGTGAGTGTTCCGTCGCACATCAAGCACCAAAAAGAGGTTAGAAAAATAGGTGCTATTTGGGGACATTTTGCTACCCGTTCGCCGCTATTTGTCTTCTTCAACAAAAATCATTGAAATTGCATTGACGTAGCAGTGATCTCCCTTGACTCCTGAAGTAACTCCTGTGTTGAATCTGTTGGTTTGTTTTGTTATTTTGAGGGTGTACGGCTAGAGTGAGCTTCCTACTTTTGGAATTTACTAGCGGCCAATTTAGCTGCCACGATTTCTGGACGTTCCTTTCAGGGGAATGCTACTGGTAGTATGCAATTGAAAAATGATTGATTTCGATGGAGGGTTTTTTCTATCAGATATCCGGAAACATCTCAGCGCGTTGGTTTGTTTTCGTGTCGAAAATTTTAAGTGAGGTTTAACTTATTTTAAACAGTCACTGTATAATTATAGTGATTGATTGTTATTTCATTATTTTTCTTTATTTCAGATACACCCTTCTCCATGTTCTCGAGTTTGACTCAACAAGAAAACGAATGAGTGTCATAGTAAAGTCGCCACAAGGTTTTGATATTATTTGATATAGATCCAACTTTTTTGGCGCAATAACCCACTTGGAATGTTGGAAAAAAATTCTAAGGGCAGCGCCTATGATATTTTGCAGGTTTTTTCCCGTGTTCTTCTAACATCCGATATCAGGTTACGCTTAGCACATCCAAGATGAGTTTGCCGTAATGCTTTTCCAGTTCCATTATTGGTCCGCCTATCGATCCTTTTGAAAAGCGTTGAGTATCAGCTATTAGTGTGCTTAAGAAAAGGCCGACATTTCTGACGCCAAAATTGAGACCTTTCCCTTTTAATATGCCATGTAGCTCCCAAATTTGTATCGCTAAGTGTCTTTACTCTTATATAGAAGATTTACCAGAAACTTTTGTCAAAACCACCGTCCAAGAATGAAAAAGGTCCACTTCCGGTATTTTATTTCATGTGTCTTGCTTCTAGGTGACACTTAAGCCATAAGCCTTGCAAGGTTTCATCTCAGATTCTTGAAGAAGACTTTCATATGCTTGTAAAAAATGTTAAATCTTAACAAAAGAAGTATCCAATCAAAGAATAACCATTTTTGTTAGAGACGGGGCAAGGGACACAAAACGGTGCGAAATTATTCGTTTAAGGGAAAGTAGCGCTTTAAAATCGTTTTAGTACCAGTAATACGAAAAAAAAGCTTCTGCATCCTTACAACAAATTCGCGTAGAATTTCCCCTCTTGGCGTCATCCTTTCTAACTATCCTGACAATATTATTTTTTGCCGCGTTGTAGATAAGTATGTGATGTTAGTGAAAGGAGCAGAGACTGCTGTCTTGAATCAACTGGCGTCTGGTCCTGGAGATGTCACTTTAGATCATGTCAATGAGTACGCCGAGGTGTGTATGCAAACTCTGATACCTGGTTGCCCGAATGAAATATACTGTCTTCAGGATTGCAGCCTGAGGCACAAAGAAAGAAAGAAGAAAAGAAAAAACGGACTGACTGACAGACAGACACAGACCGCAGAGATAGACAGACAGACATGCGGACAGACATATAAACAGACAGACGGACAGACAGAATAGAGAGACAGACGGACGGACGGACTGGTGCCGGGCGGGCGAAGAAACGAACAGACCGACCGAAGAAAGCCCTCAAAGAAAGAAGGAAGGAAGAAAGAAAGACAGGAAGCACGAAAAAAGCAAAGAGACATATGCAAGCTTTCACGACTGTAGGATCTGTACAAAAGCAAGGGTCGAAATTAGGTTGCTAAGCGTCTTCACCTTTTTGCCCCAAACGCCTACTTTCACTATTTAGTCGGGGTAACCCGCTAGTACAGAGGCCCGGTTCCAGTGGTTAGGTGCGCGCGCATTAAGAAAGAAAAAGGCTTGAACAAAACTCCCTTTTGATGGTGTTATATTCACCTTATGTCAACAGAAAGGACTCAGAACCCTAGCTGTTGCACGTAGATTTCTTTCTGATGAAGAATACGTTACAATAGACGAAAAGGTAAGCCGAAACAGCATTTTATCCAGGAATATACTGTATTTGAAATATCCATGTATACGGTCCCCGATTTTAGCTAATACTTATGTGTAATCTTTACTTGCTTTAGCTGAACAAAGCCAAGCAAGCCATCAATGACAGAGAAGAACAGGTATTTGTTAATTGCGGTCTTGGTAATTGTCTAGTATTAAAATTGGTACGTGGTACCAAGGAAAAACACCGTTAAGCAACTTGTAGTAGAATTTAACTGTTCAGGGACTCAAAACTATCATTATGGCCGGGTTATTGAACATTAGTAAAATCCAACTAGTGGTCTATTATCAATGCTGCGTTCTGATTGGTTGAGCTACTAATAGGCTATATGTTATAGCCCACTAGTAGCGAAAAGCACTGGCTTTTTGGCGGCAAAAAAAGATTAAAGTCTAGCTTTAACTAGCTAAAGCTGTTTTGTCTCGTTATTTTTGACCAACTAGTTGGGTTTTACTTAAACAATTATTCCTCGAGCCCGAATGGGCTCTGAGTCAATAGCCCATTCGGCCTTCGGCCTCGTGGGCTATTGACTCAGAGGCCATTCGGGCTCGAGGAATAATTGTTAAATACTACTGGATAGTGTTGCCGAGTATTTGCTCTCCCCATATGAGGGAATCCAAAGTTCTGGATTCCACGCCGTGGAGTTCAGATTCCAGGCACTGGATTTTAGTCTTTGTCAGTGGAACTTGAATTCTGGATTCCAGTCGTTACAGGGATTCTGGATTTCTTGAACTCTATTCCGGATTCCACCAGCAAAAATTTCCCCAATTCCGGAATCCGGATTCCCTTACATGGGCGAATTTGCCACTTTTGTTTTGTTCATTATTTTTTGTCGAACATTCCTTTGCTAACAAATCAATTGTCGATAAACTATGAACAGATGAATGAATACACGAAATATTTATTGCAAGCAATGACTTGAATTAAAGCTTCACTCTTTATATTACTAATAACATTTAATGCGAATCTTGTACTTATCTATCCACCTGTGCTTATTTCCAGCTGGCTCGTGTTTATGAGGAAGTAGAAAGAGACTTGCACGTCCTTGGAGCCACGGCCGTGGAAGATAGGTAGATAAACCTTTTGTATTTCTCTTTTCGATGTTATGAAGTGGTATGAACCAGAGAATCGGAGAAGCGAAGTCAGTAAACACCATTCGCTTGACAATGTATCCATACGATTCGTATTATTGGCGCTTTTCCACTATTTTAGACCCCGCTCCCGTAATACACTCTGTTTGCCCCCCTTTCTTCCCCCGTCCCTTATTTTGCGTAAACTAGAGTGACTGTCACTTTTGCGTTTATGGACGAAATCCTGCGATGTGACCATTCAAATGATAGCTCTCTGTCTGTACTTTCACATGGTGCTGTTTGTTTTTCAAAATTTTAGAAAATGAAATTTGTAAATCTGGTCGAATTTTGCCTTTAACTACATTTGGCATTGAAAGGGTTAAGACATCTATCTTTTTGACTGTGTCAATAAATGTTCATATGCTTCCTCATCATCTTTTCTTGTGGCAGACTTCAAGACGGAGTTCCACAAACTATAGAAGCCCTTCGAATGGCAGGCATCAAGGTAAGCTTAACAGACCCATTGTCCCTTTTGTGACCACCAAAACTACCAATGAAACGAAAAGAATTTATGGTGAGAGGTAACTGCATGGTAATATTCTGTATCGACATCATAAGAATTACCCACAGTGATTGTTAGCAAAGGGCATTCCAGGAAAGGAATTTTCCAGGATCGTTGACTAACATTTGTTGAAAATTATGCTAGAGAAGCACCTAACAGGCATACAACACGATACGGGTGTTCGATCGTTAGGATTTGGGCATTGAATAGTTAATTCCGGTTAATGTTTAATCCCGTTACAACTGGTCAGAAATGTGGTACAAGACACCATGTTGGAGAGGTAGGAATGCTGTAGGGCGTAGAAAAATAAGGAATTTGATGCTAGTAAGGACCTTTCCGTTGCAATATTTCTCTAACATATTGTGTCGTTATGTTACCATGTGTTTGACAAGCAGCAAAGGACTATCAATTTGTGACACGTTGCATTAGGGTCTACTGAAATGTATGTTGACTGCTTTTCTTTGAAATTCAGGTGTGGGTTCTTACCGGCGATAAAGAAGAAACAGCTGTTAATATCAGCCACTCCTGTGGACACTTTAAGGTAACAATGATCACCAGACTTTTCCACTTTAGCATACTCTTACACATTTACTGGCGTTCCTGTAAAACGGGACCCTTCGCGACACAGATGGCCCATCTGTATAGCCTGGGTGGCCGGTGGCGGTCAATTATTTTGGACAGTGGAGATATTTACCTCAAGACCAGCCAATTACAGCACACGAAAAGCACCATTCACTTGCTAGAACCTAATGGTTTCCTTTAATCGCAATAAAAAAGCTATGGCATGTAAATTTAACCGTTAGCATAAAATAATTTTAATATTTCTTTAGACGGGAATGGAGATGATGTTTATCACAAAGAAGGAGACGGAAAGAGAGTGCGAAGAGGAACTTGTTCAATGCCGTGAAAGGTATTTTACCTAGAGAAAATCGTTTATGTTTCCTGAGTCCAGTTTTGGTTTTCCACCAGTTACGTTTCTTGTGCTGCGGCTACAGCTGCTCTTTGCGGCTTGCACAAGCCGTTAAAATACCATTATAATAGTTTCAGGATCGCCAGCGCACATTAAAATCCCGGGTCATTCAATTATTTTGCAGGCGTGACTATTGAAAAATATTAGGTACAAAAAAAATTCCCGAGAAACTCTGGGGAGTTAATTTTTGGTTGACAATGGACGGTATTTTCGCGTCCCCGATTGCGAAATTTTCTTCATTGATTGTTGCTGTTTTTCTAAATAACTGAGACTGGAACTACGGTTACAAGTGCAATATCCCTACACGATTAATTCAACGTCTCAACAGCCACCCAAGCATTGTTATAAGTGCAACAATTCTTTAATTTCAATCAATTGCATAGTTCTACCTACAGCAGTTGTTTTGTGAATAGCGGAATATTTTTTTACAGTGTAATCGTTTATTTGGGTCTTTATTTGGGTCAAATTTCTTATTTTGAAAAGCTAAGTAATGTTCTTTTATATTGTTTTCATAGATTAGAGCGGAGATCCCCTGGCTCAAGGAAACAATACGGCTTAGTGATAGACGGCGCTAGTTTAAGCCTTGTTTTCAAGGGTCCATATACTGGTAAGAGCATTGTTTTTGTGTGAATGAATAGTCACATATCGTCCTCACGCATGGCGGCATTTAAGGAAGCTCGATACAGAACGCGACTGTCCACCTACCGAAATATTATATACACCTATGAACGGTTATGCTGCCGCTGATTTTTCTTATGGACACTTCATGGTACTGTTCATCACTGGGATAATTTTTAGCTGGTTTTTTTGATCCGTACGAGCCATGTTCACCAGGCTCAGTGCCATAGGGACATACATACATATACATACACTTCATTTTCCCTTGAATTCAGAGTAGCTTACAGAAGCTAATATATTCAAGAACAGTTTACTTTCTTAAGGCAGATTTAGCAAAGACAACACAACGTCAAATTAGGACGCCAAAGCGCGGGGAAAGGACTGGGCACGACCTCCGGTGCTCAATTTGCCGCTCTGCCATTGGTCAATTGGTCAAATCTGCGCGCGCCATCGTCAAGTTGTCTTTTCTTTGGGCGCTTTCCATTTGTCAGAACTGGCCGGCCGGACCTTTGCCCGACCAGTCAGTTTGAAAATGAAAGAGGCTTTTTCCAAGAGTTTTGCTGAAAAACCATCTCCTTCGTGCATACTATTCAGAAAATGACTAACCTGGATGGAGAGTTTTGATTAAAAGGGAAATTTGCGACGGGAATGGTCTGGCTGGTCAGTTCTGACAAATGGAAAGCGCCCTAAATCCGCCTATTACAACAACGAACGCTAGTTGTCAAGCGTCCGTTCATTTCTGGGTTGTTTAGGTCTGCTAAATCCAGAAACCTCCTCTGTGAAAAAACAAATCTATTCTTGCCAGATCAAAGACTATTTAACAATCATTCCTCGAGCCTAAATGGGCTATTGATTGCTTTAGTAAAATCCAACTAGTTAGTCATAAATATCGAGACAAAACAACTTCAGCTAGCAAAACGCGATTCAGCCGCCACTGTTTTGGTTTTCAAAGCCGGCGCTTTTCGCTATTAGTGGTTTATAACATATAGCCTAGTAGCAGCTCAAACAATCAGAGCGCAGCCTTGATAATAGACCACTAGTTGGATTTTACTAAATATATAGCTCCAAGCGGAATATTTTCTTATCCGTAATAATGCCCGTTGATCGGCGAAAGCTCGAATTTTTATTTATTATTATCATTACCATTATCATTATCATTGTTATCATTATTATTGTTATTATTGTTGTTGTTATTATTATTATCACTATTATTATTATTACTATTATTATTATTACAGCAGTTAAAGGCCTCACTCGAACGAAGAAAGTAATACATTTGTTCTTCTTAGGCGATAACTAAGGCTTGGCTGAAATGTTAAACCCGCTGTAAAGTAATAAGGGTTTTTCTGCCGTTTGTTTTTGCTGTAGGGTTGTTTGTGGACATCTGCCGTCAGTGTGTGGCAGTTTTATGCTGCAGAATGTCTCCGTTACAAAAGGCTCAGGTAAGTCAGCGGTTGGTCCTCACAAATCCACTACCCATCAGCAACTACTAAAACATGAACCTGCTAACAGTGAATATCAAAGTGTCGTTATCACTCGCTGGCAAAGTACTGCTAATAGTCCCGCATAGCAAACGGACACCATCGCCTGACGAAGTATTGTGCGACACGAGTGAAGTGCAAAACTTATAACAACTGACTTTTGGTGTACTCTGTTAACAAATTGCAGTCAGAGTGAGCTGACACCAAGATGGGTATCCTCAAAGGTCGTCAAAGAAATAGTTATATTCGTTCGTTCGTTCGTTCGTTCGTTCGTTCGTTCGTTCGTTCGTTCGTTCGTTCGTTCGTTCGTTCGTTCGTTCGTTCGTTCGTTCGTTCGTTCGTTCGTTCGTTCGTTCGTTCGTTCGTTCGTTCGTTCGTTCGTTCGTTCGTTCGTTCGTTCGTTCGTTCGTTCGTTCGTTCGTTCGTTCGTTCGTTCGTTCGTTCGTTCGTTCGTTCGTTCGTTCGTTCGTTCGTTCGTTCGTTCGTTCGTTCGTTCGTTCGTTCGTTCGTTCGTTCGTTCGTTCGTTCGTTCGTTCGTTCGTTCGTTCGTTCGTTCGTTCGTTCGTTCGTTCGTTCGTTCGTTCGTTCGTTCGTTCGTTCGTTCGTTCGTTCGTTCGTTCGTTCGTTCGTTCGTTCGTTCGTTCGTTCGTTCGTTCGTTCGTTCGTTCGTTCGTTCGTTCGTTCGTTCGTTCGTTCGTTCGTTCGTTCGTTCGTTCGTTCGTTCGTTCGTTCGTTCGTTCGTTCGTTCGTTCGTTCGTTCGTTCGTTCGTTCGTTCGTTCGTTCATTCATTCATTCAGCCATTAACCACATAAGAATACATCAACAATATGCAAGAAATTTATAATATATCAAAGGTAATAGACACTATTCTAAATTATTTACAAATGAGGTAAGTGGTAATGACAAGGACGCCTATATAGAAGCCGGGGGCTTATACGCTATAGGCTTCCTGGAACTATAGGGTACACCATCTGAGTTAATGGTACTGAATGAAAAATGGATTATTCTAAAAAAAAAAGAAAAAGAAAAAAGAAAAGTATGCAGCTCATCAAAGAGTATATTTGACTAAGAAAGAAGAACTTTTTAAGTCTTGTCTTGAAGTGACTGAGTATGTGTTTGTGACTGTAGATTGTCCATTTAGTCAAGTCTTCTCGTGAGAAGCCCGTAACCCTGGCTATAGGCGATGGTGCTAATGACTGTGGCATGATCCAAGAAGCTCATGTTGGTATCGGCGTGATGGGTAAAGAAGGACGACAGGCCGTGCGGACCAGTGATTATGCTATAGCAAGGTTCAAGTTTCTCTGCAGGGTGCTTCTCGTTCATGGCCACTGGTATTACGTCAGAGCTGCTATCATGGTCCAATACTTTTTTTATAAGGTATCTATTGCCATATGCACCCATAAAAGCGCCCTCACTCAGCTATCCTCGTCTAAGAGCAGCAAACTTGAAGAACCAGATATGTCAAGATTGCAAGCTAATGAGACTCATGCCCTTTATGATGGATATCGCAAAGTGTCCCTTTGAAATGGACGCTCGAGAAATATGAAATTGAATTTTGTAAAATCCTGAAAAACAAACAGCACCATTGAAGAGTATTGGTAACGCCACATGGGTTCATCCACAGCATCAAAAGTTAGAACTTCGTACTAAATAAATAGTACGACATAGAGGTACTCATAATAAACAGTAACATGTGCATAAAGAAGTGCTGAAGTGGTCTCCTTTAAATCGTCACACCATACGAATTCTGTGATCCCGTCAGTTCACTTCGGACGGGTATATATATTTCCTTTCACTCTGGGCTAATAATTTTTTCAAGTTTGAATTCGACGTACTGTTGATTCTTATGAAAACTGGTATTAGTATATTTTATACTACTACATGAGAAATTTCAGCAATTTGATTGGCTTAGAGCAGTGGTATTTCGGCTTAATTTGAAATACCTACATGTGAAAATTACAGACCTTTTGTGGGTAGTAGTATAAACAAATAATAGCATGGTTTGAACGTGATATTTGGCATAAATACCACTTGTGATATTTCAAAATTGCCTCAAATTTCACACGCCTAACGGCTCGTGAAATTACGTATAACAATTTGGAAATATCACTCGTGGTATTTATGCCAAATATCACTACAAATCATGCTATTACCTATACTAATTTCTCGACATTGAATGCTATTTCATTAATCGCTTAACTTTTCTAATCCATTACAGAATGTGAGTTTTATTACGCCGCAGTTCTTTTACGCCTTTTTCAACGCTTTTTCTGGGCAGGTAGGTGGTCTTTGTGATCGCAGTTTTTTTAGTTTTGTGCAAATGAATAATTGGAATGAGTTTTGTATCGTGCTTAACATCAACTCGTTTCTTAGACCTCGTTCGCACGTATTCAGGTTTTGTTTGTACACGGAGTTGTTGTTTTTTTTTTGTCCGGTTTCGCCTACCATCCTCACGTATCCGGTGAAATGGTGACTGCAAACGCATCTTTTCTCCATGCGGAGTAGCTTATCTTTTACGTGTGGACGAACTAAAATGGTGGTTTTCCAACAGCCATAGTAGGAGAAGTCCGGGCTCAAGAGAGAGACTCAATACTGCGAGTGCTGAAATTAACTTAAACTGTGGCAGCGTGACTTAGTCATTTTAAGACCCTGTCCACACGTAGCGTTTTCGAATCGTTTTCGCCGGTCCACACAAAAACGCCAAAACGATGGAAATACGATAGCATCCCTTACGGAGGATGCGTAATCCTGGTAGCGTATGATGTATGACGTTATGACATCATGGTGACACTTCTCTCTTTTCAACATCATAAACCTGGCCGCTATTATTCTAGCCTGCGCCACAGACGAAACAAAACTCTGGTTAAGTCCGTCTTCGAAACAGCCCGGAAATCCTTGTTGTGGGTCCCCACCTTGGAGCCAGGATTTCAGTAAGCGTCATGATTGGTCTGTTAAAAAAGCCATTGTCGATTTACCAATCAGGATGAAAGGAAATTCGAAAAGTTCTTCCGGTAATTCGTTAGGGGCCCAGAACGTCAAAGATGTTACTGACCGAAGTTAAATTACATCTGCAACGCAGGGCACTATTTTTCAAGGTTAATGTTTATGAATTTCGCCCATCAATGCGTTTTTGTCTTTTCTTCTCTCTTTTGTGTGTGTATGTATGTGTTTTTTATTAAGAAGAAATTATTTTCCCGGATATTTCAGCAAAATTGTCTGATCGTTTGCAAAGTCCTGAAATAACCCTTTTAATGCTGAGCATGACTAAGCCCTAGATTTAAAGATTAGTTTAAGAATTCCCGGTTGAGCTAATTCCATTCGTTTCTGTTTTGGTCTTGCAGCCTTTGTATCATGCGTTTTTTCTAACATCATACAACATTGTCTTCACATCTCTACCCATTTTTGTGTACGGTATTTTTGAACAAAACGTTGGTGGTGATGCATTACAAAGTCAACCTCGTTTGTATAGGTAGGCTTGCGAACTTATTTATTTATTTATTTGTTACATGAGCACGGCGTTTATCGTTCTTTGAAAGGGGAATATATTACATTACCCCCAAATCAACTGTCTTAGGGTTGATTTCCACTGTCGCGGAATTTTTACTTGCGTACGTGCGTAAAATTTACGTTCGCAAATAAAGTAAAGGCAATGTATGAAGGTCGCACGTAAGCGTAAAAGTAGAACTTCGCTCATCTTCACGTTTTATCTCAACACTTTATATCTTGTCTCTATTTTGTTTACGCGATTAAAATTTACGTGCGTAGCCAAAAAGGCGTCATGGATGTCCACTGTCGCGTAATTTTTCCGTGCGTAAATAAAATAGAGACATTGTATGGAAGGTCACGCAAATACGTAAAACTTGAACCTCGCTCAACTTTTACCTTTACGCGTGGCCTTTCCTATATTGCCTATATTTCATTTACGCACGTAAATTTTACTTACTTTCTCACGGAAAAATTACGCAACAGTGGAAATCAACCCTAAGGCTATGTTCAAAATCATCAGATAGCTTTTGCTCGGGGACGAAAACCATGCCGTAAGAACCGTGATTTCGGCGAGATTTCTGTAGTGGAGCGAGGCTGCGCCGCGCCGATCTCGAAAATGGCGCGTCACATATCGGAGAGGTTCTGAGCCTCACTTTGGTGCAGTGTGCACACGTATTCGTGGGCAAGTATGATGAGGACTAGAACCGACGAAGACGAAAGTTAATATTCAGGAGTGAGGATTGACCCTCGTGGTCAACCGCACCAGCACAATGTTCGGCGGTGGGGGTATGCATTTAAGTACAAGGGCAATAGTCATATTACTCCGTGTATTTTAATGTATAACCCCTGGTATTTTAATATATTGTTCGTGAATAACTTCACGTTCAAGATTTGTTCATACAGTGGATTTAATCAATATTTGCTTCTATCTTTAGACCTGGCTTTATACAAATTTTTTTGCCAGAAGACGTTTTCAAAGTTGCGGGAAGCGTTTTTCAAATTCCAAACGTGAATGCAACCCTTATTTTTTGGTCAACCATTGTGCTTTTTCACCCTGTCATCCTAGACAAACTCGATATTTAAAATTATACCTACTGTAACTTATTTGAAATTTACGTGTCTTCTTTAGGGATATAAGTAACAATCATCGTTTGTCGTGGACAGAATTCTTCTTTTGGACAGTTTCTGGTGAGTTGACAATCTCCATTACCTTATACTTCGAATTACTTGTCGATTTTCGCCGCTGATTGTCTCAAGGGCAAACGTTCTCTTGTTGTTTTGGCACAATTCGCTTTTGACGGAATTTGTGTTTTCTTAATACATCATTGGTACTAAATTTCGCGGGTCTTTTGTTTTGCGTTTTTTGCGATTGTAGAAAAATCGCGAAATGAAACACTCGCGAATAAAAATCCCCGCGGAATTTAAACACGCGAAATTCAATACCCTTATAGAAAATTCAAATATCAGATTTTACTGACACGATATATGTGTCGACAACTACTGGTAAGTTATTCCCTGGTTTTGCAGGAACGTTCCATTCCGTAACTGTACCTTTCGTTGTGAAATAATGTTAATCAAAGTTTTGCTTGTTTCAGATTATCTCGATATTTTAAAAAGTTCAGAAGATTGAAAACTACAGTCAATTTGAGAACGCTTGAATCGCGAAATTGAATGCCCTTTTTCATATTTGCCTATTGAAATCGCGAAAATAAAATCCCGCGAAATACTGTCTTGCCAAAATGGCGCAATTAAGTACCAGTGAGGTAAGCAAAATAAGCAGTATGTAGGCTGTTTGTTAGTCATGAACCTAGTTTAGTGGCCCTAGCCCCCATAAGTCTCCTGTAGCTTTGTGGTAGAGCATCTGGACTAGTTGCCAGGGTCGAGTTGTTCAAAGAGCGGTTAAGTTAACCCAGGGTTAGTGCGAAATTTGATTTCAGATATGAAAGCTTGAGAAGCAAATTCAGTTTTATTCTTCTTGCCAACAATTTGATGATTGGATGCTCTAAAAAGAAGAGAGGAAAATAATTATCCGGAAAAATACTTTTGAACAAAAGAAAAAGAAACCCGGGTTAAAATTTAACCCTGGGTTAGCGCTAATCGGCCTTCGAACAACTGGGCCCAGAAGGTTATAGATTCGTCTCCTATTGCGTTTACTCAGATGTTTTGTACTCTCTCATCAGGTTATTGGCATGCGTTGGTATTATTCTTTGGATCGTGTTTCTTTTTTGAAGGCGATACATTAGGACCCGCTATGCTCGTAAGTAACGGTTAACACTTTTTATTTCACTGAATACATTGTCATAATTACAGCATTTTGCCTTACTAAAAAGGTAAAAAACAATCGTGTTTTTCCAAATCCTGCCATGAGATTGTCATCATTTGGACACAGTGTAGTTCCTGAATGAAAGAGTGTTTTTTTTTTCTTTCGGGCCGGCATGTTTTATGTAAAGACCTTTACCTTAGCATCCTCCGGTCAGCTAGTCTATGAACTAGAGTTCATAAACGAAGAACTCAACTCGTACATTGGATTTGGATTGGATAAGTAAAATCCCATTTCTGTAGGCGTGAGATGCGTTTACAACAAAAGAGGCTTTTAAGGAAATCATGTGCTATGATTGGCTCGATTTCCTCGGAGGAGCGTGGGCTCATATCCTGAACAGCGGCTGGTAATCGAGCCTAATGCCGTGACCGCTCGTGAATGAAAACTTTATATATATGTAAATGATTCCAAAAAAAAAGTATAATATACAAGAAGAAGTGAAATTCTGACAGTAATGTCACGTACAGTAACAGGGCTAATGCACGTTTTCTTTTTTCCTGTTTTCCACAGCAATATGGTAACTGGTCGTTTGGAACGTTCGTGTTTACAGTTTGTGTTATAGTTAGTAATCTAAAGGTAAGTAACGATTTAAGGGATTGTAGTAAGAGCTTGATTTGCCTCCGAGAACGATTAAATTTCACCGTAAGTAAATTTGACGTAAGATCGTAAATGTGGTCTTCAAAGCTGTGGTTTTCTGGTGTTGAGTTCTTTTAAATTAAATGGACTGTTTCACGGCAGTTTTGTTGATCTTGTTTAAGTTTTCCCCATAACTCGCTGTGAAACTTAACACTAGCAAAGAATTAATTTTAAATTACACAATGACACAATCAAACGTGACTTGCCACTTAAGGCGGGAACCACAGTCAGCCCATTTTCCTGGAGGAACTGTGTACCAGTGCGATTGACTTTACCGATGGTTGGTTAGAGTTAGAGTGAGTGACATATTAGGGAGCTTAAGCAACTACAACGACGACGACAACTTCAAAAAACAATAGGTTTAATGATCATAACAACAGCTCTGCACGTGCATCACGCTTTTTAGTACATTTCTTTGACGTCCACTGCTCGACTACGACGTGAAATCTCCTAATATTACGTTTTATGGAGGACGTGGACATACGACGACGAATTTTCCTTCCTCGTTTTGATCGTGAGTTAAATCCTTAAGAATTAAAGTCCAGGAAAAATCGCCTACATTTGACATATTGAGCGGGTCCAAATAGACGCGATAAAGTTTGAAAGAACGCAAATTCATTTTTTAGTTACGTTTTCACTGCCGTCGTCATCGTCGTTGCCTAAGGTCCCTATTACTGGACTTGGACGACCCAGGTAAAGACCTAGTTGTTGAAACCCCAGTCACCCCCCGTTTTCTTCAAATTTGCAGACCGTAGTTTCATGAGATGACTGGTTTTAATGTGATTAACTTTATTAAATTATTTTTTTTCTTTTTGATTTAGTTAGCGCTAGTGACACATTATTGGACGTGGATGACGCACGTGGCCACGTGGGGGTCCATCGTTGTGTTTTTCGTGTCTTCAATTACTTTCAGTGAAGAGACATGGTTAGTGCTAAAAACAGTCTTCTTTATTTGAACCAGGCATTCCTGAGTTTAACCTTTTTACAGTGCGTTGATGTTTTAAAGGTGGTTAAATTTCATTTTTATATCCAACCAGCGCGAATTTATGACAGATGGGCATATG
Source organism: Porites cylindrica (assembly GCA_964035525.1). Taxonomy (NCBI): domain Eukaryota; kingdom Metazoa; phylum Cnidaria; class Anthozoa; order Scleractinia; family Poritidae; genus Porites; species Porites cylindrica. The sequence goes on from OZ037783.1 coordinate 27,506,028, forward strand.
ATTTATGAAAGTGAACATGATCCTCGCAGTTGAATAAACAACCTAAGCGGTTTAAAAAGAACCTGAAAACATTTTAGGCGAACCCTGACCTCTGCGGTGACCCGACGCATCGCTCTATCCATAAAAGCTAGTCAAGCCAACTGGACAGCAGGCCGCCACGAGTTTGTAATTGAATCATATTTTGAACTGCGGAGAAAGATGTTAAGTGGATAAGATCCTTGCAGTTAAATAAACAACCTAAGCGGTTGAAAAAGAACCTGTTTCTAAACCGGAACGTAAAAGACATCAAAAGAGCGGATAGCACGCTAATGAAAAGAAATATCAGTTGTTTTGGGACCTTGAAATTCTAGGACGAGGACGACCACAAAATGGCGATCGAAAATGATAAAACCTCTTACATTTGAGATCTTGTTTCAGTCACTACGACTTTCTCCAGCGCTAAAATTCATAGTAAAGATGATTTTACACGAGACGATTCGCAACGGCGATTTTTAGCGGAACACAGCGTTGCAACATTGTTGCGACGTTGTTTCGAATGGTTACAACACCAACAAGTCGCGATTTGCAGCATTGCAACGCTGTGTAGCGTTAAAAATAGTATTTGCGAATCATCCCCTGTAACATCACCTTACAATGACGACGGCTACTACGTTTTCCCGCCAAAATCATGCTGGCTCACGCACCTGCACTCCTTAGTATTGAGAAAATCTCTTCCTCGTAGAAAAGGTCTCTCTTACTTACTTATTCGTGAATCAAGTCAGATGACATCTTCAGTGAATAAAAACAAAGCTTTTTTCTTTTGTGTTCTCCTTTCTGTTGACAGGAAAGGTATTCAGTTGAATTTTGGCGATACAATATCGTTAGACATGTACAAGGTGTTCCTCCAAATTCTTTCTCAAGGAGTGGTGTGGCTAGCAATTCTTTTACTTATCCTAATGTCCCTGCTGCCTGACATTGTATTCATGTTGTTCGGCCGTCATTTTAATCCATCAGAGACGCAGAAAGTGCAGGTAACTATGACAGCCCAGCTGAAGAAACTATAGTCTGTGATGTTGAGTTGTTGCTCTAGCCTGTTCCAGTCGTTCATATTGTGGGAAAGACGCCAAAAATAAGAGCAGTAAAAAAAGCGAAGGGGTGGGGTAGGGGGTGAGAGCAAACTCTCCAGCCTCCCTCTCTCCCTAATTTTTTCCGCTCTCTGTCTTCGCGTCGCACTCCACTATCTGAACGCCTGGCACAGGCTATTGTTGCTCAGAATTAGGCTACGTGCAAGCTCTCCGAGGCGCTCTGGGGTCGGGGCTGGAAAAGGAAGGAGAGTTTGAAAATACGTCTCTGAAATTTGAGTATCTGCATCGAAAAAGTCGATGCGAAATGATGATTGGCGGAGATGACATTAGTAATGACGTCATTATCCTTGGCACGTGCCTTTCAATGTTTGTTTACATTCGTGTTCGTTGCTGCTTCGCGCTGATTGGCGGGAATCTGACAGTTCAGTCGAAGGCAAGCCACAGGGAAATTGGAGGTGGAATTCAATTCCAGAGACGTAGTTGCAAGCTCTCCTTCCTTTTCCCGCCCCGCCGCCAGAGCGCCCCGGGAAGCTTGCTCGCAGGCTAGCGCAGAATTCATAGACCCTTCCACGGTTTTTTTCTTAAAAGTCATTAATGAGGATAATTTTACAAAAATCTGTCGACACCGCAGAAATGAGCGCCTTAACATTGGTAAACGCGTCAAGTTTGAAAGTGATGCGTCTAAAGCGAGCATGACCCCCCCCCCCCCCCCCTCCCCCAGAGTACAAACGTCTGTCGTTTTTTGGCGAAACTTGGCAATCTCATTATTTCGTTAGGCTCTCTTTTAAGCTTTGTCGACGGATTTTCACTAACTGTTGAAAAAAAAAAAAACGACCGTGGAAAGGTCTACTTGGAAGATCGTAGTGTTAATGGTCCGTATTTAAGTATCGTTGCGTATAGTTCTAGGGGGGCTCTTAGTGGACATTCCTTCCCTTCGTTGCTCTCGTAACCTCGTTCCCAGAAAACGAGAGTGTCCCTGGAAACGAGGATTTCCCTCTCGTACCAATGGTCGCTCCTATAGTACTTTGACCCAGCTCCAAGTCGTTCGTTTCAGTGCGAATTACCTTGAAACAATTTAACTTATTCGAACCTGTGTAAGTGGGATATAATTCCACGTCATTTGACTTACCAGCCGAACGTTCAGCTTGTGTTTGCTTTCTAATTCAAATTAAATAATTCCAGTGAGGTTTAATTAATAATAATGTCAATCTGAAAATATAGAGAAACCCCAAATCTGGTAGTGGTAGAAACTGCAAGTTGCCTTTTGTACATAAAGGTGTCTGCTTACTTCACGTTTTCGTACAAAGCACCGTAGTTACCAAATAACTACGTAAAATCTTTAAGGCCAGGCCTCGGTTGTTCAAAGTTGGATATTACAGTCCAGTGCCCACTGGATAAATCTCTATCTAGTGGATAACACAATTGTTAGCGTAATACTTACCCACTGGATAGAGATTAATCCGGTGGATAGTGTTGTCTACCTTTTAAACAACTGAGGACTGAACAATAGACCTAATTCACAATACCGGTCGTCTTTGCAAGTACTTAGGTGTTTATGGGATAAGATCAATGACACGTGGTCTGCAAGATTTCTACGATTTCGTTTCCTTTTTGCGTTTGTCAGGCAAGCGTAGGTAAGTACAAGACGAGAAAGCGTGAATCACGCCTGCGCTCACCTAAAAAATGCAAAAAACACCTCTACTGCAGGATATCGTTGTTGCGTGTGGCCACCTTCACCCGTAGCATGCCAAGATCGTCTTCAACAGCTGCCCCCGCCCCCGAGAAATCACGTGGCATTGCTGTTATCCCATCAGTCCTTACGCGCGTGAAGATAGCTGTGACTGTAACAAGATGTGTTTAACAGTGGTACCTTGATTGATCTTGCCACTAACTTCTGAGTATGTCAGTATAAATCCTTCACGAAAAACTTTACCTTCCTTTATGCGGTTCATTGTGTTGTGCAATATGCATTTTAAACTCATTCCATCCTTTTATACATGTGGTTTAATTTTCGTAGATAAGAAATACTTTTTTGAAGTACTTTTTTCAATAGGGCCAGTTATTCGAAGGTTTGAGTTTGTGGTTAAAGTTTACTGAGTCGTAACGTGCTGTGAGTCGTTCGTGTTGTCATCAGTTATTGTTTTTCTAAGTGTGAGAGTTAAAAGTCGGAGAAGGTTAATATAAATTGTTTCCCTCTTTAAATAACCCGTCTGTACCGCACGAAGAGTCAAGAAATGCCGTCATCTAAACTTAACAAATGGTCCCATTTTTCGAGTTTTGAATCTTCGCCGAATCGTAGTCGTCGTACAACGTTCGTCGAGCGTGCCCAAATTCTTCTGCGTGGACAACGTCTTCGACTTCATCGTCAAAAAGGTAGAGTTTTGTCGCAGCTTCTTATCTAAGTTCAAGCTTATTATCCAATAAATGCACATTAAGTAGTGTTAAAGCAATAAATACAGGCTAGACTCTTTGCACTTCCTTTTCTAAATGATTTGACCCTGGAGTCTGCCTGAGATGTGCTCCGCCTGCTACTTGTGGTAGCTGTGGATCAAATACCATGCTGACTGTGCAAATGAAAGGTGTTAAGCCAGTTGGTCTCTATGTTACCCTACCAGCTGATTTTACAGCATCTTTTTTAAGTCCTTGTTTGCATAATCGTCTATGAGTGTATGATCAGAGCATGACGAGAGCATCACCACTGAGCACCGATGCATACATTCTTGTAGTTCTGTTTAATTCCAGTATTTTTTAAGAATTGTGTAATATTGGTCAATCTTTTAATATTAATTATACTCTAATGTTGCACCAGTATTTTTTCCTGATTGAATTTCCGCTCTGTGAGAAGCCGGGGCCTTGTTCAAACCAGGCGTAGCCATTATGAATTTCAAATGTTGACGAACACTACAACTTCATGCGAATTATTCTATTACACACTTAGGTTGACTCTTAATAAACATAAACAGCGAGAACGCTTTTAGACAAGAAACTCGGAGGCTGTGAGTGAATTGTTAAACACGATGGAAAATTGTTGTCGATTTGTTAAATACGTTTGCATTATACCCTGCTTTTCAACACCTGGGCCATGGTTCAGCATGCATTTACTGCTACTGTAGTAAATTTGTGTTCATATTTAGTATTATTTGTTTTCAGGCCATCGAGGGTGAGCAGAGCACGGGGGTGGTAGTTACCTCGTACGTAAGGGCTATGACTTGGGATACTGCGGATCCGCAGTCCACGGAAAGCGACGTATCCATGATCGACCTCTCGGAGTAGCAAACACAAATTGCTCAAGATAACCAATCCAAGCACGAAAAGAATGACATCTACTAGCTTTTGTAGTCCTTTTATGAGTGTGATTTTGTTAAAACACCCATTCATGCTACACTTGATCTTGTGAAGCGCAGATTTAGAAATAAGAAGCTATAACGTCATTTGGGGGAGATCCCAATGCAAGTCCCATTTGGGGCTTATGGATAATTTTGGACATTTAAGTAGCGGGTGTGATGACTGGCGTTTTAAGGACATGATAGTTTTAAAATGAGTAGTATCTATGTTAAAATTGAATTGTAGAGATATAAAAATAATATTGATAGGGAGTAAATAAATATTTCGTATTTTAGACACTTTGTCCATATCAAATATCACTTTAAGAAGAATTATAGTTAAAGCGGAAGCTAAATACATCTTGTATTTTCTATACTTTTATAGTACTGACGGTTCTCCAACGGAAATAAATCAATTAGATGTAATAATGGCTTCTTCCTTTGTCTGATAGCTTGTTGCTTTAAGCTTTTTAATAAACTAGAGAAGGTGCCCATAAGGTACTAATGTTTGTTCGAATGACAATCAACATCTGCCTGAAAACTTAATCCACGGCCATGCTGTTGGCTTATTGGATGTTATCTCATATTCTGTGTTTGTGCATATTTTCCTTTCTTTTTCTCTTTCCTTTTTTTTAGCGGCCTTTGTTTTTCTTTTGTTGATGTTTTCTTTGGATCTTTCTTTTTTAACGCTACTTCTTTTCAGCAGCCATATGAAAATATGAAGTTTTTTGTTATCAAATCTTGCGACCTATTCTTGAGTGTCCTGCTTTTATCGAGTAATTCAAAATGGTTCACTCTTAAATGGCTAACAAAGATGAAAATTCCAGCTCGGAACTCCTTAACTTTAACCTTATAATCTCTTGTGTCACTCCTTGTCTGTAATACGAGGTTGTTTCTGTCAAGGCTCATCGCACGAGGCGCCGCAGTGTTGTCTTTAATGCAATTTTACCCGAGGAGAATAGCTGCACAGATTTCAGGTACTATCACTGAAACACCATTAATATAATCGGCACTTAGATGAACCCGGTACACAGCTTGCCCTCATTAATAGACTTGTCCTCATCACTAAATCTTATGCAAACTCAATAAAGCATTCAGTCGAAGGAATCTAATCAGTATTGCACGTTTAAATACTTTTTACGTTTAACGGACAAGATAAGAGGCGATCAAACGCACTCTTCCACTCTCATATTGCTACTTTTCCTTATTCTTTGAGGGATTTGTTCGGCACACTTCGGCAAGCGTCGTCGTGGGTTACGAGACAGCGAGGAAGGCGAGCCCGAAGACAATTTGTGACGTTCTGACTTTCAAGAATCACTAAGTGTAAATCTCTATCACAAAAATGCCAGCTGCTCTTAAATTTGCATGCCACTGAAGATCACTTCCGCCCCTTAAATTTTGGAAGCGTCTTTAATAACAACAAGGATATTTATTTTTTCCCGAAGTACACTCGAGCCTTCAATCACACTTGAAAGACTATCGCTAATCACGTGTTCAACACCCTACTAAGTTAAATTTGTAATTGTTTGCTTGTTTGTTTTTCTATATTGCTCGGAAATAGCAGAATCATCCTTGTTCCGTGAAGTTACTTAATCAAAGTAGTGCGCATGTTCAGTTATCTCGTCGTCGTCTACTAGACAGCACTATAATAATAATTAAACCAATACGCATGTTCAGTTTGTTTCTACTTCGTCTACGTGGTGCACCTTAATAATAGTACGCATGTTCAGTTTGTATTTTCGTCGTCTACTAGGCAGCACTGTAATAATTAAAGCAGTGCGCGTATTCAGTTTGTTTCTCCTTCGTCTACTTCTCTCCCCCGTTATAATAAAAACAGTGCGCATGTTCAGTATGTTTCTACTTCGTCTACTTGGCTGCACCTTAATAATTGAAGTAGTATGCATGTTCAGTTTATCTCTCCTCCGTCTACCTGGATGCACCTTAACTGCACCTTAATAATTAAAGTATTGCGCATGCTCAGTTTGTCTCTGTTGTCTACTTGACTGCACCTTAATAGGTGAGCTGTTTAACTTGTAAATGCCTTACTATTAAGCTCTTGTCCTTCTGCTGCACTTAGTTCTTAATTATCGACGCTCTAATAAAGCTGCCTCTCACTTTCTTTGTAGGTGATAGGAAGTTGTTTGCAGGACACATGGTTGTAGGCTTACATGTGGTACCCTTTGGAATTCCTCATCTTTGTTGCCCTGTTTTCCTCTTCCGCCGTAGCACTGTGGATAGTTCTACTCTCATCTGAGACGCTCTTAGATCTACTTCTAGAAGCACTAAGACCATTTTACTAAGAATAAAATGAAAAATATATCAGAAAATCCAAAGTAAAAGAAAACATAGCACCGCGCGAAACCACTGCCAAGGAGGCAACGTTTGAGTGCTTGCCAGACTCAAAATGTCATTTTAAAGAGAAAAAAGGGCACACTGAGCGATATTTCGCCCCTTCCCTCCGTTCAGGTTAAACTTTAGTGGCGTAGCCTGCAGAACGTCAGGCGCTATTTTTACGCGTTTTTCAGGCGAGCGCGAAGCGAGCGTGGAGCGCGAGGCACGCGAGGCGGGAGAAGGCTATTTTTCCACGCTTTTCATCATAGCGCGTGACTAGCGCTTCGAGCCTTCTTCGTACTTGCCTTTGCCCGCCTGAAAAACGCGAAAACATAACGCCTTCTTTGTGGGCTACTGGTGACGCTTTCGCAACGGTGGATTTTTAGGCTACACCAAGCTATTTTTAAGATCTCCTCTTTTTGATGGTGAACGAAAAGCAAGACAACCATGCAAATCGCTGTCAACGTGACCAGCAACTGAGCTTACGGTTTTGCGCTAAGTGTTTTTTTAGTTCTCTTTGTAGCAGCTAGTTTAAAGGTTTCCTGCATGAAAGCAAAACACAAAAGTCTTGAGATATACTCACTTTAATTTGTTCCTTTGATAATGTTGGAATAAGTTCATTTCAAACGAGAATATTCCTTAAAACTCATAAAACGCGACTGTCGCCAGTTTATTGATCTTAATGACTTAGCAAAGTTTTTCGAAGTCTTTTTCTATTTATAGTTGTCTATTAAAAGTTCATCCGAAAAGAAAACTGCTGGCAAAGACATGAGGCCTTTCGAAGGGGTGGGGGGAGGCTGTCACTTTGTTGGTCATTTCTGAGACTGCCTGTCGCCTTGTAGATTAGGAAAAAATGTCGCTGTCGTAATTTAGCCAAGAGGAAAATGTCCCTTTCGGTTCAGCATAAATTTTTATGATACTCAGTTTTAAATATAGCGCCTGAAAAGAAAATTGTTATTAACCTTCCTCCCTGGATATACTGTTCTTCAATAATGCCAACATTAGAAAACGGTTCAAAGAAAATAACAGAAAATGCGTGGAAAAACGGACGAGAGATTGTGATTTAACTGTCAAACAGCCAAAATGTAAAAGACATCAAATGTCGCTTTCGCCATTTAAAAAATGAATTGTCGCTGTCAGAATTCTTTCCTCCTTTTCTGTCGGTTTTCGGTGGTTTCTGAGAAGATTGTCGCAAGTTTTCGGAGCCATGTCGCCTGTCGCTTCCACCTCTTGGAAGGCCTCAGACATTAGGTACAGGGAATAATGTTAATTAGTAGAATGTAACAATAGACATTTGTTTGTAAAATTTGACAAAAAATCTAGCGAAGCCACCTTCTGCCCTTTTAATAAATATGAAAATTTTGACCTTTAGCGTGATGTTATTGAGTTGTGTCGCACATAAACCAAACTACTTTATTACACCGTACTTTTTCCCTCCTCCTAATCTTAAATTTATTTTTGGGTTGTTCGATGTCAACATTAGGGAAAGAAATAGAATATTTCTGATAGTAGACTAAAAGATCATTGCACGGTATAATTTCATAACTCATTCGAACTCACTCATAGTCAGTGGGGTCGTTAAATCCACCTACTTGTAAGACTCGGTGGACTGCACTGTTTTGGAACTCACCCATCTTGCAGCACCGTAGCAAAGTCTATTTATTTTCTTCATATGAGCGATAAAAGAGTAAGAAAAATATTTATTCATGAGTAGACCCCTATTGAGAGATACTTAACTCAATCAGCACAAAATATTAAGCAAAAATGACATTGAAACGTTTGCAGGGAACTTTGCACAGCGTCATAAACAAAACCACAGTACGAAATGAGGGCAATCCTGAAATTTTAATTGGATGGCTGAAAATAATCGATTTGAATACCCCCAGTCCTCATAAATAGTTTATTGGGCTTACCATATCCCTATGAGTAGTTAGCTTCTCGCGATCGAGCTCGGTGATCATCCTGGTCCCAGCCCCCTCTCCCCTCTGAAATAACATACTAATTAACAACAAGGGCTGATGCGAAGGGGCCTGGACCATGTTTGAAACGAGTCATTTTCACGATGACGACCTGTGACTCCAACCAACAGAATTCATGCGTGTAGCTAACTGTACGCCACTGCGCATGTGCGTACCTGAAAACGTGTCGAAGATAAAGAAAAACAAATTCGAAAAACAAACAAAGGAGTCAAAATTTTTCGTCTACTTTGAAGACTGGAATCTTGAACAAAACCTAATGAAAAAGTAATCCTCCCATCACCCTCTTCCTCTCAAAATCAGGGATTAAGCCGCGCAAGGACCAAAACGCACCATTTTTCCAACCTTGAACTGGGGAGAGGGACGTGCGGTCGAAATGTTACACGGCTTTTTTGTCCAAGATTGTAGTTTTCTTTGTTACTCGCTGAAACTCTTTTTTACCATTCTTTTAAACAAAAGAGAGGCACGGAACGGCTCCTGATAAAGTTATCTTTAAACGGGACAGGGAAAGATAAACTTGAACCGCTACAGAAGACTTTGCTTAGTTTAGCCAGTTTTCGTGCATGGTTTTAATTTGGTAACATTTGTAACGCTTGTTTTTCTTTTACAAGGCCGAGTGGATTCCGGCGAACAAACACAAGAAGAGTACTGTGTCACACTTCAGTGAGACTAGTAACATGAAGACTCGTGTTTCTGTCGTGATGTTGGATTGTGAGCAGGACAGTACTGTCACGCTAACGAAGATCTCGCGGTAATCTACAAGGAGTGTACCGCACGCCTCATTGAAGCAGTAATCCTTAGTACATACGGTTAAATATAATAACGTCCGATATGAAGAGTGAATTGTACATAGAGTCCTTAAAAATGTGAGGAACGTGGATTCTAATAAGCTGCATATTAATGAGCGTACAGTCGACTCCCGATAACTCGAACCTTCAAGGGAAACCGAACACAGTTCGAGTTATCGGGAGTCGACTGTACTTCTGTTCCGTTGGAACTTGTGACAACCCATTGAAACAAGCAACATGACTACTCTCAATTCTTAGCACGGCATTACTGTCAAGCTAACGAAGATTTCTCATTAATCTACTACGACGCACATTTCCAACCACCCATGAGGAAAGATCACGCACAGCACCTGCGCAACAAGATAGAAATCTTGTTTTGTTGTCGTTGTTGTTGGTGGTGTTTTGTTCAATTGTAGCTTGCATAGTGGTATTGATTTTTCGAAGCTACCTGAGTGATCCCAACTCCCTTCTGTCCCATTTAGGAGCACGACCACAGTGAAAGATTCTGGTAACTTAAAGGGTCTATATCACTTTACTTGCTAACTTTTGAAAACAGCTAAAACGTGCCTTTGCATCAATTGAATTTTAAAGAAATGGTCCAGTTTTGTCACAGAAGACTGTATTTATACATTGAAACTGTTTCCTGTTGTCTGTTGCTACGGATGGACGTCATGGTTTAAGTGTGTTCCGTAACGCTGACAGTGCTTGTCATAAAATATACGTCAATAATCTTGGAAAAATACTGACGGCTGGAATTTCCTGACATTGACAGGATCCTAGACTTTCGCAAAAGTTTTCCCTCTTATTAAAAGTGCGCTCCGCTCGGTTTACAGCGTGAGGACGACTTGTAGCAAATCTAATTTGCGTCCTGGCCTTTTTCGAAAACCAAGTCAATGAAAACAACCTGTTGCAATTTGTTGATGTGTGTAACTGTGGTGCTTTAGATAAATAATATCAAGGTACCTTAAACTAAAGAATAATTGCGCATACTATTTATTGACAGCAACTCTTTTGGCTGTTTTTAAGCTAGATATAACCAGGGCCCGTTCCTTGAAAGGTCCAGTAACTTTTTGGGCCCGAACAAATCAAAACCTAGAATATTAGCACAATTCCTAGCGCACAAACTAGTCATTTTTGCTTCGTTAACTGATAAATGATAATTTTATTGTATCATTTTCAAAATTGGTGAAAATTTAATCTGGAATACAAACACGACAAACATAAAACAGTTTTCCGTACCCGAACCGTTACCGGGACACTCAAGAAAGGGCCCCCAGGAGTCGATAACCGGCTCCTTATATTAAACCTCGAGATATATTTACTGACTTCTAATATAATTACCCGTGGTAATAGTAATTATAAAGACCGTTATATATTGTATTCTTTCAAGAATACAATTAATTTTTATTTATTAGTGATACATGAAAAAATAAACTTTTTATACGTTTATGTTTACGCATATTGTACAGAACTGATTGAATGTTGCAAATGACAATGGTTTCTAAAGTATGTTTCATCACAGGTAGCCCAACCTCGAAATATGAGCATCGGCGAACATCGGCATTGTTGTGTAACATTCGAAATATAAGGATTTGTATGGGAAAAAAACTATCGTTTCCTTAACCTACGAAAATGGAAGGATTTCAATAAAAAACAGCCTACCTTACTTAAAATGTGTTGCGTCTCTCCTTAGAGACTTATCTATACTTTCATCTTCTGGGCCCAGTTGTTCGAATGGTGCATAAGGCTATCCGCTGGATAAATCTCTATCCAGTGGATAGCGCAATTGGTTTCCTAATACTTATCCACTGGATAGCGATTTATTCAGTGGATAGCGCTGTCCAACTTTTGAACAACCGGAGCCAGAACTTTAAAATTCAATCGCAGAAAACCAGTTTCCGGAAAGGTCGTCGGAGAGAAAACGGGGATGCCCAACCCCGTCCGAAAATTTGAAAAGAAAGACTCCTACAAGTCCTAAAGGAAGACGTGGGCCAGGCTTTATTTGACGCTGCATAAAGAAGATTAAATTTTTAGCAACTTATGGAAATTACAAAGTCCTCTAATTCTGTTTAAGCCTTGTTTTATGTATGCTTTTAAGAAATTTTCAGTTATTTGTTTTTATATTTACGAGGAACTTTTGAGCAACTTTTTAGAAAAGTCCAGCAACTTCAGGAAACTTTTAAGGTGACTCAACCCAGTTTTTTTGGGGCGGTACCATCCTACTTTGAAGCTCTCTGGTATCCCCACCTTCACTTTTATCGGAAGTCTAACACATAGAATGGATAACATATAGATCAATCTACAATATAACATAAAATGTTTGGCGATCGGAGTAAATGTCACGTGGTTATAATGCCACGCCCCTTTGAGGTCTGAGTCGAAAATCTGCTGTTGCCGGCATTTTTTTTTGTGAAAATCTCTCGGCTACACATAGTGCGCATTAATGCCTTACGCTGAACAGAGTTTCACCAAAATCGCAAAGACCCAATTCGAGAAATTCAGCGGTTTCCAAATTTAGGTCATAATTTATGCGAAAATGAAAAGCCAACTTTACACGATTATATCTAATAAACTATGAGATTTATCCCTTTATTTTGGGGATCTTTATAACAGATGGGTCCTTGCAAGTCAGTAAAAAACTTTAGGGCCTTGTAAATGCGCGCGATCTGAGAGCAATGCAAACATATACAAATTGTAGTTTTAGCTAGTTGTTGACGTTTGTCAGCGTTTAAGAGTCCTTCTCACGAAAAAAGCATTTTCTCAAAAATTCGTAGTTTTTTTCCTTCAAATTTTTCCAGGGTCAAAATTGATTAACTAACTACCCGGATTCTGAATTTCACGATCATTGAAAAACTGTGACATTAACTACTATAAGCCCAGACTTGAGCAAACATTGAAGATTTTTAGCGTTTTGGCTGAGTTTGTGCTTTGGGAGTTTTCTATTGTTTCTAGTCTGTCATGATACAACATTCTTGTTCAGCACGCGTGCAATGACCGCACTTGGATACATAAAACAATTTTGGAGCACCTGCACCTTGTGGCCGCTGCGAACTTAAAACTACCCACAATACCTATCGGGGTTGTCGCGTGACTACTAGACAAGGTGTCAAATCACAACATGGCGCCGAAGGTTGTTCTTGTGACGGGCTGTTCCACAGGCATAGGGCTATATACAGCTCTCTTGCTAGCTAGCGACAAAGAAAAGCGCTTCAAAGTCTATGCAACCCTTCGAAATCTTGCAAAAAAAGGCGAGCTTGAAGAAAAGGGAAAGGATTTTCTCGGTGACACACTCATCATCAAAGCGATGGATGTTTGCTCCGATGAGTCCGTCGACGGAGTGGTGCAAGACTTGTTGTCCACACATGAGCGGATCGATATTCTCAGTAAGGTTTCTATATTCTTCCAGTTAATTTTTACGTTCTATTAATGGTACACAAAATAAACCCTTCTCCGCAGAGTCATGGAGAAATTCTTGAGTCAGAGCAAGTACAGAGGGCATTAAAAAATTTTAGTCTTGAAACTGAAAGTATTAAGAATGACGAATGAACTCTAGATTATTTCCACGTTTCTGCTTGAGACCAAAAATACACTGTATCATCAGTGTACGTGGATTATATCCTTGGGGTGTGTCCGGAGGGTGACCAATCCCTCCCTCCCCCATCCCCAACCACATCATTCAGTTCTTAGTTACACGAATTCGTTTCGTGAAGAGGCTTCACAAATTGATTTGTATTTCAAGTTGCCTGTTATTTAATCACCTGCTTGTTCAAGGTTCAAGATTTTACAAATCCCTCCTTCCTAATCTTTTGCCGTAGGGATGAGTCTCACACATGACGATCGGGAACATTGATGTCGCACTAGCTAGCGCTCTCTGTTCAATTAACAGCATAATCATTTCCTTGAGAACTTTGAAACTCTTCAGAATGCCTTCAAAAATCTGGGGAATGACCTTGGAGATCTTGTGACATCTTTGGATACAACAGTGCTGCTATTAAGAAGCTAGTCTCTAAGGGAAAGTAGGCAAAGTAGTCATTTATCCCACAAATTCTCCTATATTTGCCATGTTTAACTCATTTTCCAACCAAAGGTAATGCCATGGATGGCAGTAGTTGGCTAAAAAAGCCAGCTACCAGCTACTAATGACAGCCCTGCACAAGCAGGTCCTCTGTCACTGAGGTGCAGATGTATTTCCTGCAAAATGTCCCTTTTTACAAGGAGCTGGGAGAGACTGCTGTACTTGCATCCTACTGCGACTCCTTTGCCCTGCTACATGTAAATCCACCCATATCTTAAGGTATAAATTATGACCAAAACTATACAGAGAATTATATCCTCTAAGGTTTTTTATTAATTTTAAAACTGCCTCTAAGAGATTGCCTGTAAAAAGCGGTCCCTCCCCTTAACAGGTGCCTGTAATGACACCCCAAGTACTAGATTACCCTCCCAATCCCAGAGAGGGGGGTGGGGGGGGGGGGTACTCCCTCTGATGGCCTACAGTACACGGACACAGGGAGGCTTCACCTGAAAGGGGTACCTTTTTCATGCTTCAGGTATATGAAAGGGTATAAAGGGATTTCACTAGTTGAAGTATATATAAAAGGGTAGGGCAATCTGTCATTTGGGTCTGTAAAAGGGCTCAAAGGGGCTAACAGATTACTGTGGCTTTAAAAAATCAAGAATATTTTTGTGATTGATTCCTATTTAAAAGAGTGCATTTACAGCAGCTAAAAGGGGTGCAAAGTTCTAAACAAGGTATATGAAAGGGGTACCATTTGTCAATAGAAGGTATACAAAAGGGTACCGTATCATGAAAAATGGTACATAAATATTAAGGGGTTGGACCTTGGGGCAGACCCTCCCTATACAAACTTTTATTGAGTACCCCCCGGGGACTATCGTATCGTTAATCAAAGGGAGAATTCAATTTTAGATCAGGAGGTACTTAAGGCCTTATTCACAGTCACAACTTTAATAAATTAGTTTCTTATCCCATTGTTAGCAGTACGAAGCTGGTTCTGATTATTGCAAGAAGCTCATGCAAGCAGTATTGATCTTGTCCTTTCTAGTTAACAATGCTGGAGTAGGCTTGCTAGGCCCCTTGGAGACTCAAACAATGGAGGTGGCAAGGAGTCTTTTCGAAACTAATTTCTTTGGAGTGTTACGGCTCACTAAAGCTGTCCTCCCATGTATGAAGTCCAAAAGAGATGGTCACATTATTTGTGTGACCAGTGTGGGAGGAATCAGTGGAGTGCCGTTTAACGGTGTGTACTGTGCGTCAAAGTTTGCAGTGGAAGGACTTGTTGAGTCTCTGGCCCCAATGCTGAAAACATTTAATGTGAAGTAGGTAGATTCAACCAAGTCTTTAATTTTTCAGTTACAGGTTAAAATCAGCTTCTTCTTTCATTCAAGGTCTTGGGTACTGTATTATATGTTTTGTTTTATTTCCAGTCTCATGATAATGTAATTTATTCATAATTGAGCAGCCAAAAAACCTGCCAACATATGGAGGCAAGTTGATTAAATTTTGTTTGAATTTAAACCTCCTTTATATCTTCACCTTGACACATGAAAGAGTTGGCTTATTAGAAAGCCTTTTAAGGGTCGAAGTTATGCAAATCAAAAAAGCCAGTTCCGAGTCTGCAAGGAAAGTGACATTCCAGACAAAGCATTATTAAAGGATAACTTGCAACTTTGTGCCAGACAAAAATTGCAGACCTACATGCTTAAATTAAAAATTACAATAAGAGTGTGGATTTCATTTAAAGAAAGTTCTTAAGTTGTGTGTCAGAGCAAGTGAACCAGTACACCAAACTGAATCAACCAGGGATTCTAGGAAGAATTTCCCCTGTTTCCCATTTTATATAAACTAAAGCAAAATAACTGAAATCTCTCTATCAAAGCAAAAGGCTGCCAGTTTTAATAGCCCTTTTACGGTTACCAGTCACGTGACTGGCTTAATGCAGAACTTGAAAAAAACTAAAGATGGAAAGAGCATGTGAGAAAGTTACCTGGAATCCCATTTTTGAGGTGGTTGGCACATAAATAATACTAAAATTTTTGGGCTAGAATGTCTGCAAAACGTTAAGGGTTTTTATGGAAAGAAGTGCTGGACCACAAAGTTTGCAATCCAGTGCCTTTTTCTCAGCTATTGATACATGTATATGAAATATTTTCTTGGTACTTTAAATCACCATAAAAATGGTACTGTTGTGAGTTTAAAGCCTGAAAATTGCAAGATCTACTAGCTATTTTCTGGGATTTTCAGGGTTATCTCTCAATTTTGGTGCATGACCCTGAGCTTCAAAGGGGTTATACCCTGCTCAAGAGTCAGAAAGGCCAAGAACTATTTGACTCCAACATGAAAGAGTTAGGGATGCTCATCTGAAATTTTGAATGGAGCCCCACCCCTCTTTTGATCCCTAAAAGAGACCATTTTAAACTTTAATTACTTGAATCAAGTATTAAATAAAACGAATTGAAGAATTTTTAATATTTCTTCCCATGCAGCCCTAAAAGAGATCTTTACAGGTAAATAATTATAATGGCGTTTTGCCCAGAACACCCCAAATGAGACCAAAATCCAAAATTTACACTCCTAAGCGAGATAATGAGCATCCCCACCCCTTTCATGTGGAAGTCCTTCCCCCCAACCCCAAAAAAATCACTTGCCCATATATCTTAGAACCAGTTTCAGAGTGGAACTAGGGAGACTCTATTTAACAATTATTCCTGGAGCCAGAATGGGCTCTGAGTCGATAGCCCATGAGGCCGAAGGCTGAATGGGCTATTGACTCAGAGGCCATGAGGGTGAGAGGAATAATTTTTTTAGTACAATCCAACTAGTTGGTCAAAAATATTGAGAATAAAAAAATTTTTAGCTAGTTAAAGCTAGACTTTAACCCTTTTTTGCTGCCAAAAATAGCCTAGTAGTAGCTCAACCAATCACTACCAATCAGAACGCAGCATTGATAATAGACCACTAGTTGGATTTTACTAATATTGTTTATCAAAATAACCCTAACTATTGCCATTTTATTCAAATTAAAAGATGCTCTTTAATTGAGCCAGGACCAGTTGCAACCTCATTTGGGGCCAATCTGCGCAGAGTTGACAAAGAAGCGGACAGCCCTCCCATAGATGATGAAACTAAGCAACTACTGGAGAATCTGACCAAGAAGATAAGCACAGCCTTTACCACAGTGGTTCAGACTCCAGATGAAGTTGCTCAAGTGATTCAAGAAGCAATCCTAGCTGAACAGCCACATTTGAGGTATCAAACAAACAAGAATTATGCAGCTGCAACAGCAGCCAAACTAACCGACCCCACTGGCGATAAACCTATAGAGCTTATGCATCAGCGCTATTTCAGTTAAATCAGAGGTTATGGGGAAAACGTGTTTGTGGCCACTGTTGATCAGCAGCGGTCAGAATACATCCCTGGGGGGTACTCAACAAAGTTTTATACAGGGAGGCTCATCCCCGAGGTCCAACCCCTTACCCTTTTATATAACATTTTTGACAGAAAAAGTACCTCTTTCGTAGACCTTTTATTGACAATTGGTGCCCCTTTCATATACTGGAATGCTGCTTCCCCTTTAAACGCTGTCTGAAATTAAATATGATTATTATTCATTCAAAATATTTCCCCGATTCGGATTGGCTAAAAGCACACGCATAATTCACCATAACCAGTTTCTGATGACCAAATTTGGAAGAATTTTGTGTTTAACGAGGAAATGACGTCAAAAATGCAGCGTTCGTGTAGGTTAAGGCACCGTTAACCGAGAAGACCCGGGGACGAGGTTGAGTTGTTTTGATTGTGAACTTGAAAAATGGCGGACATTTCACTCGTTTCAAGCGTAAGAACTAGGCGAAAACATAGCTAAAAACATGGCAAGAACAGCAAGAAGACAACTCGAAGGGTGACATCTGCTATTTGGAGAATATTTGCGGAGCTGGACAAACCTAAACGTGCATTATCGAAGAAGAACTTAACGTCGATGGATCGATGGAGGTTAGCATGTTTTAGCCATGTTTTTAAACTAGAAATTATTTTGAATGAATAATAAAACAATTATTGAATTCGGCTTTCGTATCATATGAAGAATTATGGAGATCTCGGAGGGTGTTATCCGCCCCGGCCTACGGCCTCGACGGGTAACACCCTCCTCGATCTCCATAATTCTTCATAAGATACTCAGCCTCATTCATTAATTGTTAAATAACTTATTGAACCAGAAGGTTTTCTTGCAGTGGCGGATCCAGGGGAGGGGGCTGGGGGCCCGTCCCCCCTCCCTTATTTTTAGACCAAACTGAGGCCCAAAAGGCCAAAACAAATTTTTTTGGGAGACCGCCCTCCCCGCCCTCTTTTATAAGGGTCTGGATGACCGGGGCCCCCACATATCTCAAGGTCTGGATCCGGCACTGTCTTGTGTTTTTCAAAGCCATAAAATGCGCCTGTTATCACTTTTAAATACTTTCACAGGCCGTAATGACTGATTTCCCTACCCTTTTATATGAAACTCCTGCCTATTGATTTTCCTAAAGCCTGAAAGAGGTACCTCGTTTGGGCGGGGCTTACCCGTATAGGCCATTATAGGGAGTACCCTCCCCCTCCCCCCCTCCTTAAATAGTGACTTGCAAATTATAGTATTATAGCAAGAAGCATTTTTGTGCCATAGAGTATGTCA
Source organism: Porites cylindrica (assembly GCA_964035525.1). Lineage (NCBI taxonomy): Eukaryota > Metazoa > Cnidaria > Anthozoa > Scleractinia > Poritidae > Porites > Porites cylindrica. The sequence continues at coordinate 27,524,200 of OZ037783.1, forward strand.
AAGTAAATTTAATATAAGTTACTCAGGTGAGCAAGAAAGAATCAATAAAAATTGCAGAAGCAAAGCTTCGTCATTTTCTTTAACGGTCACTTAAGGTGTTTCGATACAGTTTTTCAGAGGCCATACCGATATTTTCAATCGCCTTAAAAGTAGTTTTTTCTTTGTGTGATCGCTATAAAATTTTCACCAGTAATTGGCTATGGATTGAAATTTGTGAAAATGTAGTTTTAAGTAAAATCGATATTACTATGATAACAATAAACAAAAAACTTTGAAATTGATTGTGTGATCTAGACATGCTACTTAAAATCCAGCACTAGGAACTTTAAGTTTGGTTTTTAGCAAATAATCTCCGTAAGAACTAAAAAATTCTGTATGTTTGAATTCGACTAAAACGACAATATATTTCAAACCTTAAATTTTCAATAGCCGTGATAGATTATTTAATAAAAACGTTATAAATGACTCAAATTATTCTTAAGTAGCGTCAGAATGCTGCTTAGTATCATATTTTAATTCTAGGAAATTTTGGTGTACTTTCATTCTTGCAATCTTGAAAACTAACCCGTTTTCTCACCACCTGTCTAAGTGCAACTTCATTCAAAATTTGGACTTTTAGCGCTTTTTTGTATATCTCCGAAATGACTGGAACGAAATTTTTTAAAATCTCTTCAAATAATCTTCATAATGTATATAAAAATGTCTGAAACTTTCATTAAGATTGATTCACTGCAACACCTTGAAATTTCAAGACAAATCCATCCTACGAATCGGTCAAAAATCTGCTTTACAACATTCACTGTTTTGACGTTATGCTAATTTTTCCAAATTAATGCGGATAATACATACATATATCCATGACTAGGACATTTCAGTGTGAGTATTGTCAATGTTTTACATTCAAAAGATGCGATAAATTCAATAATGGTCGCCATCTTGGATTTTACCAAGAATTAGAAATCAGGTTAAAACCTCGAGAAATGGTAATTTTTTGTGAGTTTAATGAAAATAACACTTAAATAAACACTTTTTCATGATTTTAGCCACAAGATTTACTTTTATTGTTGAAAGAAGTTGAAAAACATGTATTTTCACCCCAAAATGGCTTGACCACCTGCTACTTATGACGTCATATCTCGTAACCATAGCAACTGACCATCACTAAACTTATCTAAAAATGTGCGCAAAGGATGGACGAACAGCTACTGAAAACGTCAGGTGCTGATGTTTTATCCTCTAGGAAAAACTCAGAAAAACCTTTGCGGGGGTAGCATCCACCGCCACCCTCCGCTTGTACGCCCTGTCGGGCCGGGTTAGAAACCTGGATGGGTAAAATATCGTCTTGGGGGTCTCGACTTTGTTCTTTCATTTCTTTTTCCTCTTTTTTGCGTATTGTGTGGTGTTATTTTTAATAGTGTATTCAAAAGCATATTTAGCATTAATTCGGCCGCTGGATTTAGAAACACAAAACACAAACACGGCAGTACAGTTCGCGTGAAAATTTACATTAAACTTCGGGCCGTAGTACACAACTGAAACTTTGATCTATCGGCGGAAATTTAACCGGCAAAGTAATGAATGTGGGTTTTCCATGATGTAAAACGAATTCCAAGCTATATATCGGGGGGGAAAGTCAAGGTTTCGACGGTAAAAAGCCAAACTGAAACGCACTTTGGAGAAACATATCGCGCGACATAGGCAAACTCGCCCGCGAAGTGAGACGCACTGAAAATTGCTCTTGTATGTCGATTTTCGCTCGTATTTTGAAGCACTAGCCCAAATTGCTTCGATGTTTTCTGTAAAATACTTTTGCAATCAATATTTCTTGCCAGAATAATAAATAAGAAGAGGAATAAATCAAAGAACTCGAAGATATCTCGAACTAATTCCGAAGCAACTTCGGGAAATCCGAATGCAACTTGAGTATTCCTGAACAGCGCGAATCCTTTACTTCGCTCTCCGCCGAAGTAAAGGTCTATTAGCAACGGCTTGTCTTCGTCCACTAAAACCCTACGTCATAGGGTTGTGAAAAACCGTCTTCTCCACCGGGGTTGAACTTTGCTATAAGGGGTGGCGGGCAGTAATCAAAACACACTTGGGGGGTATATCGGGAGTTGATTGGACCATTAAATCCCGTACCCTTTTTCCCTATCTTCTCCTCAATTCCGAAGAGAGTTAACTGTACGAAAACGTTAACTGATAATTTACAGAGCCTTCAAAATCGCACAGCCCGCGTCCTTACTCAATCCAGTTATGATGCTGATGCCAACCAACTAATTAAAAAGTTAGGCTGGGACAATTTAGAAACTCAACGTCAAAAACTAAAGGCCAAGATGGTCTATAAGTCTTGATATGGTCTCCCACCCAGTTATTTGTCCTCTAAATTCATTCAGCTGAGTGATATGATTACTTCTTATAATTATAATTTGCGAAATTCTGAAAATAAGTTTGCTATTCCATTACCACGAACTAAGTATTACAAAAATAGCTTTAGCTACTTTGGTGCAGTCCTCTGGAACAGTCTGCCTTCAGCTGTTAGGCAAGCAACATCTCTGACTAATTTTCGACGATTGTTAATTAATTCCGACACGGCATTCATGGAAAGCAGGCTTTAATTTAGTTATCTTTTCCCAGTTAGTAACATTTTTATATTATAGATGCTGAATCTGTATGCATGGTCTTTATAGATATATTGTATCGTATTTTTTCCCCTTATATTACATTGATGGAAATGAATAAAGATGATGATGATGATAATCAACTGTCGCGTAGCCTGTGTACAGACCTTCCCTCCCCTCCGTCGCGTCCCTATGGGCTCCGGTCGCGCGTTCTATATTTACAGACTGAGACCCGCATTGTACTTGTTATACTCTCTCTGATCGGATTCAAATCCCTTTAAAAAACGACTCATAATTAAAGACTCGGGAAACATAGGTAAATAACAACTGATTATTCTATTAGCTAATATAGCCTTCGGGGTCCCTGTCCCCGGTTCCCCCGGGGGGTGGTCTTTGAGAAGTGTTAAATTAGGGGTTCTGGCCCAGAAGACCCTGCATACCATATATGGACATAGAAAGGGAAATACAGCCTTCTTATTGGCCAATTTTCAACACGTGACACGTTATAATAGCCGGGTACCTGTAAGGGCCCGGCAAGCATATTAAGAAGTCTTTTCTGATGGGTTAAGAAGTATCACGTTACCAAAATAGAGGGTTCCGATTGGCGGATAGACATTTCATACATTTCTTCTAAAATGAGTTACCCAACTAGATCCGCCAAGCATATCAAGTGGTCTTTTCTGATTGGTTAAGATAAATCACATGACCAAAATAGAGACCTCTGATTGGTAGATACATTTTCCATACCGGTGTCCGTGCCGGTTCTCTACGTTATACAACTGAATCTCTCGTGCGCCCGGTTCTTGAATATGCTGCTTCAGCCTGGAACCCATATTTGGCTAAATATGTGCTAGCGTTAGAAAGAGGGCCTCTCGGCTTGCTCTCGGGCAAAAACATGGTGGGCTGGAATACGAAGTTCGTTTAAGAAAACTGAAGTGGCCTACACTCGAAACACGTAGATTGTTTCTTTCTTTAGTTGAATACTATAAGATCGCTTTTGGCATTAACAAACTAAACTTTGACGACCTTTTTGAACTTACCAGGTGCAATTAAACCCGCTCTAACCATCCGCCATATAAGCTATATGTTAAGCCAGCAAAGTGTAATCCATATAAATATTCTTTTCCTATCCGAATCGTACGGGACTAGTCTACCAGGATCTATTGTTGAGGCTGGGAGCCTGAGCCGTTTTAAGAGTGCGCTGAAGAAGCGCTTCCCAATCATATCCGTTAGCGTCCTAAATATTTTGAGAAGGCCAAAAAATTAACTTTCACTTTTTTCAAAGAGTGCCAGTTTAGTGAATCTCGCCCAACTTTGAAAGTTTAGTCCATTATAATGGCGGACCCAGATCTTCAGATAACATGGATAAGGGGAGGGCCCGGTCATCTAAACCCTGCGATAAGGGGTGGAGTGGGGGACGGTCTCAATAAGGTTTTTTTCGGCCCTTCAGGCCTCAGTTGGTCTAAAAATAAGGAGGGGGGCAATTTCAGGACACCTTAATTCCACGTAAGGGTGAACCTACTAAAGGCTTCGGAGAATAAGACCCGCCCTTTCCCGCGGTGTCGCCTGGGGGAAGGGAAGGTTCCGCCCTGGGTCCAACCCCTTGGCTCTACCTTTTTCTCGAAAATTTTCGTTATCCATCTGATTCCACCCCCCCAAAGAGACAGCCTATTCCAGGCGTTCAGATAGTACAGCACAGGCGACAAACTGACGAGGTAGAAAAGCGAAGGGAGACTAGGACGACAAGGAAAAGAAGGCTTTGCCCTTGCCCCAGTCTCCCCTCGTTTCTCCCATGTTTTTCCATCGTGCTCTCCGTGTACGATTCAACTAGTTCTAACCATATGGAAACCTGGAACAGGCTACCAAAAATGGCATTACTCTATTATGGCGACCCGTTCCTTCAGCATTTCTGCTGGACCTACCCCAACCTCGTCCCAAGACGTTTCCTTTAGAAAATAGGGGTGGGCGGGCGCCCCTCGAGGTTGGACCTGCCCTGGATGGCAGACGAGGCCATATTGAAAAAAAGGATAATAATTGTCAATAGAAATCGTAACTGGACCTGGCGCTTTCCATCTCTATTCAATTGGCACTCCACTTACTCTTGCCATTTTCGTCCTGAAAGTAGCGAGCAAGTATTGGTGTCCCTCAAAGAGATGTCATTGGATTGAAAGATGGTACTTTCTGATTCCTTTTTCTTCTGCAAATTACGGCGATGAAAAAAGTTTTGTAAAACGTATTACCAGTTCTAAGAATGAAAACCATTCCAAAACAAACCCACGGTTTTGAAGTCAGGAGTCAATTATAGATCCAGACCTAGCGATAAACTAGGGGAGAGCGCGCTGATCTAGACCTAGAGACAGAGGGGGGTGGGTGGGGCTGTTCCAGACCGAGAGGCAGGGGAGGGGAGGGAAGGCGCTGATCCGTAGCTTGTGATAAGAGGGGACTTCTATTGAAAAATTTTCCTTTGCCCTGTGGGTTTTGGTTTTGATCTTATAACAAAATGGGACAAAGGGTATACCCACACAAAGAGCAAGGAGCTCACCCAGTGCAATAGATACGATTGGCAGGCTTTGGGTAACGAGACCTTATCTCACATCTCCTTGACTGTTATTTCCAAGGGAAATTACTTGAGCAAGGCAGATTGCCTTAGTTGTTTTTTGTCGTACTGTGAGACTGCCAGGAGTCTGTTTCTTTTCTTCAAAGCTAGGAAGTAATCAAGTTTTCGATTCATCCCGCCCTCCCTGGCTCCCCCTATCCCCTAGTACAGGACCACTTTAAATAATTCCCCACTAGCACTGGGCCCCGGACCCGAAGGGCTGGATTTGTCCCACGTCCCGGGTTAGGCCCGGGGGTACTCCCGTGTAAAAGTGACGGGGGTGTTTGTAGGAAAATTTCGGAATACTAACGGTATCAGAATCTTGTTTTACGGGCGTGTCCCAAATTCGGTCATTTCCACCCCTAAGAGGTACCAATTCAACAACAACCAATTATATAACCTGACTGGCACTGCAACTTTTAATAGTAATAAAGATAACTTTCAAACACTTCTCTCAAGGACTTTTTGAAGGTATTGCCATAAATCTTTATCCTAATCAGTCATTTTAGGTTTTAGTACCATAAGCGTTACCAATCCACAAATTTAAACCCCTAAAAGGTACGACGAGCAGCCCCGTCAATTTTATAGGGGAGTACCCCCCCCCCCCCCCCCCCCCCGATGTTAAACTGTCACATCACTATACAATGGCCACTTTCTTTTGTCCTAATAGGGTCTGAGATTGAAAAGGAATTCCTATCCTGCATTCTCGCGCATCCTGAACTTTTTTTATCGCTATCCCGAATATCGTTTTCTTTCCCATTCCCGCATCCTTGCCCAAATTTGGGCGAATCCTGCTTCCCGGATAGCAGTCAAAGCCCTGTATCCAGGAGCCGATTCTGTATCCCGTTAATGTTTCTCGAATCGCGCAAGGTATTTTGGTCAAATCTCGGGTTTCGGGAATACCCGATCCAGACCCATTCCTGAGCTATGAGGTGGTCATCGCGCATTCTGACCTTCAGAATTCACTTTAGACTTGTATCAAGTCGACTTCACGAGTTTCGTAGCGAGCGAAGCGAGCTTTCTTAGGCTGCGAAGCGGCCAAGCGAGCGACGAAGTCGCGAGAAGTCGAGGCATATTGAATCGGATCGGAGGAAAGACTTTTTCACTTCATGCAGATGAGCTTACCAGTGCGTGACTAGTCTGACCCTCACTCTCCTTCCCGTCAGTTCTCCAATTAAAGACTTCTTGATTACATTCATTTTGACGCATTGGCAGTGTCAACGAGTTAAAGTATTTGTAAACAATTCTATTCAGCGCGGAAAAGTCATAAAGAGAACGGAACCCTTGTTCAATGACATTTCTCGCTTTGCACAATTGGCCATTAGCAAAGCTATTGGGCCATTTTAAAACGTAGTGTTTTTTATCTTTGATGGTCAAGGAAAAGAAAAACAAGCTGTATTCTATCACACCCTAACTCCGCAGGGGGCATCTGTCTTGTACTCAAGTGCATACAATAACTAAGAAAGCTGACTAGCCCCGCTTTACCGCGGTTTAAGGCTGGTTTAGTGAAGATGGGAGGTGTGAAGAGTCGTTTTAAAAGACAGCGAAGTTCTGTTAAGTCCAAAAGGAAGAGTATCCATAGCCAGAAGGAAGAAGAAACATCTGGTCCGAAAGTTGTACTGTTTACGGGCTATTCACACAAAATGAATCTTTCGTTTGCCCTTCACCTGGCGGAAGACCCTTTTGGCAAATTTAAAGTGCTTGTTACAATGCCGTCCTTGGCTAGCAGCGAATACTTGGCTGATTCAAGAGTTTTAAATCTTCTGAACAAGACCCTGTTTGTCCTTCAAATGGACGTCGATTCGGATGAATCGGTCAAAGGGGTTCTCCGAGAGATCATGGAAAACGACGGATTCATAGATGCCGTGGGTGAGTTTTTAAAATATTGTACATTCGGAAGGCTCTTATTTTCGCGCGCGCGATTTTTTCCCGTGTGCTTGCAAAATCGAATTTCATTTACATTCCCTTGGTAGATAAATAAAGAGTCTTGTTGTTACAACTAAATTGCATGAGGTAATTAACTGCATGCAGTATTAAAGTTGCTGGGAAATTGTTTCCATTTTTGTCTGACAGCAGTTTGACTTCTCCAACTCGGATTTTCCATTCGCCAGTGGAACAATCATTTCCTCATTGCTGCATTTCGATCAAGTTATTCTCCAGGTTCTAGTTATTTGTTTTTCGTTCCATTTCTTTTAGTCTCGGCAGCAAGATAGGAAAACATAAGGCAGACAAAATATTTTCGGCACGCATTCAACCAGAAAGTCATATTACATTCTTTAGTTTCCGGCTGATGAATTGTTCAGAAGCCGTTTATAAAATCATGTAAAATTGAAAAATTTATTTTAAAGTGGTGATTGAACTCAAATTTATTCACCAAATAGCGGTTTCACCTATTCAGTTAGAGAGCTCAACGCATTTATATTTAAAAAGAATTATTTCTGAATTATTTACAATGTGTAATCTGTTAATCTGGGTCATTAGGGCGAGGTCACGCAAGAACAGCCGCGTTTCCGTTCCGATTCGATCTCCCGCGCACGTTTTCGTTTTCGCGACATTTGTTTGGCCGGTGTTTTTATTTTTCGGATATGTCAATAAACAGTGTTTCCACACGTGATTTGAAGGTAATTTTCCGAAGCTATTTAAATTAGTGACGTTTGTAAGTAACTTTCAATGCTTTGACAAATTTTGCGGTTAACTGAGCCCCTGTTTGATTTTCATACGCTCGCCGCTACACCTCTTCGAACCCCTCATAACTGTCGTAATGATCGGTAAAGCCCGATTTAGGTCATTCACTTAGAATGAGAATCATAAAGCAGGTAATAATGTATAGTGTCGATGGACTACTGTGTCTCTAACTCTAAAATTTTGTCGTTTTATTACTTCAATGATTCGCTTTTGAATTCAAGTTAGAGTACCGGGTATTTACAGTAGGATTACAGATGTCATCAAAGGATGTTTTGTGGTTTTTTGGTGAATTTTTAAGACTAGGACATGATTTTTACAATTTTAAAGGCTTGCAATATTGATTCATTGCTTACTTTAACTCTTTCCTGTCTTTTTTTTTTCTTCCACACGGAAACTATGCCAATGTTGTGCAAATAACAAATTGAGTCATCAGATTCCTTTTGAAATTAAAATCCCATTTGTCTGTAAAAAATGGGTTCTCTCTTCTTTTTTCTATTTTCAGTGTTAACGTCAAATGTCCTACTAAATGGCCAGCTAGAAACACATACCGTCGACCAAGCAAAGACGATATTTGATGTGAACACTTTTTCGGTCATAAAACTTGTTCAAGCTGTTCTACCTTTAATGAAAAAGCAGCGGGATGGCCGCCTCATTATCATGAGTAACCAGGCTGGAATTCAAGGCATTCCTTTCCACGGAATCTACAGTGCCTCCAAGTTTGCAGTAGAAGGATTTATGGAGTGTATTGCACCAGAATGTTTGGCGTTTAACATCTAGTAAGTGACCGCATTTCTCAGTTATAGGCAGTTTCTATCCACGGAGACCCCTGAACCGTTTTTCGAACTTTGTGGTAACTGAATTGAAATACAGGTCTCGGTATTTCAGTTACCAGGGCTTTAGGGAGCATAAATAATAAGGGCGGCGAAGGGTACAAAAATTAACGTCACTTTAAAAGTGAACTCGCCCTGCTTCAAGCTTTATTGCACGTATCCCATCTCGTTGAATTGGTCAAATGTTGCCAACTGATTTTTCTGGAGTTTAGTTCTAAAAGACTGTATCAGACTGTTGAGGAAAAGAAAAAGAAAGTCGTTCTCTTGTGTTTACGTCCCCGACAAAACGTGAAATTAGTCATTTTAACGTCGTAGTCGTGCAGTGGCGGCAAAGAAATGTACAAAAACGCGTGATGCACGTGCAGAGTTGTTAATTTGCCAATCTAAACCTATTGCTTTTACCCGTTCTCGTTGCCGTCGCCGTGTCGTCGTTGCTTAAGCTCCCTATAGCTCCCTGGGGAAGGGGATGGTCTCGGGGAGCTGTTCAATCTTTGCTAACCTGGTACATTAAAAATCGAGTCTTTTGAAAGTCTTTTCATAGATTTTAAAGCAACAGAACAAAACTATACCTTAAACAATTTAGTTTTTTGTGAGCTAGCAACAGCTAGCACTCATTCTAAGTTTGATTTCGAGCCCCAAAATTAAAGGTAACGGGGCTTTCGAAAACGCCCCCTTGACCGGCGCTTATTATTACTCAGTATAGTTTATATAAGGGAGAACGGGAAATCCCTTGAGCAACTAATCCTAACCGGCCAGTTTAGGAAGCATTTTGATTTCATGCTTCTGACATTTGAACTTTTGGCCAATCAGAACAACCGAATTGAAATGTTTCTGGAGGTGTTTCGAACGGTAAGTGCATTGAGGCTCTCGCTGATGAATATCCCGTTCGTGGACCCCATCTAGCTTCCTGTCGGACAAGTCGGGTTAGATACACTCATTTTGTGACCTCATAACCGCGTTTCCATGTTCTTTGCCTACGTTATAATAATGAAGAACCTTCTGAATGAGAGAAATAGTTTTGAGCCGAGTTGATCAAAATTAAAGATTAACGCTGGCCCCTGAGAGCTTCGTTCCCAGTCATTCCAGGGTCATTTAAACATGCACATGAAAAACCTCGTCGTGTCTTAACTGCCTTTGGCGATGTAAACTAGCCTGTGTACAGACGCCCCCCTTCCCTGGGGGCGTCTGGACACAGGCTAATGTAAACTTGAAATTTTAAAGTCCCTCTCCCTCCTCCCAAGGATTTTATTTGATCTTAAACAAAGGTGTGTTCGCTGCACAGTACGTCAACCGGATGTGGGTTTCCGCATTCTTGGGCAGTGGTTTTGCCCAATTTGTTATAAAAGATTAGAAAAAAAGACTTATCAATTAAACATTTGGTAGCATCGAGGCATATTAAAAGGGAAAAGGCCTCGTCTGGTTGACGAAACCTTTGACGCCCAGAATTTGGTATCACGCAGCCTCGTTTCGAGGGCTTTGGAGCAGTGAACCGACAATCCTCCGAATTTATTTCTGAGGGAAGAGCATGGTTAAGACGAAGTTTCATGACCAAAGGGTTGTTGACTAAATCTAACCTTTTTCTCCTTTATCGACCAATCACAAATGACAACCAAAGCCACTTGGTTGCACGTGCTTTCATGTGCTTGGCTCCCGGATAATTATGTGTTACTACCACCTCTGATTGGTTCAGTCATCCCCGGCCTGTTTTTGTTTTGTTCTGATTGGCTAAAGCAATACGGTACTACCCCGCAATTAAGAACCTACTTTTTGAGAACCTGTTAGGCTAAGATTTGCCATTTAGTCCCCCTCTATACGAGAACCTGTTTAGCCCAAAGTTTGGAACAGGCTCTTATTTTTATGTAAAACATAAATGTGTGACTTTGAAGGAGAACTTTGAAATTCATGTGATCAGTGCCTTACTTGTTCTTATTATAGCAATATTAAATCAGTTTTAGTGGCAAACCTAAATAGCCTAGATTTGTGCTAATACCATTTTTGTAAGAACCTGTTCAGGCCAACTTGGGAAAATGTAGGTCCTTACTCGCTGAGTAGTTTTGGTAGTTACGCTCTGCTGTGAAATGTACAGGTACTATGCGCATTGGCTTAGCAATGATTCTAGTGTAACTTACCTTTCTCTCCACAGCTGTTCCATTATCGAAACAAGTATGATCAAAGGCGAAGAAAAGACAGCGCAGACCATTCAAGTTTCGATCCGCTCGAAAATGGAAAACGCAGATGACGAAACAAAAAAATACCAAGATTCCTGCTCTGGGAAAATGCGACGGCAGGGATCAGTGAAAAAACTTGATTTAAAGAAAGTTGCTGAGCTCTTACGGGAAGTTTTAATTGATGAGAAACCTCATTTCAGATATCAACTTAGTAAGTCCTCAAAAGATGCGGCCAGAGAGAAATGGACCGATGTCCATGGAGACTCTAACATTTTTGACGCGGCTGAAAAATATTTATGTATAGAAACGGACCGCTTGAGGGAAGTCTTGGATAACTTGAACAATGTTGAAACAAACATATAATGTGTAATTTGACTTTAAAATCTCGGAGACAGAGAAAGTGGTTTTAGCCTATAGCTTCCCTCTGCTTTTTTGGGGTCTTTAATACAGGCTGGAAGAGTGAGCCGTTCAGTTTCTCTCAAAATCGGGCATCATAGGTGCAAACACTATTTCAATGAAAATGAGGAGATGGAACGCAACAATTCTAAATGCCTATTTTATGGAGGTCTGTCCATTAAGAAGTTGTTAACGCTATTCGACCTCAAAGAAGAAACTGTCAGGACAATTTACATTTTAAATGCTGCCAGGCTTGTGACAGGCTGAAATTGATATTTCATGTCCTCAAAGGGCGGACAATCCAACCCTCAAGTCATATTCTTCTATTCAAGTTCCTTGCAATTGGACAATTTTTTTTCCATTCTTTTGCTGGTTTCGTAGATTATTTAATGCTTCACATTGTCATATTGCACTTGGATGTATGACTACGTACCAGACCTCTTCGGCTTTTCCAGACGTTCGTTCTTGCAGAAACGGCCTACTGATTTCAAACTCAGGAGGGTTGGGTACGAGTGCGTGTGTTAAAACAACGCAAGACCCAGATGGTCAGAAAGATAAAACTGAGCTTTGTAAAATGATTTTACTTACTCAACATACTCTTCGAATAAATTTTGATTACATAGTTTCCAGTGTTCTAGCGCTACCTTGTCCTTAGTGTCACTACCAAGTCTTTTTTGTTAAGTGCGTGGTGGGGAATGAAGATCCAATTGAGAAGGAATTCGCCATCCCCTTTATCTGTCATAACCCTTAGGTAGCCTGTTATGACTATCCGCCTATCTATCGGTTCTAATGCTGATTGCCAATTGTATTATTTAACTATAGAGAGTAAAACTTTGGCAATCTAAGAAATACTACTCCTGTCCAGTGTGAGTCTCACTCTAGCGCCATCTCGTTTGTATGTGATTAGTTTACTGATTTAAGGCGATCTTCTTAAAAATGCTTGACAAAGCTTATACGATTTTATAATGTACTGAAAAAATTAATAATAACAGGAGCCATTATCGATTACAGCTCCTTATAAGAAAAGACAAATTTTTTGCCCCTTTTTTAGAATGCCTGGCAGCTGGTCAAAAAAGAGAATATTTTTTACCTTTTCAGACCTGCAGCATAATCAGCGGCAAACTCGTACCCATAGTCTTAAGGCTTTTTTTTTCCCGCTGACCAAAAAGCCAGCAGAGTTTGCGTGTGTACGAGGTTGAATCAGCGGGCGAAATAATGCCACTTGATTTTCCTTGTACTTTTGTTATTGCACAATGTGTTCCTTAGTTGGAAAAATACAGTTCAAACTTTTTGAAACACTAAATTTAGTTTTGCTCTCCGGAAAGTTGAATCGCCTTATTTGGTCTTCCCCTTGTGGTATCTTTTTCTTTCAATTGTATTTCATTGGAACTCTTCCATTAGTTGCTGTATGTATATTTATAACGAATTTGGCTTTTTCCCTCAGTATACAGTACCTGCTAACCCAGGGGATAAAGCGGTCTTTTTTTGCCACTACAAACTCAACATCTGGTATTTCCTTTTTACCTCAACTTCGATTTAAAGAACAACTGCTAGATAGACTGCCGGGCGTTTTGTGCATTACTACCCTACGCTTCAAAGATTGACGATTAATTCAGCAAACATTCATTGACAACTCGCCCAGGAGCTCCGATAGACACGAACTGGATTTAAATACTCGGAGGAAAATCGAAGTATAAGCCGTTTTGTTTTATTTTATTGCTCGGACTTACTTAGGTTCACGGTAACAGTGTGATGAACAATTGCAAGGAAAAAATTGTAACAAGTTTGTCTCTTAACAGCGATGCGTTTAGCTCTCAGACTTACAAATAGGTCGGTATTTTATTGGCCTGTGAACAGGCTCTCTGTTTGGGAAAGAAGGGTGAAAAAATCGCGAGGAGTTTGTCTTCAGGAGCTGACCCTTTCCCTTCCCTCTCCTCGGGATTTTTTTCACCCCTTCCCCAAACAGAGAGCCCCGTTCACAGGCTAATATTTTACAACAACAAATAGATTTTGCTTTTAAAAGTTGTTTTTAGAAGAAAAAACCTTCGTCTACAAAGCATCAGTGTTCACTGAATTAAGTTGTTGATAGACCGACCGATTAAAATAGTTCGCGTCTCCTGTCCACGTATTCAATTAAAAAGAGGACTTTAGTCAATAAAAAAGTCATTTTGTTTTGCTTTTTATGCTATCGAGCTGGTTGAATGACATGCACCTCTATCGCTTCTGGTGACTGGATGTTTTCTGGATTTCTTAAATGAAGAATCTCCAAAAAGGCCTGGCGCAATTCCTCCTTGCGCCAACAGTAAACAACAGGATTGCACAGGGCACCCAACATCACCAACGTTGCCACGTAACTCGCGATGCAGTTTAAAACACGCCGTTCTAGATTCACTGAATAATACATTATAATGAATATTATTGTTGGCAGGTATGTCGCAAGTAACGTACCAAGGTACGATTCCGAGGGTTTTTGCCGCTCGGTTGTTTCTCCTGATTGTAGCAATTTCTTCCGCGCTTAAATGTTCAGTCTGAGATCTTTGTTGTCGTCGAGTTTCCGAGAAAATGTACGAGTACATTCTTATGATGGAAATTATGGAAATCGAGGTAACAGTGATGAGCACTAAGTCCCATATGGTTAAATAAATATTGTACATGTCTGCGCCACTATTCACTCCAGAAAGGATAACTTCTGATATTACCACAAATATTGCAAAAAAGTCCACACTGAAAGCACAGCGACGGTTACTCGCCGTGTTGTAACAATATCTCGATACCTTAATGGTTTTTTAATAGCAATGTACCTATCAACAGTTATTAACACAAGATGAGTTAAGGTCGCGAACTTATGCCATATTAAGGATAAAGTGCTTACTCTTTCCAAATTGCTAGAAAATGTCCCCTTTTTCAATATTCGCTGCACTTCTGTCGCTATTCGTATCGGCTGTCCCACCAACCCTGTCATAAGATCCACCCCGGCCAGGCATGCCAGAAGGATTGTCGCTTTATTTCGCAAACGTTTCCTTGTTACGACAGCAAATATCACCAGAGCATTCAACAGCACAGTTGATAAAACTGAGATGGAATTGATGCTGATTATAGCAACCAGATGGTAAGGTACCTTCTGTCAACAGGAACTCATCTCGCCAAGCCGCTTCTTCCAAATAAGGTCATTCCAGTGGTTTATAGAATTCGTTGGACGAAGAATTATTCATGTTATTTTTTGTGAGTAGATGTGCTAGTACAGAGACGCGACGTCAACAACGTCAAGACGGTTTTGAATCACAGCTAAATTTTTCAGTCCTTTTATTTTACTTTATTTTTTTACTGGAAAGACTTCTTTTCCATTGATACAAAAGAGCGATTGAGTTTCATTGGTTTGTTTCGTGAAAAATAATTTCCTTTTTGTGGTGGCGCACCTGAAAGACTGAATATCATCTCACGCACTATTTTGTGGTGTTATTTGCTATTTGATCTGAAAGTTTTACTGTACTTTGTTGTCGAGTAACACTCAATTGCTTCCTGAAGAGCTAGTGCATGCAATTGCGTGCAATTAGAAGTGATCGTTGTACGTACGTACAAGCCATTTTCTCCAAATTTAAACAAGAACATTCGTCTCCGTTTGGACGAAGAAGTATTTGCTTATGAGCTAATTTTACGACAAGTGATTTTTGAAGCAGACACGATGTCGAACTCTGAGAACTGCTCCAGATGGTTTGACGTACTTGAAAAGAGAATACCAATTTTTCCTCTTTCTATTTTATTTCTTTGGAAGTCGTTTTGTTCAGTTGATGGAGAATTTCATTTTTTTCCATTTTGTCTGAGGAAAATTTCCGTTTTCGTTTAGAAAGAGCTAGAAATTAAAGGGCCAGCGAGCAGCTAGGAATCTGGCAAACCGATACTAAAAAATTGACTATTGGTTTATAGTTTTTTTAAATAATAATGTAGTCATAAAATAGATGCTGGTTTTCAATCGTTTACCAACAAAATTGCTTTAAAATCGGACATATATATTCCGTGACCCTGAAAAGTCTCGCCGCACTATTCCATTGTCTACTGAAAGTTGTAGTCCTCTTTGATCTGCCGAAACAGTTTAATGGAAATGACGTTTTCCAAAGAAGAATCTGATGCAGATTGCCAGGTTTCCTAAATTCACAGAAACGTATCCTCACCTCTAAGTGTAGGCTTTGGGTGTCGGCAAATTAAATTGCCGTTTTTTATCATGTTATTTGGTTAAGGCGTGAACTGATTAAAGTATGCCAAATAAACCCCTTAAGCTTAGAAGCCGGCTAAAATTTTATCAATCCTCACTTAGATTTCAGCTAAAATAGAAGAGAAGTTAGTTGGCATTTATCAGATCTCCCCTATGAATTGCTACTGATTAACGTCTTTTTACATCGAACTGGGGATTTTACCACGTTAAGTATAGATAAAAATAAATTAAGTAAATTGAATAAATTAAAAAAATTAACCCGAAGAAAAATAATTACTCAGCGCACATTCATTGATACCACGCGCAGGAGCTTTAAGAAACTTACGGAATTAAGTATAATCCGCCAGGAAAAGCTAAAATCGAAAGTGAAGAAAATACGCACTCCTAAATAATAGTCATTACATGTCGATGGTAAGGTTTTATCTTAGAGAAAATACTAAAGAACAAAGAATTTCCATGTTTTTTAGACTGCCTGGCAGCTGGACACCTTTTCAATCAACAACATCAACTCGGTGAGAAACTACATCCTTGCAGAATTTGTTCTTTAGTTTACAAAATTCAATCAGCCAAACTTTTAGCTTATCAATTCTCAATCAATTTTATTTTTGCTTGCAGTATCTATTTTTCTTTTAATTGCATTTCATCCATCAGACGTCGGCTACTAACTGCTAAATTACTGCATTTTTATATCAAATTGAAGATTTTACCACGGTATATTTAATATATATATTAAAAAAAATTAAATAGGTTGACCCGAAAAAAGGGGCGTACAATGACTGAGATCTCGTCCAGGAGCTTTGAGAAATATGAACGGAATTATACTCCGGAGGAAAACCGAAGGCGCAGAAAATTAAATATCAGGTTATTTTTCTCTTGTAAATGGTTACACTTATGCTAATATTGCCTGATGAACAAGGAAAAATCTGTTACAATTAAGTTTTTTTTTTCTAACAGAGCTGTATTTTTTAAGCACAGAAAGCCGTGCTCTAAATGGCTGATCTATCGCCTGCCGTAAAAGTATTCGGGAATTGGAGGCGCACGAGAGCGCGAGGGGCGCTCAATCTCCTCCATCCTCATGTGGGTGATTTGGATAAATCATGTTTTGCCTTTCTATCAATACCGCTAAGTTATCAAAGCTATAAGACAGTGTTCTGCAGTAGTACCGGGCTTAGCTACCACTTTTTCGTGTGTGTGAGATGCATGTACCAAATCGAAAAAAAAAACCATTGCATTTTGTTTTCAAAAACAACTTGTCTGGAAGAAGTTAAAGCGGAGACGAATAAGAGCTAACAGACGATTGTCGTTTTTCAGCTGTAGCCTTTTTCTCAGTGTTTCTCAGTGTTTTTCCCTTTGTTTTTTATTTTGATTTTTTTCCAAGTTTGAACTTGTTGTTATTAATTTTTGACTTATTTGCTTCCGCTTTGTTTAACAGCCAATCAGACAGCGATAAATCCAATTTCCCCAGTTGTGTCTACCAAAAAATAAGAAGAATAAGCCAAATATAGCATAATGTGAAAACAATCATGGTGTACACTAGTGGTAAATTAGTATATGGATTAGCATCATAACTTTCAAGGCCTTTCAAAACCCTTACCTATATAACAGAACTGAAAGCTGCATTTTGTAATAGGGCTTTAAGTTCTCTACTTATATAGGTTAAATCGCGCGTTTTGAAAGACTTTACAAGTTATGATGCTAATCCATATACTTGTTTACCACTAGTTTATAACCACGATTGTTTTCACACCAAAGCTTAAACATGTTATAAGGCTGTTTAGTCAAATATGGGTTAAAATTGTTTTCATCATAACAGCTGCTTACTTCGGAAGCCTAGGGGGGCCACATAGTGATTTCGTTTTTATTTTTTACTTTTCCCTTTATGTTTTTAACTTTTTGATTTTCACTTCGCTATTTTGCTTTTCGGTTTTTATTTTTTACTTTTCCGTTTTCGTTTTTAACACTTCGATTTTCACTTCGTCATTTTGCTTATCGGTTGAGATTTGGGTTTTTATTTTATTACTTTTCCATTTTTGTTTCTAACTTTTTTATTTTTCCTGATCTATTTCGTTTTACTTTCCAGTTTTTGTTTTTGCTTTTAAATTATGTAAGGAAAACCAAAACCTAATTATGATCATTAAAAACCAAATATTCCATATTTGCTCATTCGAACACGTGATATCCTAGAAGACAGACGTTGGGTGAATCTGACGTTTCGCCGTCAGTTATAAACGTGACTCCAAATCCATATGATCTTGACAGCCGACACGTGTTAAAAACTTAATGTTCGTACTTAGATCGTTCCATTATGCTCAAAGAATATATTCCCCTCAATATTCACAGTCTATGCGATTACGATCTAGTTTAAATGAAAGCTTAACAAATGTGCGGTAGCTTACAGCACATCCAGTCGATTAACGCGATTTCCATAGCTTAAATAGAAGAATTAGAAGGTACGTTGAAAAGAAATACAGTTTATGATTCAGAGCAATCAATGGAGGTAAAATTTGAAAATTTTGCCTGGACAAACATGGTTAACAAAGCCGCACTCCGCTGGATGGACACCTTGATCCGCCATATTGATCCTCCAGCAAAGCATGATGGTCTACTCTGTCGGTTTTGGTTTTTTGTTTTCCTGGTTTTCGTTTAAATGTTTATAATTAGGTTTTGTTTTGTCTTTTGTTTTTTGTTTTCACTATATAATTTAAAAGTAAAACTAAAACTGAAAATAAATGAAAAAAAAAGAAAACGAAAATTGAGAAGTCAAAGCAAAACTGAAAAGTGAAACGAAAAAGATCTAGTAAAACGAAACAGATCGGTAAAAATAAAAAAAGTCAATAAGAAACAAAAACGGAAAAGTAAAAAATAAAAACCGAAATCTCAACCGAAAAGCAAAATGGCGAAGTGAAAATCAAAACGTTCAAACAAAAATAAAGTGAAAAATAAAAACGAAATCACCATGCGGCCCCCCTGGGCTTCCGTAGCTTACTGACTTAAGGTGATTGCAAATTTAGTGCAAATTACAAAAGCATGTTGAACTTCACTTGAATCCTATGTGAAAAATCTGTGTTCCAATTTTCCGTGTCTGTTTTTTAAAACCTGTGGTTTAATGAAGATTTATTGTCAATAAGGCACAATAGATTGACCATGACATACGTGTACGGAAGTCAGTCTTCGATCGCACTCACCTGCAGTGTAGCTTTCTCAGCAGCTTAGAATTAAAACGTCCCCGGCCTGCGGAAGTGAAATTATAACAACCACTTAAAGTTTATCGAGTCAGACTGCAATCCCGGGCTCCTGAGTAATTATTTACCGAGTGTCGTTGATTAAAATTCAGTTTCAATTTTTTTGTCTAGCTTTGAAGTACGTTTAATGTCTATGTTTAAAGGATCTTACTGAGGTCTACAGTTACATTATCATATTCATTATTTATCGGTTATGAAATTGCTCTTTTTTATTTACTACAACTGGGCGAACGCAGGACTTGATCCGATGGGCAGAGTCGCACGCTAGCTAAGGTAGAACGACGCGATTTTGCTGACTAAAAATCCTGTTTATACCCGGAAAATTAAAACTCCCTACGACAACTCATTCATTTCAAGACTGACTTGTAATTTCTGATATAAGGTGTTCATTTCTAAATGCAAAGTTAAAAAGAGTGAAATAATCGGTTCTAAACTTTGCCAGAAAACGCCTTTTTCACTGGCCATATCGTACAGCCACAGTAAATCTTTCCGGCGGCAATCGTTTCATATATTTTTCACCCAAAACAAAAAAAATGAGAACTGTCTTCCACATGAGCGTAACACGAAATATCGATTTCGAAATGTCACGGATTAAAAATTCCCCTGTTTCTCTCTTTTCCAAAACCGAACGGCTGGATATGTACAAGAACATTAAATATCTTTCTTATGCAACATGAACAAATGCTTCCAGTTTTTAAAACTTGTCTTGTTTGTCGTGTAGCGAAGTTCCCGTAGTACTAAGCTGTATACGTAGACGAAGATATATTAGGTTGAATTTTAAGAATTAAAAGTCCTCAGTGGAACCGAGTCAAGGCAGATTGATTCGTCACTGCTAGATTCCACGTCCAAGTCTTGAGCGACGTTAGCAGGGTTGTTTTGAAAACCATAAGCGTGCTTGCATACAACCAACAACATAACAAGTCCAATGAAAGCCACGCATGCCAAAAGCAAAGATGGAGTTACTCCGCCTGTGAAGCTCTGTATATAACGGCCATTTAGCGAACTGTTCTGGGGAAAATTATTCCACCTCATCAAAAATACCATGGCGTCAAAAATAAACTCCTTCATATAACGTAAAAGACGACCTTTCTTCGCAGAAATTTAAAAACTTTGCTTTAATACGGAAGTCGTAATCTATCAAGCCCAGCGGACATATTCTTAAGTGCTCTTTGACAGTCGGAAAAACTGTCTACAGAAGGATAATTGCTTAAGGTAAATTATTCTCGCTGGAGATCAGAATAGGCCATAGACTTTGTAATTGACTGGTAAACAATAAACAACGCTGAAAAAAGCCTGAGTCTTGTGTTCATTTGCTGGCAATTTTTAGATCTTTTTAATTAAATGCCTAAGGGGCTTGTTAAAGGAAAAGCATATATAATTTACAGACAAAATTTTAGACATACTGCAATTTAACGCCCCCAAGCCATATAAAATATACGCAAAGAGAGAAAGACACGTCGAGACATGTTACAGGGACATATGTCTTGTGTCTCTCCCTCTCCCTCTCTTCCATTTTTTCTTTCTGAGAGTCCGCTTTCCATATCTCGCCATTCTAAACTCTTTGAACCACAAATTTCCTTTTGACTTTGACGCTGCCAAAGTTCAAGAACGCCGTTGGGGTAAAATCTCCCCGATACTGACGCCTGAAATTTTTCAAGGTAGTTTTGTTGACACTGCAAAAGGCAGTCATAACACGCCTCAAGTATCTACCGTCAGCTGCTGCGTTGGAGAATTCTATCCGGCCAGGAATGTTTTTAAGCGACGGTTAACCATTGAGCGGAATTAAAACAGTCAGATGACTTCATTTTTATACGACGGTCAACCACGAAATATTTTTTTCCCATAACGAGAAAGCTATTTTTCCAACAAAAATTGTCCACGTTAAAAACTATACGTTTTTTGGGTTTTAATAAAATAAACATTTGATTCACTACATGTTTATTGTAATCTGTACGGGATTAAGAAATGGTTAACCGTGTGTTAACCCAGACTGAATTGCGTGCCACTGGCAAAGAGAGACAATCAAGGACACTCATCCTGGGTCACAGTGCTCTGATACCTGCCTTTCTCTCTTCCAATGCTGGTTTGTAATTGTTTTTCGGTGGGCTTGTCCAAGTTCGAGGCCAACATTAGGAGGAAAAGGGAAAAGGAGGTCGAGTACCATGTCAACGTTATACCTTCAGTTGACCCAAGTTCTAGGGTGCGTTCCTTTTGAAGACGTCTATCTCTCCTGGAGCTATACCATGCTGATGAGTCCTAATTAGGACAAAACAGCTGTCCATAGCTGCCACTGCCAGGGTGATATGGTTGTGCGCATGCGTAAGGTACTGGCCATACTGCGGGGTTGGTAAGTGTGCTTCAGTGCTAAAATTGGTATTGTCCTTAAGAATTAATCACCTAATAAATCTCCTCATTTTCTATCGAATCAATCTAACCAAGTAATCTCGACTTAACGCCGTTAGAGCGTCTTGTTTTAGATATAGAATCAGACCGGGCTTGCTAGAGCTTCCTGTGACTTGGGCGGGGAGGCGCCCCACATTTACACAATGACGTAATGTGACGCCATGGAAACTTTGATGTTGACGTACGCGTCTCGACAGTTTTAAAATTTTTTAATTCTTAGGAGAAATCGCTTTAGTTTGGTAGTAATGGCTTGAAACTTGATGCTCTATTTAAGGTCCAAACCCGAAGCATGACACCATATTAAAGGGGAAAACAAACACTAATTAACACATAGAGACCTTTATTAATTGCATTCCTAATACTCAAAGCAATACTTTAGTTTAAACTGATAATTTGTTTCTCGTGTAGCTGGGCATTTTCGCATTTGAACTAAGGATCACACCAGGAACGCAATGCCATGATATATCGTTTTTCACAGGAAAGGTACCCCTTTCGCATCTTTTATTGACAAATGGTACCCCTTCCAAGTACCTTGTTTAGAACGTTACATCCCTCTTAACTGCTGTAAATGCACCGTCTTTTAAATACAAATAAATCACACTAAACCAGGAAGTTTCCCTGTGGTTTTCACAGCCATAAAATGCACCTGTCAGCCCTTTTAGGTCCTCACACAAACCGCAGTGATAGATTTCCCCATTCTTTCTTATACTTCACCCTACCCTTTCATATCCCTGAAGCCTGAAAAAGGTACCTCGTCTGGGCGGAGCCTCTCCGTGAAGGCCATTATAGGGAGTAGCCCCAGCTACATACCTAACTAGCCCAAATATGGGAGTGCCCCTTAGCTTCCCCCCCTTCCCATCTCCCCTTGGGATTCATTTATAGCAGGTTGCCCAGCTGAAAACTCCTGGAAAACCTTGAACTTTTTTAGCTCCTGCGCTTTTCAATAACCTTCGTTCTCTAAAGTGCAAACTTTAACCAACGTTTACGTTATTCGCTTACGTCTTCTATTATCCATGCTGGCGTCATTCACACGATTCTCTTCAGAAACATTGCTTTTCCTCAACGGATTCGAAAAAACTACGTCTGTAAGTTGTTTATTTGTATGTTTCGATTCATTTTGTTTGTTTTCTTTTCTTCGAAAATTTCTATCGACGGAAGCGAAAAACATAACAGTTCTGTTGGCTAAAAGTTTGACTTTAGAGGTTGCTTGTTCAGTATTGAAAAGCCCGTGCAGCAAGGCCTTAATTTTAAAATATTTCATTTTAAGTATTTTTTTTTACAACACCCCGCAGCAACTAGGCTGGGTGTTGTTCAATTCCTCTTTAAGTATTGGGAACAACGAAGAATTTTTTTCTCATTAACCTTTACTCAGTTATTTTTTATTTTTTCAGTTAATGAGGTAAACTTGTTACCGATGAATGTCATGAATGATTCAGTGATGAGCGGAAGTGTTTCTTTCTCTCTTTATTTTCTTTGCTGCATAGGACAGTGCTATTTTCTCCTAATCATTAAATTCTCCCTACTTAGAAGACTTATACACAGAAAGATAAATAAATCAATCTGATAATTTTGTCAAAGTGACTTTTTTTATAAATATCCATTTTAAATTTAGTGATTGTATTTTGGGATGGAAGTAATATTTACTATGGGCGATTGAATGATATTTCGTCCTTTTTAAACGAATTTCAGGTGTCTGCATTGTGAGGAAAAGAGCCATTTAATATCCTGGGAAATACTACTTAGGTACACACATGACTAAGAAAAACTTGCAACACAAGATACTCTTTAATCAATAAGTGTGAATTAAATCTTAAAAGAATATAGTCCCATTAATTAGTGTTTTTTGGGCAGAAAAAAAAACTAACATTTCTTCTAAATCGGTAATTTTCAATTACTGGGAACAGTTCGCCTGTTTGTATCTATAAATATTTAAAGACGTTCAACCTCTCATGCATGCATGTATTCAGATCACTGATGCAGAAGTTATTGGAATTATTACGATAGAAATTAACATATTTTTTAACGAGGGAACCATTTCACAGGCCAACCCCCAGTTTACGAATGTAGGGCGATTGTTTCATACTTAACAATATTCCCGGAACCAACTTGAAATAAACTTTAATTTAAAAAGCGTGATAACAATAAAAGAATCGACCGAAATTGCTAGTTGCTTCTTATGAAAGCTAGCCACCGTATTAAGAGAGGTCATTTTTGGGCAGACAAGAAAGAAGGAAGGTCCGCTCAAAGCAGTTTAGACACAACCGAGATAAAACTGGACAGAGATGAATTCGAGTCTACCAGGCAAAGAGATCATCGCCTATGGATGCCCGTTCTATGAGGCTATTGGGGGAAGACTTCATCAACCTTCGACTCTCACCCAAACTTTCCTCATTATCATCACTGTCGTTCACATTCTTACATTTCCTCTCACCGCTGCCTTGAACGCGCTTGTTATGTTCGCCGTTAAAATGAATTCTCGTCTGAGAGCCCACAAGTCCAACATTGGACTCGCCTTACTAGCTTTGACAGACTTCTTTGTTGGGGTCCTTGCGCAGCCTGCCTTCATCGCCTTGATTATATCACTCTTAGTTGATGATGATTCCAGTAGGTCGTGCACATTGCCGAATTTCACAATTGCCGTGTCAAGAATTGGCGTCTCCGTCTCCTTAGTTCACACGGTTTTAATAAGCGGCGAACGGTATCTAGCCATCAGACACTCGTTCGCATACTTTTCCCTCGTCACCGAAGCTCGTTTACTTGTTGCCTCTGTCTTGGCGTGGCTGCTATCCATAACTTTGCACATTCCTGTCGCCGTTAACGAATCTGTATTTTTGCCTATAAAGAATACACTCTATGGTCTATGCGTCGTCTTAATCATCTTCTGCCATGTTACGGTTTACCTGGAAATTCGCCGACACCAAAAGCAAATTGCAGCTCAGCAGGTGACCGAGGAAGCAAGGGAACAATTTCAAAAAGATAAAAAGGCTTTCAAAGTGACATTTATCGTCATTGTAGTGCTGATGTTGTGTTCTTTTCCCATAGTTACCTTTACAGAAGTCCTTCGAAGATATCGAGGAAAATTATCTTTGGGGGTATTTTATATATATTTCTTTTTGGCCACATTGATGGCGTCCTTGAACTCTTTCTTCAATCCTCTTATTTATACTTTCAGGCTAAGAGAGTTTCGCGTAGCTTTAATTAGCCTAATTTGTAGAACCGTGAACATTGCCGAAGCTGAACAGATGGAGATGAAGATATTTGGCGCACCAAACGCTGTGGTCAGAATTGAAGAAGGACAAGGACACCAAGGACAAGCTCAAGGGAACGTTGAACAAGCCGGCCTAGGGATTATGAACAACAATAATGTTAACAACAATGATGTTTTGCCATAGAAACATTAGTATCGAGTCAGTCTATGGTTTACTAACTTTGTAATTATTGTCAGACATCATGGTTATAGGCACTGGAATGTTTTGTAATCATCGTTTTCTTGAGGGAGAATGTTTGGAGGAATACTAGCTCCAGATTGTTGCATAATACATTTAAATAAAGTTTCATTGGAAACAGTTCTTTCTTTTCTCTTTCAGGTCGTTTCACCTCGTAATTAGAAATACGTGTATCGCAACACCTGTATCACCTGGGGGAGGGTGGCCCGTAAAATGTTAGGGATAAGAGGGTGCGAAAAAAAACAGAGTAAATTGTGTAACTGCGGAAGGTGGGTTTTAAAACCTCGTCCCATGTAAGCTAAATAAATGCTATTTGCAAACAATGCTTTTTTTTTTTAGAATTTTTGTGGGAAATTGTTCTATTTCCAAGGTGTCACATTGAGGAAAAGGGGAGGGGGAGGGGCAGGGGGGACGGAGAAAAGAGCGAAAGAGGGGAAAAGGGAATCCCCCTCCTTTTTCCTCCCTATCCCCAATCCCTTTCGACGCCTGCTGCGCAGGCTATGTAAATACAAGAGATAATGAGCTCATTCTCTCTTAGTAAATATTATTATTGTTACCATGACATATTTCCGGGAAAGTACCAGGTTCTTTAGGAATCCGACTCAACAATTTTATCCTCCCTTGGGCTTACATTTCGTAGAATGTGGGTTCGTTCTTAATATGCAAATCTATAAGTAAGTAAAGAGCGTCTCTATCATCATCATCATCATTATTATTATTATTATTATTTGCCATTTCTGTTTGGCTTTACATCATCAATGACAGTCAAACCAACAAAACCGTGAATACTGGAGAAATTTCAGGAATGTTAATTATATGTTAATTATTGACAGAAAACCCTTGGCTAATTCTCTAAAGTAGCTAGCGCTGATCACATTTTCAGTGCGCTAATAGACGGCGCCGAGCTTCCCCTGATCTCGCAGAGAAAGTACTCTAAAGTGTAGTGCTTAAAAACGCCTTGACACAGGCCTTCGAAGAAGCAAACGTCTGTATTTTATGGAGTATTTTTCTCTATCACTTGCAATTGAATCAAGCCGAGTTCAGCCGTTACGAAGTACGGTAAATTATGTTAGAGTTCAGATTGCCCCAGATTGCATCCTAGAGAACTTAAATTTTCAATTTTCCAGGGGGAGTATGCCCCGGACCCCCCTAGTTTCTCGTCCCTTTGGCAATCGTCAGTGGTGCTATCGCGCCAATATTACTCATATTCCCAGTTATGCCCCACCGAGGAAAATTTCCCGGCGCCGCCCCTGAAATGTATGAGATCACATGTCGCGCGTGAACATCTGTTCGGGTGGGTCTGCCTGTGCAGGTATCATTGAGATTGAGTGT
>OZ037783.1:27555125-27645125 GCA_964035525.1 Porites cylindrica
TTTAGACAAGAGAAAAAAAAAAGAAAATATATTTTTAATCGCTTTAGGGAAAATATACCTGGTGAATGGACTAGTCTTTTTCACAAGAGTGAATAAGTGGCTGGGCTGAAGGGATTAACTCTGTGTAATTAGACCATTTTACCGATGGCACTTAAAATTGCAATTCTTGCTGTTTTATTTTTACGTTTTGTGTGTCTATTGTAACTTTGAATCAAAACAAGCCATCTCGATTGCTTTATTTAGGCGACGCCCAAACAACAAGAAGATTTATGCCATTTTTATCCATGACATTAATTCTAGACTGTTTTTATCTGCTCATTTCGTAATCTGAAAAAATTGTTAATAAATCTGACGTTCATTTTGCCGTAAACGATGATTATGCATACCTTCTAATCACTCACTTCTATGTATAGACTACTCTATGTCGTCTAATGTTTATTAATGATAATAATTATAAAAATGATAATGACAATAATAATAAAAAGAAAAAGAAGAAGAAGACTCATGCCTTTTTTATCCATGAGGATAATTCAAAACGCTGCTCATTTCGTAATCTGAAAACAATTGTTAATAAATCTGACGTTCTGTTTGCCGTAAACGTGATTCTAAATTTCTCCAAAATTCTGAACTTTGAAAATCCTACTTTAGACCCGAAAATAAAAAAAAGAAAATGTATTTTTAATCGCCTTAGGGAAAATATAACAGGTGAATGTACTAGTCTTTTTCACTAGAGTGTATATAGGTGGCTGGGCTTAAGGGATTTGCTCTGTTTAATTGGACCATTTACCGATGGCACTTAAAATTGCAATTCTTGCTGTTTTTTTTTTTTATAGAAAAGAAATATTTCTTTACACTGGTCAATTGGTCATTGTGAATCAAGTTAAAATTGGCTTTAAATTCTTGAAAATTCGAAGGCCAAAAAATCCAAAGAAATGTACATAACATGCGAAAGGGACAAGCAAGCGCATTCCTCCCGCTGGCAGACCGCGTCTTTGTTGGCAATTTTCTCTCGTAGTTTAGGAGAGTTTGAAACGAAATTTCAATAAACTTCGCAGTTTTACCATGCAGACTTAGTATGTTTAATTTTCTCTGAAGATATTTTGTTTCCATAAATAGAAGTAAGTAAATATTACAAGTGTGGACACTGTGTTGTCTGTAAAGGTCTCGTTGGCGTTTGTCTAAAGTACAGTGCATTCCAGATTATTCAATTTGATATTTCCATCCAAGAACTTTTGATCTAAAATGGAAATTTTATGAGGTAAACCTTATTTTTCGCCGTTAATTTAAAAGGAAAAATAACCCACAGGAAACCAAATGAGTTTTCCTCCTTTTCAAATGAATTTCGGATGTCCTTTATTGTAGGGAAAATGACTGCATTCAAGAACGTGGGAACAACTGTTTCAGACTATGTATTGAGCAAAATGTGTGGCAAATAACACACTTGAGAAA
The DNA here is from genome assembly GCA_964035525.1 of Porites cylindrica. Classification (NCBI taxonomy): domain Eukaryota; kingdom Metazoa; phylum Cnidaria; class Anthozoa; order Scleractinia; family Poritidae; genus Porites; species Porites cylindrica. The sequence goes on from OZ037783.1 coordinate 27,556,575, forward strand.
AATTTTAAAAAAAGCTTATGTTATAGGCAGATAGAAAACCACAAATTTCTCCTAAATTACTCTGTTTTTATTTTCGTGGTTTTACTGGTTACTATCTGTATGAGTTAAATGCGCAGTTACCAAAACGACGGCCAACCCTCGAGCTGCTCGCTTTGGAAGTTATCATGCTCTTTAAAAATTGGGGTAGATAATTTTTTATTTTACCCAGGGAATTGCGCAGATGACGATCGCTTTAAACTGAATATTATCTCGGATAAACCAATTGAAAATAAAACTTTAAACTCACTATTCAAAGCAATTAAAAAATCCGGTCCGAAAGTGCCAGTTACTTTTTATAAAGCTAGGAAATCGTTAAGAAAAGACATTTAACACGGACAGGACAGAAGAAAGTATTACCTAAACTCTTGGAAACTAAGAAACAGAGGAATAGCGATGAATTCGAGTCTACCAAGCAGTGATTTCATCCCTCCTGGATGTGAGATCTACGCGGTTGTGGGAGGAAGACTCCATCAACCTTCGATACTAACTCAAGCTTTTCTTATTGTCATCATTGTAGTTAGCACTCTAACATTTCCTATCACCGCTGCCTTGAACGCGCTGGTAATGATCGCCGTCAAAAGGAAACCTCGGCTGAGAGAACACAAGTCAAACATTGTACTCGCCTTGCTAGCCTCGACAGATTTCGTGGTCGGCGTCATTGTACAGCCCGTAAACGTCGCTATGATGATAACAGTTTTAACTGATGATATTTCTGGTGAGACGTGCGCGTTGCAAGTTTTCACAAGAGCCTTGTCAAGAGTTGATATCTCTGCCTCTTTAATTCACATGGCTTTGATAAGCGGGGAGCGGTACCTGGCCATGAGACATTCTTTTGCGCACTTTACCCTCGTAACTGAAGCTCGTTTACTTGGTGCCTCTGTGTTGGCGTGGCTACTTTCCATAATTCTTTACATCAATCTTGCCGTGAACGATCGCGAATCTGTATTCTCGTACATTAATAATGTGTTCTATGGTCTATGCCTCGCCGTTATTATCTTCTGTCACGTTACAGTTTACCGGGAGATCCGCCGACACGAAAAGCATATTGCAGCTCAGCAAGTGTCCGTCGAAGCAAGGGAACAATTTCAAAAAGATAAAAAGGCATTCAAAGTGACATTTATCATCATTATAGTGCTGATGTTGTGTTATGTTCCGCTAATAATCTTTAGTGCTGTCTTAGAAAGACTTGGAAGTAAAATTTCTTTGGAAATGTTGTATATATACTTATTCACGGCGACACTGATGGTGCTCTTGAACTCTTTTTTCAATCCCATTATTTACTCATTTAGACTAAGAGGGTTCCGCGTAGCGTTCATTGAGTTAATTTGTAAAACTGCGAACATTGCCGAGGCTGAACAGAGAGAGATGAAGATATTTGGAACACCAAACGCTGTGGTCAGAATTGAGGCAGGACAAGAAAACGAAGGACAAGCTCGACAAAACGTGAACAATGAAATATAAGAACAACAATTAATGAAAGTGTTAATAAGAATCATGAAAAATATTATGATGTTATGCAATAGCATAGGAATCGAGTTAATCACATGAATTCTGTTCACACTTTCTTTTTATTTTCTTCCCTTGAGGGCCAGTAAGAAATTACTAACATGACTTTTCTCATTGTATTTTTGCTTTTTTCCCCCTGAATTGGCGAACAACCTTGTATGTATTTTCTCTTGGGCAATATTATATGGAATCAAATAAATTGAAGGGATACTTGTAACCAAAACTGTGTAGCTATGGTGACTGGGGGAGTAAAACAACTACGATTTGATTTTTTTTATATTCCCAGTATCAGCCAACCAACTTTTTTTTAAATTTGTTAATTGCCAGAACCGTAGACCAAAGAAAGAGATTGTATAAGTAGCTAGAAGTCAAAAGCTGTTTCCCTTTTCAAATTTTACAACGAAAACTTTCTTTGATTCTCTTTTTTGGACCCGTTTTTCTCTTCTTTTTCTTCTGACGAAAAAAAGCAGTTGAAATTTTGAATGTACGTTCTCACCATCAAGAGCTCAAAGTCACAAGAAAACCACTCTTATTAATAGCAAAGGCGGTTTGGGATAGCGTAAAATCATGCGAACATAAGCTTTTAATTTTTTTGAAGAACTAATCACAACTTGCAAAAACTCAGAAGGAGTTGAAAAGAGTTTAATTTGCGTTCAGAACGCGTTCACTGCTTCTGAACATCCAGTGTCCCTTTAAGTACCATATATGGAATTCTCTCGCACCGCCTACGCACTGAACCGAGAGTCATCAAGTGATGTGGTTAGCCAAAATAAAAACACATTGACTTTAAAGAACGAAACTATGTATTTTTCTTTTACTACGAAAAAGAACGCTTTAGGTGTTGATAATTTAAGAAGTGTTCGCTTTATATTCCGCCATAAATGTGAACCTTTTCTATATACCCATATAATTCCTCTAAATCGAAACACTCAACACGGTCTCACAGTTTGTGTGGTCGCCCTGTGATTTGACCATACTCGACACTCGGTTTGTCAAAAAATTAATAATTGTTAAATTGTTATTAGTAATAGACGCTCGCTCGCGTTTCGCTCGCCCTACTATCCCTGAGGAAAAATAGGGGACTACTTGTAGTCTAGTAATAGAACTGAGTGGAAGTCTAATTCGGTCTGCAACCATACAAGTGATTAACAAAATCGGACGACAACGTAGCGGGAGTCCGATTTGTTAATCATGAGTATAATTACAAACCGAATTGCACGACACGAATTCCTGTTACCAATTAATCATAAACATACAATTTCCGAGAAAACAAATGCATTCTTTTTTTGTGTTAAAATCATGGACATTGGCAAATTCCCTTTGTTCCTTATTTGATATTCCGTCATTATATGTTCGAGGTATTTTTAAAAAGCTAAGTGTATAGGCGAATATCTTTATTTCGTTTAACTTTACTTGTTTTTAAGGACCTTTTTTAAGAGACCTTTTTATTCTTATTATCAAGTATCAACACAAAACATAAACTAATAAAAATTAACCAGAACCGAAGCCCGAAAAACTATTAGTTTTAAAACAGTTTAACCCTTTGGTCACTAGACGTTTGCCAATAAGACGTCGTTGAAAGTTGCTGCAACCGTTTTCTGGTCACCTTTCACTGGGCAAAGACATAAAATTGAAATGGACCCCTTCGATCTAAAAAAAACTACTTTCAAAACTTGTCGCCCTGAATTATTATTGTTTCGAAAAGTAAAACACGCCTTCGCGAGCAAATGTGCAGACAAGCTGAAATAATTTTTAACATCAAAGAGACAGTCACTGCCAGTAATGAGTAACTGTTTAAAAATATCTACTTACAATAATTAATACAGCTGGAAATTCTTTTTGATATGATCGAAATTTGCGTATTGACTACATATATACTTGGCATCGCAATTCGTGATTTGCAACGTAGTTTCCGACGCCAGTGAAATCGGCACTAACTGTTGTACCCCCTTTGTGAAAGTGATGTAAGTATTGCATTCTTGGCACCTTCATTCTTAACCAGAATTTCGTGTTTGCCTTTCAATTTGAAAGAGTTTTTCACCCTTTTTGCATTTGATATTAACAAAAAGACGAAAGAAGCTGAAAGACTAGCTATACCAAGTCCAAGTCTTTTATGCTGCCGCTTATACCTTTTGATCTTTTTTCAGTCTTGGGTATTCCGTTGCCGCCGATATTCTAGTTCAATCTAGGAAATAAAACTCGGCTTTGAAAATAAGCGATCTTGAGAATTCACTGAAAGTATAGGCTGCTCAAAGGTATTGTTAGCACAGAAAATTAATGTTTGGCCAGAAACTGATAAAGGTTAGTCAAAACGGACGAAAAGAGACATTTGAAGAACAATCATACTCATATTTCATTGTCACGTGTTCATTTAAGTGTCAATCAAAATCGTGCCTAAAACCGGATGCGAAGACACAAAAATAACAAGACGCTGTGGGAGCGTACATTTGGGCGTAGATGTACTACTCGAGTGAGAAGATTTTTATGTGTATTAGGGGGGTGTGAGTAGTGCAGTAGCGTTGTATATTTTAGGGGTTGGTTGAGAGGTTATATTGGACGTGGATTGGTAAGAATCAATGAAACTGGTTTCTCGTAGCATTTAATATAAAGTAACAAAAATTGATTTTTTTGGAGGGTGAAAGTGATCTTGGGTGTTGCAGTGAGGTAGCTGGGGAAGTGCTAATTTGGTTATGAAGGTTGGGGATAGTGTAGTTACAGTCTGTTGAAATGAAGTGGTGGTTGTGAAAGATCTTATAAATAGTCGAAAACATACTTGTTTTTATTTTAAACATTGTTAGGCTTTCTGTTTAAGATTGTTTTTCGGTTATTTTTGATAATATTTGTATGGAGAGAACGTGGATAAAGGAAGGTTCATTTTAATTAATATAGAGAAGGGGGTATGAAGATGTTGAGGAAGTGGGGCTGAAATTGTGTGTGTGTGTGTGTGTGTTATCGGGGGCTTTAAAAAATCGGTAAGGTCAAAGGGGAGGACGTAAAATCTGGCAATAAAACTAAGGGCCTGATTACATGAGCCGGGCTGTCTCGCTTTGCAGAGATCTCGGCATCTTAGTTAAACACAACATAAATCAACTTTGCGATTTATATGACAACCCAGTCAGCCCGGTTAGCTGGGATCCCAGCATTGTGATACCGGGATCCCGGGTGGAAATTTTCCAAGTTATCACACATGCCGGGTGGCCTGGAGAATGAAGCAAGCAAGAAACCGGACAGTGGGTAACACACTACTCATGCGCATTGCTTCTAATCTGTATATAAGAACAGCGGCTTCGGGCTGGCCCTTTTCATGTAATACCAGGATAAAAGTCACCTTGGCAAAGCTAGCCAGCCCGGCTCATGTCATCAGGCCCTTACCGTGACTTGTTTTGTCACGCAGTTTGCCCGTGAAAGTTTTAGAATTTGCCGCTTTCGGGTTAGTATGAGAGAATACGACTTAATTTAATTAACCCGAGAGTCTAAAAATAACTGTCACGAACGCGGTTTGCACGTGCAGATGTTGGACTCTGCCTCTTTTAGGGTTCGAACGTGAAAGATTGCAACTTGTTTACGAGATCACCTTGCTCAATAAGATTTTAAGAAATCACCTCCTTTCCGAAAATCTGTAATGAAATTACGCTTCATTCAATGTTACCCTTATTTATCCTCCTCGTGCACGATCACAGAATTTTTCGTGAATGACCCGGGATACCTATGGTCCGGGCTAAAAACATCTACGCCGTGTGTTGCGAGGAAAATTAAAACTATTTCACTCGGGGTTCCTTTTTTTTCAATACGTTGCTTTTCTATTGCCGATTTGTTTGCTGTGCGTTAGCTGTGGGACGTATCATTGTAACGAGGATAAATGCTCTGTCATGCCATTTTTATCCATGACAATCATTCGTTTCGTAATCTGAAAACATTGATACTAAATCTGACGTTCTGTTTGCCCTGAACGATGATTGTGCATACCTTCTAATCACTCTTCGATGTATAGACTACTCTTTGTCGTCTAATGTTCATTAATAATAATAATGATAATAATAACAATAATAATGATAAAAATCAAGAAGAAGAGTAAGAAGAAGATTCATGCCATTTTTATCGACGAGGATAATATAAGACACTGCTCATTTCGTAATCTGAAAAAATTGTTAATAAATCTGACGTTCTGTTTGCCGTAAACGTGATTCTAAATTTCTCCAATATTCAGAACTTTGAAAATCCTACTTTAGACACGAAAATAAAAAAAAAAAGAAATGTATTTTTAGTCGCTTTAGGGAAAATATACCTGGTGAATGTATTAGTCTTTTTCACAAGAGTGAATAAGTGGCTGGGCTTAAGGGATTAACTCTGTGTAATTGGACCATTTTACCGATGGCACTTAAAATTGCAATTCTTGATGTTTTATTTTTACGTTTTGTGTGTCTGTTGTAACTTTGAATCAAAACAAGCCATCTCGATTGCTCTATTTAGGCGACGCCCAAATAATAAGAAAATTTATGCCATTTTTATCCATGACATTAGTTCTACACGGTTTTTATCTGCTCATTTCGTAATCTGAAAAAACTGTTAATAAATCTGACGTTCATTTTGCCGTAAACGATGATCATGCATACCTTCCAATCACTCACTTCGAATGAATAGACTACTCTATGTCGTCTAATGTTCATTAATAATAATAATTACAAAAATAATAATGACAATAATAATAAAAAGAACAAGAACAAGAAGATTCATGCCTTTTTTTATCCTTGAAGATAATTCAAAACGCTGCTCATTTCGTAATCTGAAAAAAATTGTGACTAAATCTGACGTTCTGTTTGCCGTAAACGTGATTCTAAATTTCTCCAATATTCAGAACTTTGAAAATCCTACTTTAGACACGAAAAGAAAAAAGAGAAAATATATTTTTAATCGCTTTAGTGAAAATATAACAGGTGAATGTACTAGTCTTTTTCACTAGAGTGTATATAGGTGGCTGGGCTTAAGGGATTAACTCTGTTTAATTGGACCAGTTACCGATGGCAATTAAAATTGTAATTCTTGCTTTTTTTGTGATAGAAAAGAACCATTTCTTTACACTAGTCAATTCGTCATTCTGAATCAAGTTAAAACTGGCTTTAAATTCTTAAAAATTCGAAGGCCAAAAACTCCAAAGAAATGTACGTAACATGAGAAAGGGACAAGCACGCGCATTGCCGTCACCCCGCTGGCGTACCGTGTTTTTGTTGGCAATTTTCTCTCATAGTTTAAGAGAGTTTGAAAGGGAATTTCAATAAACTTCGCAGTTTTACCAGACTTAATATGTTTAATTGTCTCTGAACATATTTTGTTTCCATAAATAGAAGTAAGTAAATATTACAAGTGTGGACACTGTGTTGTCTGTAAAGGTCTCGTTGGCGTTTGTTTAAAGTACAGTGCATTCCAAATGATTCAATTTGATATTTCTATCCAAGAACTTTTGATCTAAATTAGAAATTTTATGAGGTAAACCTTATTTTTCCCCGTTAATTTAAAAGGAAATATAACCTACAGGAAACTAAATGATTTTTCCTCCTTTTCAAATGAATTTCGGATGTCCTTCATTGTAGGCAAAATGACCGCATTCAAGAACGTGGGAACAACTGTTTCAGACTATGTATTGAGCAAAAAGTGTGGCAAATAACACACTTGAGAAAAAATAAAAAAAAACTAATGTTATAGGCAGAGAGAAAACCACGAATTTCTCCTAAATTACTGAATTTTTATTTTCTCGGTTTTACTGGTTACTATCTGTATGAGTTAAATGCGCAGTTAATAAAACGACGGCCAACCCTCGAGTATTCAGATCGCTGCTCGCTGTGGAAGTTATCATGCTCTTTAAAAACTGGGGTAGATAATTTTTTATTTTACCCAGGGAATTGCGCAGATGACGATCGCTTTAAACTGAATATTATCCCGGATAAACCAATTAAAAATAAAACTTTGAATTCACGATTCAAAACAATTAACAAATCTGGTCCAAAAGTGCCAGTTGCTTTTTATAAAGCTAGGAAATCATTAAGAAAAGACATTTAACACGGACAGGACAGAAAGAAAGTATTACCTAAACCCTTGGAAACTGAGAAACAGAGGAGTAGCGATGAATTCGAGTCTATCAAGCAGTGATTTCATCCCCCCTGGATGTGAGGTCTACGCGGTTGTGGGAGGGAGACTCCATCAACCTTCGATACTAACTCAAGCTTTTCTTATTATTATCATTGTCGTTAACACTCTAACATTTCCTCTCACCGCTGCCTTGAACGTGCTGGTAATGATCGCCATCAAAAAGAAACCTCGCCTGAGAGAACACAAGTCAAACATTGTACTCGCCTTGCTAGCTTCGACAGATTTCGTGGTCGGGGTCATTGTACAGCCCGTAAATGTCGCTTTGCTGATAACAGTTTTAACTGATGATATTTCTGGTGAGACGTGCGCGTTGCAAGTTTTCACAAAAGCCGTGTCAAGAGTTGTTATCTCTGCCTCTTTATTTCACATGGCTTTGATAAGTGGGGAGCGGTACCTGGCCATGAAACATTCTTTTGCGCACTTTACCCTCTTAACTGAAACTCGTCTACTTGTTGCCTCTGTCTTGGCGTGGCTACTTTCCATAATTCTTCACATCAATTTTGCCGCTAACGAATCTGTATTTATGCCCATTAATAATACATTCTATGGTCTATGCCTCGCCTTTATAACCTTCTGTCATGTTACAGTTTACCGGGAGATCCGCCGACACGAAAAGCAAATTGCAGCTCAGCAAATGACCGTCGAAGCAAGGGAACAATTTGAAAAAGATAAAAAGGCATTCAAAGTGACATTTATCATCATTGTAGTGCTGATGTTGTGTTATGTTCCGATACTAATCTTTAGTGCTGTCTTAGAAAGGTTTCGAAGTAAAATTTCTTTAGAAGTGTTATATATATGCTTTTTTTTGATATCACTGATGGCGATGTTGAATTCATTTTTCAATCCTATTATTTACTCATTTAGACTAAGAGCATTTCGCGTAGCGTTCATTGAGTTAATTTGTAAAACTGCGAACATTGCCGAGGCTGAACACAGAGAGATGAAGATATTTGGAACACCAAACGCTGTGGTCAGAATTGAGGCGGGACGAGAAAACGAAGGAGAAGCTCGACAAAACGTGGAACAATGAATAAGAAAAATAATGATAGTGTTGATAATGTAGCGGAGCATAGGCGTACGGGCAATTTTCGGCCAGGGGGGGTGGTAAACCATTTGCCCAAAAAATTCTTGCAAGTTGCCCAAATTTTTACAAAACAGTCGAGAAGACACAAGGGCCATACGATGCAACAACATAGGCCGTACTGGCATACGAAAGTGCCGCAATACAGTTTTTCAGGGTCAATATATACCTGCCAAGTTTGAGCATAAACTATACGTTGCCATAAACAAACATTTGGAAAAATTGCCACCACAGTTGTATTAGATAAAGATGAAAATTTGTCATGATCAGGGTTGCAATGACATCGGAGTTGTCATAGCAACGAAATGACGCCATTACCTATTATACTTTAGGCATTATTTCTCAATATGAAATCGTTCTCGGGAGCTTTTTCCTCCAATAGTCGCCTCGGTGTTTGTGAAGTTAAAACAGAGTCTGTAAGAGCGTTATCGGGATAGTTTGGGATAAAGTTTTTATCGCTAGAAATACAGTAAAACAAGGAAAATCTTGTTGTTTAGCCGCTATCTGTAGAAAACGAAGCGCTTTTGACATGCAATTTCACCTCATAGTAGGTTCAATCTTTTTAAAAATGTGTGTGAGTTATTTGTACATTGTATAGGTAATAGCATGATTTGTAGTGATATTTGGCATATATCACGAGTGATATTTCAAAATTGCTACAAAGAAGGATTTCATTAGTATGTATCATGGCGCTCTTGTTAGCGGTTTTGTAAACATTTCGGTCTACTTTAACAAATTAGTGAATAATTTGAACCACTTGATAGATTTTTTAAAAAACATTAAGATTCTTCTCGTAATTCAAAATGAGAATTAGTCAGCCACTTCTTCACTTTCAGATCAATCGCTGATCCTATCTGCCATACACTGTTCTACGAGCGAAGATGATCCTAGAAAGTTAGGCGGAAGTTTATTCTAATCAATTCCCGATTGGAAATAGCCCATTGCAGCCCAGTGCCCAACGATAAAAAAAAAAAACCCTTCCCTTATAAACAGAAACTCATCACGTGCTTGGCAACCATTGTCTCGAGTGAATGTAACTTGATTATTACGCCGACTTCAGGTTAAAATAGAAAATATTTATCTCTCCAAAATACTCATAAAAAAACATGAAACGTCTTTAAAAGTTGGCTTTGCCCAAATTTTCTCTTGCTGCCCAAGAAATCTGAGTTGCCCAAAATTTGGGGTGGCTGCAGCCCCCCTCGCCCCCCCGGCCCGTACGCCTATGTAGCGGAGCCTCCGCGAGCGCGGCGCAGCCCCATTGCAAAGGAAAAGACACAAATGGAAAGGGAAAGTTCAATAGAGTCCTCAGTTTTCTCTTTGTGGACAAACGAAAGCTTTTCTTTGCCTAATTGTCCTTTGAGGAATTCCACCTTGTTTTCTTCACGGCGGAGCGCTTGACTTGTTTTGGACCAAGCAAACCCAGGCACCAAAGTTTTTGAAGAAATTTCAGGTACATTCTGTCCTCTATAATCAAAGAGAGTACTTTTTTAAAAGGAAATTTTTTTATTTATAAAGGTTTCATAAACGTTTTGTACATTTTGACATAGGCGTGAAAGAAAAACTACAAAATGTGCCCCGATTTGAAGCTGATTTTCTGTTGAATTTTGACATGTTCTCGAGCGATTTTACTTGCGTGAACGGATCCACGATACAGTGACTGTTACGCGAAATGGCTTTCTGAATAAAAATTTTCAAGAAATAATTTGTTGTCTGTCTATTGTTCATTCATGGCATTAGCTCAAGAAACAGTTTAGAAACAGTTCAGACGGGCTACTCGCTTTTCTTGAATTAAAACTAAAGTGTTATTCTGTACATGTTCCATTGAATTTTCTTATTTAATACTTGTCATTCAAGAATTTTGCAGTGAGTTACTCTTTTTCCATAACTCGTGCCCTGAATACCGCTTGAATGAAGTTATGCGTTTGTTTACACTTTCTATTTTTTGCTGAAAAAAGTAAGCTTAAGCTTATCTAAATATGAAAGAGTTCTCCTTTCTTCAAACGACAGAGTCGTCGGCTTTTCTAGCCCGAGTTTGCCTTTTTTTAAAAAAAAAAAAAAGTTGTACGTTGTCGTAACGTTTATAATTTGCAGTGCATACACTACACAACACCTGAACACGTACCGCACAGTTTGTGTAGGTTAAAGTTGAATTATTAATAGTTATTAGTATCGAAAAAGATTATTATTTGCTTTCTTATGTCTGTCCCCGAAGAAAACAAACATGCACCTTACAGTAAAACTTTCTATCAGATATTGTGAGGTGTAAATGTGAAGGCTAAAAATAACTGTTCGTCCGGGTCTGCTTCAAAAAAAAATCGTAATGAGGTGACAGGAACACTATAGTCTCCAAGTCGGCCTAAAATACTGGCCCTAGATATCTTAACCTGTAAATTCCTGCTATTGGAGAGACCTATAACTTCGCAAATTGGATGCATAGTGATTTTTTCCGGAAAATATGCGACTTTTAGTTTGCTGGGAGAATTTTTCATAGTTAAATAATAATAATAATAATAATTATAATAATAATAATTATAATAGTAATAATAATAATACCCTAGAACAAAGCAATAGAAAGAGAGAGATAGAAAGTCTTTTGCACAGATAGACTACCGGCAGCAACTCTTTTTTTAAGGCCGTCGAGCGAAATGCCCGAGACACGAAAATGATCTTGAGCGCAACTGAAGGGACGAGACGGGAGAGGCGATTGCGCGCGCGTTCACTCCCTTCACTAAATTTGAGGCAAAAAAGGGACAGTGTAATGGTAAATGCTTAACACAAGTAATGCATGACACGAGTTATTTTACAAAACATTTGCCAAAAAAGAAGAGAAAACGGTGTCTTTTAAAATCTACTTCCTTGCTCGCTATTTGCCGGGGGACAACACGTAATTTTAAATCCACCCTTCTCTAATTTCCCAAGTCAGTGTACTTATACAGCTTATGTCGAATGTGACTCAAGTATAAGGTCGGTTTCTTGGACTGTTTCCGATAATCAAAAATTAATGATGAACGCAACGAATAATTTATGAGACGAACATAAGGCAAGTGCCCTTTTCTCTTTGCTTAATGCCATATCATGAATTAGAGAATATCTTTATTTCGTTTGACTTCACTTGTTTTCAGGAGTCCTTTTTTATCCCGGCCCGTTATCATATCCCCATTATCAAACACAAAATATAGGCAATTAAAAATCAACCAGAACCGAAGCCAAATCTTAGACAAAAGATTATTTTGAAACCATTTTTTAGACCTTGCCAATGCCTTAAAACGCCGCCGTTCAAAGTTAATGCCGGCAAAAAAATGGACCCTCTTTGATTGAAGAAATTGATCCTGTTTTCCCAGTCGGAGATGAGAATATTTTGTCGGCGGAAAAATGAACTTGGAACTTCCAAGTTCAACGGTTAAACAAGAGATGGAACTTATTTTTCTAAACTACGGATTTCTCTTACCGCGAAGTTCTGAATTTCGTTTGTGTCGAATACAAGTTGGAAATCCCTCTCGATGTTCGAAATTTTCGTACTGAGCACCGAAATCGACGGTAACTTTTGGTACTGCTTGAGTGAAAGTGTTGTAACTATTGCTAGCCTGCGTAGCAAGCGTTTCCTCGCGAGTTTCGTCTAGAAAGCTGGGACAAGAGCAAAAAAAAATGAATGACGGGGGAGGGGGAGGGGAACGAAGGAACCGCTTGCCCGCAAACCCCACGATTTGGAAAAACTGCGTTCGCCCACGAACGCAGCTTCTGATTGGCTCGGTGCAGGTAGTGTTGATTACTTAGGATTCGAAACATCAATCAAACCAGGCATGCTTTGTTTTCGTGCGTCACAGATCTGGTCTCATCTGATTTGTGGTCGCAGATTACAAATACTTTGGACTGATATTTATTGGAATCGTGTTTGTGCGAAGGTTTATGAGATCAGAGTCTTCATAGTATAATTGAAGGTCGAGCAGTGGAGACTAGGGAAGGCCAATTTATTGAGAATGACGGCGTGCGGATCTGACTGGAAAAAATGGACTGTGTGTTGGAGATAACATCAACATAAATCAGAACATCGGTACTCGACACTAGCTAAAGCCGCCATGGACAAGCGGTTTGTCAGCTTTTTGAAATGAAAAGATTCTTTTTGTTTATTGGAAATTTAGCGGCATCTACTGTAGAGAACGTTTCCACACAGGCTGAAGAGCTGCAAAACTTATACCCAGCGGAGTGACCGGAGTGAATTGTTTCGGACAAATCATTTTTGACGTGTCGACAAGGTTTCAGACGAGATAAAGCCACACAATAAAAAACAAGAAATTGCGCAGCAATCGCTCATAGTTTTAACTTTCTTGTATCGTAAATCTTTTTTGTTACAGTTCTTGTAATCGCCTGCAACGTGTTCTATTAGAGAACAAAGTAATTTTACAAATCTGGTAATCCAGGGGTAATCTGTTCGTTATGTTTCTATTTTGACGAGCTGTCAATTTACAAATGAACCGAACCGTGAAATATCAAGGGGCGTTTTCCAGAATCGTGGGGTTTGCGGGCAAGCGTTTCCTCTTCTCCCCTCCCCCTCCCCCTTCAACTTTTTGTTTGCTTCCCCTCTAACTTTCGCGCAATAACTCGATTGGAAACGCTTGCATGCTTGCAGGCACCATAAGTCATAACCAAAATTTCGTGTTTGCCCTTACATTTGAATTTGTTTTTCATTTTTTTGGACTTAACATTAACAAAGCGACCAAAAACTAGCTACCGCAGTCCATTGCTGTACCACTTTAACTATATTCCTTTCATGCTGCCGCTTACCTTTTGATCTTTTTTTCAGTCTTGGGTCTTCCGCTGCCTCCGATATTCTGGAAGTTCAATCTAGAAAATAAAACTCGGCTTTGAAAAGAAGCGATTTTGAGAATGAAAAGATAAAGGCTGCTAAAATGAGTTGCCAGCTCAAAAAATTACTGTTTGGCCAGAAACTGATAAAGGTTAGTCAAAACGGAGGAAAGAGACATTTTTTAAGAACAATGATACTGTATGTTATTACATTCATTAGAGTCCATTACATTAATTACATTTAGCGTTAGAATTTATTACATTTAGGGTTGATATATTACATTTAGCGGTGTGAGACGTCAGTAGTTCCAGATAATTTACTACAAGGGTAAGTCTGAATTTCTGCCTTTTCGTAGAATTCGCGAAAACTTTAATAATTTGAACTGCGTGTTAGCGAAGACAGTAAATTGAATACTAGTCACTTCAATTTCAATTTTGACAAAATAACTGCCACGGTGTCTCTGTGTGAGGGTTTATGAAGACAAACGTTTAGATTTACAAGGGTTAAAAATGCGCGCTTAATTGAAAAACACAAATGGAGAGAAAAATATAGAGAACGCCGAATTTCTTGAGTACACTGATCCATCACGTTGATATAAAAGCTTTTACTGGAAAAAGGAACCGCGTATTTTGCATAATTCTTGTTTTAAGCGCATCCTGTGCCCTTTACTTTATTTTTTGCTTTAAACAGAATAGCTCCTTTGGCAACAACGTCTTACGACCATCACACTGACGTCATTTCATTTTCCTTCTCTCCCAGTCATTTGTGATTGTATTCCATTTTGAGCTTTCAAGTCCGTTTTTCACAGAAAATTACATTCCAAAAAATTATTTGAAGTGATTATTCAAGTTGTCGGCGGATTCATTCAGTCGCACTTTGTCATTTCCTCATTGTATGCTCGAGTTAAGAGTTATTGAAGTATAATGGCGAATTTGCTTTCATGAGAAAAAAGAGGTTCCATCTCTTGCTTAAGTTCAAAAAATATTCTCATCTCCGCCTGGGAAAACAAGAATTTCCTCCATCGAAGGAGTCCATTTTTTTACCGGTATCAACTTTGAACGGCGGCTTTTTAAACAGTCGTTTCTTCTTATCCTCTGCTACAAGTTTAGCTAACCTATAGGTCTTCTGCCTCTCGAGTTTAGAAGGGAGGTATTGGTCTTCATACAGGGCACTTTGACTCTGTTATATCGTACAATCTCCGACCGCTCTACGAAGAAAAGGGGCAAAAAAACAGCAATATCTCGAGGATGCTTGCTTCAATTGAGCTGAAACTTCATGATTGTGTTTACTTGGTTAATTTCAAATTGGACTGAAATAAGTAATGTCAAAATTTTGGTTTAATGGACCTTTAAATTATAGGATATTAAAAATATAGAAGTCACGTTTTAAAACTGAACATGTTTTCAAATTTTCATTTCTTAATGGTATCATACCTTTATGGAATGACCTGCCTGTAGCCATCAGAACAATTAGAAACAATTATCATTGTTTAGTAAGAAAGTGAAATGAGTTTTGAATAAATGCATGGACGATCATTGCAATTAAAAACGCAGTTGCGAAAAGAAAGCTAAGCCTGGCTTGGCTTAGCGAGATTCGAACCCCGACCTTTGCGATAGCTGTGCAGAGCTCTAATCTAGTGAGCTAGAACGCCACCTGCGAGCTGTGCATTAAATTGGTTCGTAATATACGCGGAAAAGATATAGATGAAGTGATGAATATAGATATTTCATGAATTGGAACAGCGGAGTGAAGAAATACTTGTAATATATAAAGGCAAAGGAGATCATCGCAGTTAAAGACGCGAATTATGTGTTTTATCATAAGTGTTATTTAAATAAAGATAGATTTTCACAGATTTCTTAGGGATAATTTAGAGTTGTGATTTGAATATGCGTAACTTCTAATCAGAATTTTACTCTTCGATATATAGTATCTTAATAATTCTTTTTATTATATAGACACGAGTGTTCTACTGGAAAATAAACCACTCGTAAAATTCATAAAAACTACATCCGGGACCCGACTAGTTTATTTTCCATAATCTCACACGTGAGCTTATCGATGAAGTAATTTCGGTAATTTCCCTTCGAAATTTGTAGGCGTCTTGCGTCTTTTGAATTTTACTTACACATTTTTCAAAGCTTTCCTTATATTTTGTCATTGTAGAGCCCTATTCAGCTCAGTGTTATTTCTCAAGATTATTGCAAACAATGTCTTATATTGCTGCACTGTAAATTTGAGCCGTCACGAGTACTTTTTGGCGAATAAAAATCTATCATTTTATCGACGTCTTTTTGTCTATATGATAAAAAGAACATTACACGGCGGCTTGAAGATATGAATTTTATTTTCTCGTGGCAAAAACAATATTTTACTCGAAAATAAAATTCATATCTTCGCGCCACCGTGTAATATCCTCTATATATTTCATTTCAGGCAGTTTATTTTTAATAAGGAAACTCCATATTCTGTATAAACTGTCCACATTTGTACTTATATTATATGTTAGTATATACGACAACAGTGGGTAGTGTTTTACGCATGCTCTGATTGGCTACTCAAACTCCGGATTTAAAACTCCGGATATCCAGTGCTGTTCACTGATTTACCTCCAGCTCCTCCGAGCGAGCGACGCCAAACTCACGTTAGTTACGAGCAAAATGGTTTCCAGGTTTGCTGCCGCAACAAACAAAGAAATTTCACAAAAAATCAAAGAAGCTGTTCCTGAAATACATAAAGAAGGTGGGGAAGTTCGGTTTGGAGGTTTTAACAGGTAAAGCTTTGTCTGTTTGACTTGAATTTATCGATGAAACTGGTGAAAAAGTTTTTTTGTTAACAAGTCTTGCGTTACTTTATTGAGCTGACGTGTTCATAAATAAGCTTAAATCTAAATTAAATAGTTTTTTTACAGAATGGTTTCAAAAACAAAAAGAATTCATAACTCCTTTTGAAGAGATTTCCCCTCAATAGCTAAACAAATGCCTTCAAAAGTTTTATTGGTAAGCAAGAAAACGTACCAGCCGTTCGGTCATTTGCGCGCCAAAATTGTAATCGTTGGCTGCAGTAAATGAGTTAAAAACCATCATTTTTGTGCTCAATTATCTCACTGTTTTAGTATATACTAATTAACAATTATTCACCTCAGTGTCGGTGACTAGCCACCTCGACTTCAATGAATATTAATTGTTATTAATTTTTAATTACTACTTATATATCAATGATGTTATTTTGATGATCTGTGTAATTGAGAATTGAGTAGATAATTAAATGAATAAATAAATAAATAAATAATCAAAATTGGAGCTAAGCTTTTAGGTTTGCCTAACATTTTAATTTAGAGTGGTTAAGCATCACGTTTACGTCAAACGGCCAACGCGAATTTGTACGTGACCAAGTTTCCCCTTTATTTAATTGTCGTTTACTGTTCAGTTTTTCTACAAATAAAATAGTTTCACGCAAATTGTTATCCATAAGAATTGCTTTGAGCTGTTTTCATCTACTCAGTTTTTATTTTGAGAAATTATCAACTTGAATCTGATGTTTGCCGTTTGCCGTATACGTGAAGATTGAACTCTCTGTTATCATATTTTCTGCTTGAATTACTCGGAGTTTCAGTTTGACAGTATTTAGTGCTGGCGCCTGAGCTGGAGGAAAATATAGAGAACACAGTTTGAAAATAAATAAAGTGAAGAAAATGAAAATGGACCCAGAGAATTAGGGTGGGCAAGCCTTTTTATAATAAAAGAAAAATATGTTATTTCCGTGTATTTGTTATGTACACGGATAAACAGGGAAAGCCCTTATTCGAGTAAATTTCCAGAGTGTAAGCAGATGATAAACGAGGCCTGCGTTTTTAGTAATTGCGATTTTATATTTTTTTGGATTTCTTTATTTGCGTATCAAAATAACTTCATCGAGGTCATGAACGATTAAGTGATGAATCCCGAGGAAGACAAGGTATTTTTATGTGTTTGGCTGTTCTACTATGTCAACAATTTTCGCCGATTCGCGAATGGAGGTGCGAAGATATCGACGTATGGATATTACCGGGTTTAACGTGTTGCTTGAAAAGTTTCCTTTTGAATTTAATGTTTAAAAACAATTGGACCCGATGGTAGCCTGCGCAGCAGGCGCTTGCCAACGCGGCAATCAAATAATTGCAAACAGTAATTTCCTTTATATATCTGTAAGCGAGCGAGACAACGAGTGAGTAAGGGAGCCCACGGGTGATTCAGTGAGTGAGGAGGGTAAATAGGTAGGGAGGTAGCTGGGTCACTGGGTTTAGTGGGTGAGTAGCAGGGTGTCTGTAGGTCAGTAATCTGTTTAAAAAGTATTTGTTTCAGTCAAGGCACAATAAGCTAAAAAGGAATTCCTTTTTCTCGAGACTGTATCTCTAGCCCTAAATTCTAAATGACTCTACCTGATAGATATTAATTAATTATTACTTTTCTTTTTATTATTTTTTTCTAACAAATCACTGATCACCATCCTTCCTTGTGTGCCCAAATGCTGACTTCTGACAGGCTTCCACACTATGCGGTTCCCCGGATGGTAATTTTCCAGTGTAATACATATTTCAATGCCTTGATCCCGAACCAACAACGGAAGGTATATCGGCTTCCTTGATCTAACATAAACGACCTTGAGCACAACACAACAGACGTTGAAGAATCAATTAGTGAGTTCATAAATTGCCGTGGCGCTTTCAGAGTCACTTTTGACGGACACAACGATGATAAGTTGAACTGGAAAATTTCTGAAAACATCTAAAAATAAAACAGGTTGTTGCAAAATGGTAATTGCCTGTTGTATAAAGGCAAGACAAGATATTTTTCTACCGTGGGAACATAAGCAGAGGAAACCAGAAGGAAAGACGACCAAGACAAAGGACAAAAAATGAATTCGAGTGTATCAAGCAGTGAGTTTATCCCCCATGGATGTGTGGTCTACGAGGTTATGGGAGGAAGACTCCATCAACCTTCGATTCTAACTCAGGCTTTTCTTATTATCATCATTGTCGTTATCATTCTTACATCTCCTGTCACCGCTGCCATGAACTCGCGTGTGATGATCGCCGTCAAAATGAGAGCTCGGCTGAGAGTTCACAAGTCAAACATTACACTCGCCTTGCTAGCCTCAACCGATTTAACTGTCGGGGTCCTTGTACAGCCCTTATACGTCGCTTTGATGAGAACAATCTTACTTGATGGAACCTCAAGTGCGTCGTGCGCTTTGCAAGTTTTAACAAGAGTCTTGTGTCGCATTGGCGTCTGTGCCTCTTTGATCCACATGGCTTTGATCAGCGGGGGGCGGTTCCTCGCCATGAGACGCCCGTTCGCGCTCTTGACCCTCGTCACCGACTCGAGTTTACTTGCTACCTCAGTCTTGGCGTGGTTACTTTCGATAACTCTTCACATTCCACTTGCCGTTAACAAATCTGCATTTTTCCCATTAAGAATACTTTCGTTGGTCTATGCATCGCCTTTATCATCTTCTGCCATGTTACAGTTTACCGGGAGATCCGCCGACACGAAAACCAAATTGCAGCTCAGCAAGTGACCGTGAAAGCAAGACAACAATTTGAAAAAGATAAGAAGGCTTTCAAAGCGACATTTATCGTCATTGTAGTGCTGATGTTGTGTTATTTTCCGATTCTAATCTTTAGAGCTGTCTTAATAAGGTATCGAACTAAAATTTCTTCCGAAGTGTTGTACATATACTTGTTTTTGGCCACATTGATGGCGTTTTTGAACTCTTTGTTAAATCCTGTTATTTACTCATTCCGACTAAGAGAGTTTCGCTTAGCATTTATTAAGTTAATTTTTAACAGTAGTGAACATTGCCGAGGCTGAGCAGGTTTAGATTCACTTCTTTGGAGCACAAAACGCTGCCGGCAGGACATGCGCAAGAACACGAAGTCCTCAACAGAGCGTGGAACAAATTAGTGCGAACAACAATGATAATGTTATCAATAATGTTCTTCCATAGCACGAGTATCGAATTCTGTCGTTTAATAAATCAATCTAAGTACAGTCAAATAAAGTACAGGCATCGGAATTTTCTATGACAGTCAATTTCTTGACAGAAAATATTTTAGCGTAGCCTCCGCGTGCAAGCGGCGGAGCCTTCATTGCAGAAAATGGAAATTTATCGATGCGAGAAAATTTGTTTAAAACATCAGCGTGCGCACGCACGCCCGTCCGCCCGTAACGACTGGCAGTGAGGTACTAAGTAGATTCTGTAGGGTGGGAAAGGGGAATCCAAGACTTACAGCTGACGTTTGTCTGGCTTTCGTTACTTTTAGGGGACCGTCGTTCTATAGAGGAAAACATATAAGTCATGGGCGAGCAAAGTGACAAGTTTAATGCGACGAAAATAATAACGTCGTATGTTCAACGACAAAGACCGAAAAAAAATTACAATATATTAATATTATAATATTATAATACAGAAAATAACTAAGAAGGATTAATGTTTTTTTTCTCGTTCTACATTCTATATTTGGTTTATACATTCGTCATGTTGTCGCGTAAACTAGTCATTTAGCTCGTGCATCCAGTAAGTTTTTTCCTCTACAAAGCGACGGTCCCCTAAAAGTAACGAAAGCCGTTTCAGTGTCTTGGCGAAACGTTAACCAGTTCAACGAGAGGCAGCCAATGGAGTTTTTCCAGTGAAGATCTTGAATTTCGTTTGTTTGATTTACGACAAAAGAACTATGATAATCTATACAGTTTTAAGGATGCAACTTGGTCACGTTTTTGGCCACGCTCCAGGACTAATCTTGCCTCATAACAGTTGGACGAGTTATTTTACATTGGTATGCCTGTGGTGCGGATGGACGGCGCGGTAGGTCGGGCGTACGTCACGTGATTACCAAAATTTCTCGGATAGGTAAAAAGAAAATTCTAGCAAAAAAAATAATTTCAACTGCTTAGACTTGGACTTGTGGAGCAAAAAGTTTTCTTTTGTTGTGGGAAAGACGCCGCCAAAAATATATCATTTTTCTTTTTTTCTCGAAATGAAAATCGGGCCAAGTTGAGCGTACATGCACATATTTAGCGAAAAGTCGGTAACCCGTGAACCAATCTGGCTGAAATTTGGCCATCTTACTGTCAAATTCCTTATTATAGGAAATTAACGCTCCATAAAATTAAGGTATTGGAAATCAACACGACTTAAATTTACAGAAAACGACTACTCGATAAGGAAATTAACTGGAAAGAGAGGGTAAGATCCCAGAATGTGGGAGATTAACCGGCAACGTTCATAAAGAAACAAATTTGTTCGCAAAACAGGAAAAAAGTTAAGCGTATGATCCGAAATGGAAACTTTGTTTATGGTACTTTCCCTAAACGTGCGAAGGGGGTCAAGCGCCCAAGAAATCTGGCTATCTCGAGCGTTCTTCACAGTTTCACTGATACTGGCGCGATCCGCGAGAGGACGATCGTGAAGGGTGGATGATAAATGAAAATTTTCAAGATAAGGGTTAAGCCCTTCTTTCATATAATAAATAAGTGTATTTCTTTCAGTTTCATCTACCGACTGTTTCCTGCGTTATTTTCGATACTCCAAAACTAGCAATGAAATCGAATAATCTGATTTAAAAAAAAAATAGATGAAATAAAAAAAAGAAAAGGCAAATTCCCTTCATTCACTATTTGCCATTTCGTCAAAGATATCAATATAAGTATATTCAATTTGGCGAATATGGTTATTTCCTTTAACCTGGCAACCCCACGCGGAAAAGTAATGTAAAGACGACGGCAAAAATTGTGGGTACTGCTTGTACGACAGATGAGTACCTTGCTTTTAAAGCTTTCATCTGGTTTGCCGGCATTTTCATTTGACTCGGTTTTTACCTTGTTTGATTTTATAACAGTACATTACCAAATATCCGTACCGCCAAATCGCTGTTGTCATTTATACGTCCAGGTGGTGCATTAGCAAGATTTAGTTAATTGTAGCAATCTTTTTAACATTGTTTTTTTTTCTGTCGCTTAACCTTTGATCTTTTTTCTTGGTTGGGAAATTTGCCGTTTATGTTGCCTCTGATATTCTTCAATCTAAGAATACTTAGCTTTGAAAAGAAGCGAGCGATATGAGAGTGAAAAAGTACAGGCTGCTAAAGGGTTTGCCCATCAGAGAGAAGAAAAGAAGTATTTCATAACAGGTTTCAGGAGACATCGATGCAAGTAATTCAGGTACGTCATGACTTTCTGCCCTGTCGTAGTATTAGGGGAAACGTTTCTGGTTTGAACTAGGTTTTAACCCAGGGAGTAAAGTAAAAGATAATTCAATTTTGACAAACTGACTGTCGCGCTTATAGTGTTAAGGTTTCCAAGAGAATAGTTTCGCTTTGTAAGGGTTAAAGATACGCCCTTTAAGAATACACATGGAAGAAAAATAGAAAAAAAATAAATATTTTCTTGCGTAGACTGATCCATTCACAGTGTAATATCAAAGCTGTGTTAGAAAAACATACGATTATTTGCATAACTCTTTTTTTTGAGTGACTTCTGTGTCCTTTATATTTTATTAACAACCTAGCCCGTACGAGGCAACAATATTCTACGACTATATTATCACTGTGCCATTTATTTATTTTCTCCCTTTTCTCATTCACTTCTTGGAGTATTTTTTCCCTTTTTGACTTTCAAACTCGTTATTTGAGCAATCTTCGATAACCAAAAATGTGTAAGAAAATTATGTTAATTTAATTTGGCGGTTCAAATTATCGAAGAATTCTTTTCCCTCATTATTTGTCATTTCGTCATCATATGTTTGACTTATTGAAGAAAAATATGGATTAGTTTTATGTGTTTTTACGGAAGTACTTGTTTCTTCTAAGGGAAATCGGAGCCCCGCTGTTAGATTTACCTAGACATATCAAATTATCTCATTTTCTCGGAGTATAATTGTTACCGTTTAGTTTATTATTTCCTTTTCTTTTACCTTTGTTTAATCTCATTATCATACATCATAATACATACACACACAAAATTGAAAAAATATAAATTGCGCTATAACACAACTGTAACTAAGCTGAAAAAAATCCTTTCTTAATTTTTCACGTAGCCCATTCGCCCGTTGCACGTTTTGCTGTTCGAAGTTAAAGTTTACTGGATATCACTTCGACGAAATGAACAAACACACAAAAAAAACAAAACTATCCAAACCTTTGTTTCAAATTCGGAAACTACATTCGCTCTCTTTCGTCGTGATGAGAAATACAGCTGTTTGGGTTCGGACACGCAAGACCACTTTATGTCTTCTCCCCCCGTTCTTTTCGCTTCTTTTCCCCATTTTTTCCTTTTGCGGTCTTTTACCAAACTTCGCTACCGGGGAGCGTTTTCGGGGAAACGCTAAAACGCGAAACGTGGTTACACATGAGCGGTATTTGGGCGATTCGGCTTTAAAAACAATGTAAAAATATAAAGAATTCTCAAACGTAATAATAACCTTGAACGTCTTTAATCTCTCGCGAGGACAAAAGTGCAAAAACTCAAGCTATGAATTCTTCATAAAAGGCAGTGGGGGATCCAGGGGAGGGGGGGCCCCTTATCTCAGGGTCTGGATGACCACCCCCACCCCCAGTCTGAAGGTCATTATCCGCCACTGAAATCAATGAAATTTTTATTGAAAGCCGTTGGCCTTCAGACCGTATCACAAAAAAGAGAAAAACCTTGTTAAATACATTCAGCTGGCGATGGAGGAGTCTGCGTTCAGCCACATTTTGATGTGTTCCTGAATTCGTTGCCGTGCCTCTACTAACTGTGGTAGGTCTGACGGTCTTGCCGGGTACATATTTGCACAATGAGCGGTACCTAAATAAACACCAATTTGTAATTATTTTGTTTCGCACGGGATATTTAAGTAAGTAGGTAGCTACAATGTTGGTTGGTAGGTAAGAAGGTAGGTAGATGAGGAGGAAGTCACTAAGGTAGGTAGGAAGGTATGTTTGTAGGTAGGTAAGTAGGTAAGAAGGAAGTCGCTAGGAAGGTAGGAAGGTAGGTAGGAAAGTAGGTGGATAGGTACAAGTAGGTAGGTAAGAAGGAAGTCGCTAGGTAGGTAGGTAAGTAGGTAGATAGGAGGGTAGGAAGGAAAGTAGGTAGGTAGGTACTAGGTACATGTAGGTAGGTAAGAAGGGAGTCGCTAGGTAGGTAGGTAGATAGGTAATAAGGGAGTCGCTAGGACAAACGGTAGGTAGGTAGGTAAGAAGGGAGTCGCTAGGTAGGTAGGTAGGTAGGTAGGTAGGAAGGTAGACAGGTAGGTAGGTAGGTAGGTAGGTACATGTAGGTAGGTAAGGAAGTAAGTAGGTAGGTAGTCAGGTAAGAAGGGAGTCACTAGATAGGTAGGTAGGTAGGTAGGTAGGAAGGTAGACAGGTAGGTAGGTAGGTACATGTAGGTAGGTACATGTAGGTAGGTACATGTAGGTAGGTAAGGAGGTAAGTAGGTAGGTAGTTAGCTAAGAAGGGAGTCGCTAGGTAGGTAGGTAGGTGGCTAAGTAGGTATATGTAGGTAGGTAAGGAGGTAAGTAGGCAGGTAGTTAGGTAAGAAGGGAGTCGCTAGGTGTAGGTAGGTAAGGAAGTAAGTAGGTAGGTAGTTAGGTAAGAAGGGAGTCGCTAGGTAGGTAGATAGGTAGGAAGGTAGACAGGTAGGTAGGTAGGTACATGTTAGGTAAGAAGGGAGTCGCAAGATAGGTACGTAGGTAGGTAGGTAGAGAGACGAGTCCACCCGTGTCAGGTCTACGTTGCAAGATTACAGAACGAAAACCACCCGTTATACTTTATTTTCCCTAAACTGGGGGAAGTTAAGCCTAATTATCACCTGAGGTCAGGAGCTAGCCAGCTAGACCCACAACTGTAATACAACTGTAATACGGTTTGAGTCCTCAAGGTTACAGTAATAGGTGAGATGGTAGACCACAGACGCAATAGACTCGACAGACATTAGATGTAATGTACCGTAATGTGTTGTATTTGGCGTGGTTTAAACTGAAATACAAGCTGAAAATAAAACTTCAGAAATACTACGAGTGCAAAAGAAATACAGCAAACGAAAGTACAACGCACTTATATTGTTTTGACGCCAAACGTGTGACCGCAAAAGAGATAGTCCGACAGGAAACTACTACTTAGTGCTCTTGAAGAAACAACGTTGAAATGAAACTGAACTTAAAATGCTAGAAGGCGATTCAAGTTAAAATAAAATGCAAGTAAGGGCTAGGCGCACGTGGGATTCCTAGGGGAGTTAATTAACAGCTAAATTGTCCTTTAGGGCGTTCGATATAATAACTAGGTACGTAGGTAGGTAGGTAAGTCGCTAGGTTGGTAGAAAAGGAGGGAGTCGATAGGTAGTTAGGTAGGTAACAGGGTGATAAAAGGACTGGAAGTAGTGTTAAAAGGGCGCAATACAATTCAGAGTAAGGGTAGGCAAACTGAAAAAAAAAGGTTCTTTCTGTGATTTAAGAATCCTAACGGCTTAGTTTTCGAACAAATTGAAAAAAGTCTTCTAAGCCCTACTAACAAATTTATGTTGTAGAGGAAACGTTAGCACTGTTGTATAGTACTTCCATCTGTGCTGAGTATGCACATTGTTGAGAATTTCAAACTCTTTCCCCTCTGGAGTGAGCAATGATTTGCTCGGAATCGACAACATGTAGCGGAAAATACCCTCTAAGTGCTGCTTGACCCAGATAACCGTCATTTGAAATATGAATTAGTAAAATTAGAGAGACTAAAGATGATCAGGCGTGCATTTCAGGCATGGAGAGACCCAAATTCTACAAACAGGACCAAAATGGAATACGTTGACATGACTAGAACACTAAAACATCACTCGAAAGAACTTAAATCTTCTTCACTTAAGAACTTACTTGCTTCATAACTATAGAATTTCCACCCTGACGTCCTGTCATATTCTCTGCTATTTAAAAAGATTTTTTGGTATATATTGTATATCTCGAAAATTACCTTCAATGAAGATGGCTTGTTCTGTGGAAGACACATTCTTCACTATTCCAAGTGCATGCCATGGATCGATAGAACCATTCGGAAACACGATCTGCAAAAAACGCTTTACAGTAAGAGTCGTAAAACAAACCCCCTCTGACCGATTACGATAAGGCAAACCACGTAATAAACTAATCATAATCATAGATTTTAAAATTGTCCAGTTAGCCCAGGTAAATGCCAACGATAACTTATTTGGCAAAGCAGAAGTAGGTAATTGGGTGAGTGTAACTGATTAACTTGAAGTTAATCAGTGGGTGATGGCGAGCCTCACCAGAATGGGTGAGTAAGTGGGTTTGTGGGGCGGGGGGGGGACGTAGTGGTTGTGTCGGTGACTAGGTAGATGAGTGTAGGGTAGTTGGGTGAGTGAGATGACTAAGAGTAGGTGGATGGGTGAGTGATTGGTTGGGTAACAGTAACAGTAACATAAAACGTCAGGGATGGGATGGCGGGAGATAATCGGAGTAAATTGTGTCATTAACGATGCTGCTCATGAGAATTATGAAAGTGATCATGGCTTGTGATTATTGAATACGCGGGCCTTCATTAGCACTGAATCCTTGTAAAAAGTACCAAATCATTTATGCAAGTGTTCATAGTTATTTCTGTACATTCATAAGAAACGAATACCCATCAATGATACTATTACCAAGTAACAAATACCCTGTCAGTCATACTATTAGTTTTAACTTGTTAGTTTTTCTGTATGCAGGCCACCAGAGTTCTTTAAAAAGTATTTGTTAGCTTTTTGGACTTGACGATGCACAACGTTCAATAGCATTCCTCTCATTTCTATCTTATTGACCAATAAAAACGTCGCATTAATTTATTAAGTCACAATTTACAAACATAAATCAAAGGACTGTGTACCGTAAGGGAGCACCCAACATAAAACTGCGGCATCGTTGTTTTTATCTTTGATATTTGCAGGCTTTCAAAACCAGTCTCCTCTACTAACTATGTTTACCGGCCGTAATGGAATTCTTTCCTTTTTGTTATTAATTTTACCCTCGGCAGTAGTTATAGCACTAATACTAGTGGGGCCGAGCAAATGCCTGAAACAAATAACAGGGGAGGGGCCAGCCCCCCTCCTTTATTTTTGGGCTGAAAACAATTTTTTTTTAGGCTGGGTCCCCCCCCCCCCCCCCCTTTTCTCAGGGTCTGAATGACCGCACCCCCACCTCCACTCCCCCTTATCTGAAGGTCTTGTTGTGACAGATACACGCATTTGATCATATATTGTATGTTACTTTAGAGTAAGAAGTGATGGACATTATTGTTAATTACTATTAAACAGATAATGATTGTTTCAAACTGGGACAATTTCACTGAGGAAAGGGTATCCAGAACTGCAGAGAACCCGGAAAAGGATTTACAAAGATGAATTCGAACCTTTCAAGCAAAGAGTTCTTTCCCTCCGGGTGTGAGTTCTACGTTATTATGGGAGGAAGACTGAATCAACCTTCGACACTAACTCAAGCTTTCCATATTATTATCATTGTTGTCCACATTCTTACATTTCCTGTCACCGCTGCCTTGAACGCGCTTGTTATGATCGCCGTCAAAATGAAGTCACGGCTGAGAAGTCACAAGTCGAATATTGCACTCGCTTTACTAGCTTCAACGGACTTCGTTGTGGGGATCCTTGTACAGCCCTTTTTCATCGTGCTGATTATAACAGTCTTACTTGGTGACATTTCCAGTGCAACGTGCACGTTGCAAGCTCTTACAAATGCCATGTCAGGCGTCAGTGTCTCCTCCTCCATACTCCACACGGCTTTGATTAGCGGGGAGCGATATCTCGCCATCAGACACTCGTTTGCGCACTTTGCTCTCGTAACTGAAGCTCGTTTACTTGCTGCCTCTATCTTGGCATGGCTACTGTCTATAACTTTGCACATTATTCTAGTCACTTTTAAATCTGTCTTTTTGCCCATTAGGAATATATTCTTTGGTCTATGTCTCGCCTTTATCATCTTCTGCCATGTTACGGTTTACCGGGAGATCCGCCGACACGAAAAGCAAATTGCATCTCAGCAGGTGACCGAGAAAGCAAGGAAACAATTTCAAAAGGATAAAAAGGCGTTCAAAGCGACATTTATCATCATTGTAGTGCTGATGTTGTGTTACACACCTTTGCTCATCCATAGAGCTGTCTTAATGAGTGATCGAAGTGAAATGTCTTTTGAAGTGCTTTGCATATCTTTCTTTTTGGCAACCTTGATGACGTTATTGAACGCGTTTTTCAATCCTATTATATATGCGGCCAGACTAAGAGAGTTCCGCGTAGCGTTCATCGAGTATATTTGTAGAACTGGGAACATTGCCGAGGCTGAACAGATTGATAGTGAGTTATCTGGTGCAGCAAATGCTGTGGCCAGAAAGCGAGCAGGGCAAAAACGCAACGGACAAACTCAACAGAACGTGGAACAAGGAAATATGAACAACAATGATAATGTTAATAATAATGACGTTCTGTCATAGCGCCAGAATTGTGTCACGTAACAACTTACAGTGGAACCTCTATTCAGGGGACACCCTCGGGACCAAGGAAAGTGTCTCTTGAATAGAGGTGTCTCCTGAATGGAGGTTGGGCTGGGGTTCGTTAATAATTAACCAACAAATAAAATAGTTTTCTTTCACTGATTTCTGCCTTGGAATCTGCTGCAGCCATTGTTTCAAGCAGCTAAATAGTGTATAAAAAATTTCTTGATTGACTTATCTGCGATGTTGTGTACAGAATTCCCACAAGAGCAGTGAAGTCATTTTAACTGACATAGTTCATGTTTTGAAAGCTGTCGCCATATTGACCAGTAAACACTTGAACTTATCGACGATTTTTGTGGTCAGTGCCAAGGTGTGGTTAAACCTGGGTTTTGGGACCCAGAAAAAGTGTCCCTTTCCCCTGAATAGAGGTGTCCCTTCAATAGAGGTAAGAAATACAAAGATCATGTGAACGTTTTTCCGGGACCGAAGTTTGCGTCCCTTGAATAGAGGTGACCGTTGTATAAAAGTGTTCCAAAGGAGAGGTTCCACTGTAGTCAAATAATTTCTCGTGGCTGTCGTTTGAAAATGCCGTGTAGGAAAATCCGCCAGTTTTAATATATTCTTTGAGCGGGCAAGATGGTCGTGTAGCCAGTCAGAACACAGAATTCGCATCATCTTACCCGCTCGTGGATTCAGCCATATAATAAGGATGGATATTGGCCAAAGTCTTTTTCTTTTGCATTTTTATGAACCGAGAAGTCTTACTCGAGGCCGGTTTGGAGAGGCGTACGTTAGTAGAGGTTGGATTACATTTAAGCAGGAACCTTTAGGGCAATAGGCTCCTCATTAAAGTTATGCTTAACCCGTTCATTCCTTATAGTGTGCAAAGAATAAATGTGGAAGTATTTGTGGGGGGGGGGGGGGGGGGGGAGGAGGCTCTGAGAACACCCGTACAGATGTTCACATTTACACGATGTTTTAGCAGGGCTCTCTCCGTGTATGCTGCCAGTGACAGAATGCCGTCGCGGTCTATGCAAACGAAGCGACTTGTTTAGATAATCACAAGTTTCCTATACAAGCTGTCGTAGAAGCGTGGAAGTTTTGTGGAATTAATATTTTGCACTGGGTCGTATGCATTGAGGTATATGCAAATGCGGACTGTTTATGACAGACATGTTTATTTACATGGAAGCTCAAACTGTGGAAAGAGCTTTATTCTATCGCCACTGAAAGTAATTTTTCAATACATTACACTTATTGCCTGGGCCGACCTTTGGCAAGCGCTTGAACGTGATGCTGTGTAAAAAAATATATAGAACCTATTTACAAGGTCTTTGATTCCAAAACAGTCCTAATATTTGGTTGGGGGCCCTTTTGACGAAATAATGGTATCAATCGATCATCATTGATGCTTTCGATAGTGCGATCAATAGCATCTAACGGTAGTCTTTCTAGTAACTTTCACACGCGGTCTCTGAATTGTTCAAATGTTTCACTCGCATGTTTCACTTCAGTTGCAATGGTTTTTCACTTTTGCTGGCAAGCCTTTACGAACCAATACACCATTCTCTACAAGAGCGGGAAAAAGCCTAGCCGGCGAGCAAGCTCTCCTATTTGGGCGAGCGAAGCGAGTCTCGCGAGAACGCGCGATCGAGCGGCGAAGCCCCTCGGCCCCTCGCTCGCTCGTTCTCGCGAGACACGCCCAAATAGGAGAGCTTTCACGCAGGCTAGAAAAAGCCAAAATTGTCGAATGTAAGATCAGAAGCATGCGCAGTCGATTACTTTTCTTATTATCCGGGGTATTCTCTCCTGTGGGATGACAATAAAACGCACGTGGACGAGATCGAGAGATTTGAGTGAATTCCCAGGGTGCAAGGGATTAAAAACGAGGTGAATGTGTAAGAAAAAATTGCTTTTTTTATTTTCTCGGCGACTTGCTCGTGGAAGTATTCATCACGGTCTCGATCCAAAGCGTTTTAGTGATGAATCTCGAGGAAAGCGACAGATTTTTAGGGATTTGGCCGCTCTATTTGCCGATTCGCGAATAGGTGGTTTTCATGCAATCTCGGGAGACACAAATAACAATGGTGAAATGAACAAATGCTGGTGGACAAACAGAGCGAGCTAATAAGCGTTCTTTTGTTTACCGTCCACCAGCATGGCGGCGATGACGTAACGTGAAAACCACCTTAATGGAGGTGCGAAGATATTAATTAAATCCTCCTTCATGGAGATTTCTCTGTGCATTCAGCAATAGTGAAAAGCCAGGTAAAAATACTTCTATTCGGAGTAAACTGCATCCCGACTCTAGTTTGCTGGTCTCGGCAGAAAAGAGAGGAAAGGTACGAAGCAAACCAGCTTTGCAACTTAGGTACCACACGCAAATCAAAGTACTTTTCGCTCGCCCGTGGAGGGGTTAAATTTGATCGTTGCGTCAAAATCTCTGCCCACTAAGATAAATAATTCAGCTGATAATTTGACCATGAAGCACATTTGTCCGCAGAGGCGAAAGAAAAGCTTAGAACCATGGATTTGTCTGTACAGAGACGTTGTTTTCTTTTTCGTTTCAAAGATCAAACGGCACGGTTTTATTTTCATACGTGCGCTCGACGATCTCTAATTGGAAAGAGAAAATACAATAGTATTAACGAAAATGAGGCGCCTCGCGAGTTTTGATGAAAAAATGCTTGATTGTGACGTAATACATCAAGCGTGAGACGCAGTGTTTCATCACCACATGAAACACCGAGAAGAGAGTTAAAAATACGATGCGCATCGGAATGTTTCTGACGAACTTCGAGGCGTGTATCTGCTGATGAAACACTGTGTCGAATGCTTGATATTACTTCTCAAACAAAATGATTTAGAAAGAGACTTTAAGCATGCAAAAATGAGGAGTTTTTCATCTGATTTCCAAACTTTAATTAAAAAATAAAAACATTAATTATGCGTTATTGATGAGTTTGAGAAATTTAAATACAGTCGACTCCCGATAACTCGACCCTTTAAGGGAAATTGAAAAAGGTTCCAGTTATTGGGAGATCGAAGCAAATAACTAGAAATAAGGAAGTGGAATGGGGGAGGAATGAAAGTATCATGCACACTTCACTTCAAGAGCAGCAAGATTTATACTGCGTTTTGGAAAAGGAATTGAAAAAAAAAAAGCTTGATTGATTAGTACATAGCTAAACGTTGTATTTAATTGGACGGATAAAAAAGTAAACACTAAGAATACACGGTTGCTCTGAAATAAAACCAATGTTTTGAGCTGCTGTTCACTGCATTTTCCGACTAATCACGAGCTTGAAACATGGTTCGAGTTATCAAGGGTAAAATTGTATAGAAATGATCTGAAGGGAAACAAGAATTACTTCGAGTTAGCGAGGGAGGTTCGACATATCGAAGGTAAAATTACATGCAGTAAATGTATGAAGGAAATGCAGGGGAAATCGACTTTGGTTCGAGTTAGCACGAGCTTCGAGTTAGCGAGGGTTCGAGCTATTAGGAGTCGACCGTACAGCATATCGCCAACCAGGTTTTGTTAACGCGAATGATACCCGATAATGTCTATGCGTCAATATCTTCGCACCTCCATTCGCAAATCGGCAAAAGTTGTCGACATAGTAGAGACGCCAAACACATAAAATGTCCTCTCTTCCTCGGGATTCATCACTTAACCGTTCGTGACCTTGATGAAACTGGTTACTTAGGCAAATAGTGATCCAGAAAATATAAAAAGGCAATTACTAAAATCTCAGACCTCATTTATCATCTGCGTGCACTTTGGAAATGTACTCGCAGGATTTTCCCCTTTCATACGTCAGAAATACACACAAATAACATATTTTCCTTTTAAAACGGCTTACCCACCCTAATTCCCAGGAGTCATTTTTATTTTCTCTACCTTATTTGTTTTCAAACAGTATTCTCTGTATTTTCTTCTAGCTCTGACGCCAGCACTTACATTCAAATTGAAAATCCTAGTTTAATTTAAAATTACGAAATACAGTATCAGCCAACGACTTTTCTCTTTTTACGCTCCTGTTGTACATCGTCAAGATTAAGTTTATTGTTGGTACCATTACAATCACCTTTTTCTTTGGCTGTTGCTTAAGCTTCTTAACATTTTTTTTTCTTGGTTGGGGAAATTTGTCGTTTATGTTGCCGCCGATTATCTCAGTTTAATCTAAGAATACTTAGCTTTGAAAATAAGCGATTTAAGAGTTAAAATGTAAAGGCTGCTAAAAGGTTTCCCGGTCGGTTTCTAGGGTTATTTTCGATCCGCCAAAATTAGTATTGAAATAGAATAATTTATAATTCAAAAAATAAATAAATATATGAAATGAAAATATGGCAAATTTCAGCCCTTCATTCATTATTTTCCATTTCGTCAAGATATTATTATATAAAGTATATTCAATTTGAATAACATCCTTATTTCTTTTAAATTTAGTTGTTTTCAATAGTAGTTTCTTTTTATAATCCTCACTATCATAGTTCATTATCATACGCACACACAAACAAACAAAAAAACAAAAAAAATAGAATAAACAGAAGTTACCCAGAACACCCATTTGGATTCTACCGAATCTAGGCTGAACTATTATTTTAAGACCACTTTAACCCATTCGCCCTTAGACGCCATTAAAAGTTACTGCAACCGTTTTCTAGTCATCATTTGGTTAAACACACAAAAATGGAAATAGAATACTTCGATACAAAATCGTCATTCAAACTGAGACCACGAAGAATTAACGCTTTCAATAGCCAAACAGGCATTCTTGCGGGTAAACTAATCAAACATTATACACACGTGAAAAAAATCGCTAACGACAAATAGTCAAAAAGACAGTCAATGAAATATCCATTACACAAACAAATCCACGCCCGAGTACAACCCTTCCCCGTAGTGTGTCCCAGAGTGCTTGCAATTCTTGGAAACGCTTCGTTCGGCATCGGTTTATATCCTTTAAAATCAAAGCCAAAGAAATGGTTATGCCACTTATTATTAAAAATTACGTATCGATGGAAGAAACAGCATCTGCTTGCGTTCCCAGGCAGGGATAAGAGTACAGGGTTTACTCTATTGGACCATAAGCAAAAAAATACAACGTATTCCTCCTATCTCGTAGTTTCGAATCCAGTTCGTGCCGAATAAAAGTTGCAACTTCGTTTGGAAGTTTGCAATTTGCGGATAGTAATTGGGCGATTCGTAACGTAGTTTCCAATTTGCCAACAAATTTGGCAACCAGTCGCAGAAAAGTATAGGGTGAAATCGACGGTAAAACTATGGGTAATGCTTGTGCAACAGTGAAGTAACTTGCTTGGCAACTTCTTGACATAAACATCAACAACAACAACAACAAAAAAAAACGTACAAAACTTCGTGTTTGCCTTTACATTTCCCTCGCTTGTCCACTTTCTTTTTAATATAACATTGAGGACCAGCCATCACGTCTTTTGTCAATGATACGTCCAGGTGTTACAAGCAAGATTAAGTTTATTGTTGGTACCACTTCAACAACCTTTTTCTCCTGTCGCTTTACCTTTGATCTTTTGGTTCAGAAATTTGCCGTTTATGCTGCCGCCGATATTCTTAAATCTCAGAACACTCAGCATTGCAAGTAAGAAATTTGAGAGTGAAAAGGTAAAGGCTGCCAAACGTTTTTGTCAGCACAGAAAAAGATTATTACATTACGGGAGACATAGATCAAAGTAATTAACTAAAGGTAAGTCTGACTTTCCGTTTTTTCGTAGCATTCGGGGAAGATTTTGTGGTTTGAACTAGGTTTTAACGCAGGGAGTAAAGTAAAAAAAAAACATACTTCAATATTGACAAATGACTGCCACCCTCACAGTGTTATGGTTTCCAAGAGCCAAGAGAATAGTTTCGCCTTATAAGGTTTAAAAATTTGCCCTTGAAGAACGTACACGACCATATTATCAATTATAACATGGCTCTTTTCCCTCCACTTATCGGTAAATTTTTTTCCTATTTTGACTTTCAAGTTCATTTTTTGCGCAATCTTCGATAACCAAAAATATGTAATAATATTACACTAATTTGACATTAGAAGTTCAAATTATCTGTGAGTTCTCTTCGCTTGTCGGGAAAGAAATATGTAACGCTTAACTTGATTATTTTGTCATTAAATATTTATTAGAAATTGATATTTGTAGCGCAAACAATATAGATTTCGTGACATAGGATTTTACAATCATGTGGACAAAGTCCGAGTAAATTTACCATATAAAATGATGCAACTGCATTTATTCACTTAAGCCAAATAAGGTGAAAGAACGTGCGATTTTGTAATAGCAACTTAATGTAGATACATTATAAAGGAAATTTACTGTACATGTGATTAATGTAAAAATACTATAAGGACAGTAGAAAAATCTCTGTATACTCAGAATGTATTAGGCACGTTCTAGTTCTAGTTCTTGTCTTCATCGTTGAATGAGTAGGAATTGTACATCGCAATAGATTGTGCGATTGGATTAAATCGCGTTGTTACATCGAAAGATACAGTCCTCGTGATTTGTTTGAACCAGCGTGCGGAGTTACAAGAATTCAGCGAAATCGCTCATTCCTTTCATGAGTTAAACTTCAAGTGTTTTTAATACTCGTTTTTCTTGAGTGAAGTTGGAGCACCGCTTTTACGTTTGCCTTTAAACATATGGGCGAATAGGCCACTTGCACTTTGAAGTCACGTGACCAATGCTTCCTTTAAACAATGAGTTGGAATCTTCCTGATGCCAAAAATTGATAGAGCACATAAAAATTATCTTACACCTAAAATTTGAGAGGAAACGTATTTAAGGGAGATGTTTTATGGCACTTTCATTTTTCAACAAAGTAAAAATATGATTTGTATTGTCCGCCATGTTGGAGGGCATACTCTTGCCTTCCAACATGGCAGCCAAAACCACTTTCTGCTTATGTCTTGTTAAACGTTTGATAGTTACGCTCTGATGTGCTGTAAACGTTACCACATCACCTTTTCAACATTTTCCTTGAAGTTTAAGTGCAAAATTTGTGTTCAGAAAGAGGTAATTCATAATTTCAAAAATCACATTTTGATCACGTGACCATTAACGAACTTACTCATTTTAGGAAAATGGTGCGGGTTTGAAAACCAAATCACTATTACTTTGTTTAAGATATAACCCACCAATCGTTTTTCGAAGGCAAAATCGTATAACCTTCATTTTCACTAAAAACGATGTCACATGACCTCTTAGTGCAAATGGCCTATCTCCGTTAATATTTTTTGCGTCATTAGCATATGCTCATCATTATCTGATGAGGCTAATAAAACAAAATCTCTGAATATTGAAAGAGCATAACAATTTCTGTTATCTCTGAAAATTTGAGCCCGATGTGCCTAAAATGTTCGGAGAAATTCTCTTTGAAAAACCCCAAAATTTACATAGAATGTATGAACTCATTAACGTTTTGGCACCCAGCAGTTCCGCAGTTTTTGATTGCTGGTATTTTCTTAGTTGACTGCAAAGGGCTGAAACTTGCAAAAATTACTCAAATTAACCAGCTCTTTTCCTTTTTGAACCTAATTTGTATA
The DNA here is from genome assembly GCA_964035525.1 of Porites cylindrica. Lineage (NCBI taxonomy): Eukaryota > Metazoa > Cnidaria > Anthozoa > Scleractinia > Poritidae > Porites > Porites cylindrica. Next base: position 27,592,230 of record OZ037783.1, read on the forward strand.
TACGGTCACATCTTCTATGGGTTAACTCGTACGATAATGAGCAAAAATGTAAACAATGACGTCACGACTATAAAAGCACTTCATTTTCTTGGTGAATAATTAATTCACGTTTTACGGTTCAGTCATTTTTGGTTTAATTTTGTTTTTTCTTTGTTTAACCTCATTATCATTCATTATTATACCCACACACACACACACACAAACTAATAATAGAAAAATAAATATTAAACCACAACACAACTGTTATGAGATATTCTAATCTACGCTAGACAAAATTATCTTTAAACCGTTCGAAGCTACAGTCTGCTGGTTAAGTACTCGCCTTGTCTGTTCCTCAATTATTCACCAAGAAAAAGAGGTAATCTTATCTGGTTACAGGCAAAGGTAAAAGCGGAGCACCAACTTCACTCATTATACTTCAATAACGCGAAAATATAATGGCGGTGAGTCCGAAAACGCCCTCCTCGATCGGCATAATTTTCCAGATCATACTCAGCCTCATCCAGTGAATGCTAAATATAATATGTTCAGGTAAGTCAACGACCAGAACCTGTCGCCAAGGATGCGAATACTAAACTTTTGAAATGAAATTTTGTTAATACTACAAGAAATTAAACGAATCTCAGTCTAGATCGGTTCGTCGGTTTAATAATACAAAAACTTAACAAAAAATAATAAAACCAGAGAAAAACTTCACATTTAAAGCACTTTTATTTAATTTGAATTTCTATGTAGTTTCTTCATGAAATATTAATAAGTTGTTCAAAGTTAATTTAAACTGGCTGGGACGATCCGTTCGCTGTGCGCTCGTACAAAAATGGAGGTAAATACTGAATAATACAAAAAATAACTCCTAAGAAAAGTTACAAAGTAACTTGTATTACAAGTTTTTTTTATTAGCAATAACTTACCAGTTTTCATGTCATTGAATTTTTTCTAATGGCTTTCTTTCCTTTTCTCTTTTCCCTCTTTTCTTTTTGAAAAAACTAACTCGGAAACATCAAGTGAAGTTGAACCTCTTATCAAAGACAGTCCTATAACAGTCCGCCATTACGCTGACTGGCCTCTCAGAGACTTATCTTCGTCCGAAGATACAATAAATCATACGGGCACAGCTGATGTAATACAGACACCACAGTGATCCGGACACAAAGATCTTTCCTTTTGGTACAGGCATCAAGGCTTGACTGTAATGGGCTCATTGTTGTAACGGATAATGATTGTTTCAAACTGGGACAATTTCCGAAACTAACAGAAGAAACGGTAACCCGAACTGCAAAAAGCCCAGAAAAAGATTTAAAAGGATGAATTCCAACCTTTCAAGCAACGAGTTCTTCCCCTCTAGATGTGAGTTCTACGTTGTTATGGGAGGAAGACTGCATCAACCTTCGACATTAACTCAAGCTTTCCTTATTATTATCATTGCCGTCCACATTCTTACATTTCCTGTCACCGCTGCCTTGAACGCGCTTGTTATGATCGCCGTCAAAATGAAACCACATCTGAGAAGTCACAAGTCGAATATTGGACTCTCCTTACTAGCTTCAACAGACTTCGTTGTCGGGATCTTTGTACAGCCTTCCTTCATCGCATTGATTATAACAGTCTTACTTGATGACATTTCCAGTACAACGTGCGTGTTGCAAGCTCTTACAAGGGCTATGTCAGGCGTCGGTGTATCTACCTCTTTAACCCACATGGCTTTGATTAGCGGGGAGCGGTATGTAGCCATGAGAAACCCGTTCGCGCACTTTAACCTCGTTACCGAAGCTCGTTTACTTGTTGCCTCTGTCTTAGCGTGGCTCCTATCGATATTTTTTCACATTGGTCTTGTCGTTTATAGATCTGTATTTTTGCCGATTAACAATGCAACCATGGGTCTATGCCTCGCCTTTATAATCTTCTGCCATGTTACGGTTTACCGAGAAATCCGCCGACACGAAAAGCAAATTGCATCTCAGCAGGTAACCGTGGAAGCAAGGGAACAATTTCAAAAAGATAAAAAGGCTTTCAAAGTGACATTTATCATCATTGTAGTGCTCACATTGTGTTACATACCCCTGCTGATCCATAGAGCTGTCTTAGTGAGGTATCAAAGTAAACTGTCTTTTGACGTGCTTTACATATATTTCTTTTTGGCATCGTTAATGACGTTATTGAACGCTTTTTTCAATCCTCTAATATACGCCGCCAGATTAAGAGAGTTTCGCGTGGCGTTTACTGAGTTTATTTGTAGAACTGGGAACCTTGCCGAGGCTGAACAGATTGAGAGGCAGATATCTGGATCAGCATCAAACCCTGTGGTCAGTATAGAAGCAGGGCAAGAACGCGAAGGAGAAGCTGGACAGAGAGTGCGACAAGGAAATATGAACAAGCATGTTAATGTCAATGTTAAAGATACTGTTGTTCTGCCACAGCGCGAGAAATGTGTTGCGTAAAAAAACTAAGGAAAAAGAATTTATTTATTTATATAATTATTTATTTATAAACCCGATAAATGTAGACAGCGGGAACCTAAACACAAACTAAATGGACACCTTCGCTCTTTCAAATGGTTTTGGACAGAAAATAACGTAAGGATATTAGGATACTCCGTGTCCTTGTTCTAGACCTTCATTTTCAGCTTTCCTTTCAACGAGACGGACTAAGAATTAAGAAAAACTTCTCAAACACTGTAGATGTCCGTATTAATAGGGTCGATTTACCAGGAAAGATATGTACTTTTCGTCAGGACAAAAGTGCCTGTCAGTAATCCTTATAGCGGAACCGTCGAATAAACAAGCCGTGAATCTACTTATCTTCAAAAGATCCTTCGCGAATCAATTCAAAGCTGCGCAGTAGTGAAAAGTCAATCTTCGAACCCCAAGACCGAGAGAAGGCAATTCTTTAATGTTTTCTCTTTTCGTACTGTAATTTCCCATCAATTTAAAGATGTCTCGGTTTAAGCGCCATAGGCTTACGCACGCATATCTACTTACATACACCTCTTAATATGGACAATTTAATCAGTCCCGTAGAAACCACAGTTTATAATAGAGGCCAATACCCAAGAAAATTTGGTAATCTATCAAGGAAATTTTGGTAATCACGTGACCGTACGTCCGCCGGCACCACAGGGAAACCAATGTGAAATGTCAAACTTTCTAGCTAAAGTGGGAGCCTGCAACCTAATATTGCTCATCCATGCTCTCGTCGATTGACAGCTGTCAAAACAGGGTATCCGCTGACTAGTATCACATGACCTCATTGCGGGCTCAGGTGTCGACCCATCCAGGTAACGTGTTTTTTGAAGTTCTCCGCTCTCAAGTTACTAGTTTTCAACTGATCGCAGGCTCAACGTTGCAATGGTTACAAGTTTATTTGTTTGAAGTAACTTATAAATTTACTTACGGAAGCATCGCCTTAAGCCTTAAGTATGAACAGCAACGGGACTGCAACAAGTCGTTCACACACGTCGGACATCGTGCCTGAGCGGTTGGCCGAGAGAGTTTGGTGCACTAAATACTAGTCCTCACTCCTGAATATTTACTTCCGTTTCAGTGGCTTCCAGTCCTCGCTCCTACTTATTCACTTCCGCCACGGTCCGAATAGTATACAAAGTATGGCACAGTAAGTATGGAACCTACCCGATATGTGACGCTCCACTTTCGAGATCAACGCGGCGCAGCTTCCCTCCGCCACAGACATCGCGCCGAAATCACGTCATTGTGTGTGAACAGAAGTCCTATCCGGTATGATTTTTGTGCCAGCGAAAAAGCTATCCAGTATAGTGCGAACATAGCCTACACTGTAACCACATGCACCCCTCGAGCACCCATTTTACAATAGCTTACAGTTGAACCTCTCTACGACAGTCACTTTCTTTGGGACAGAGACGGCCTGCATGGCAGGCTTAAAAAGAGGGGAGAGAAGAAACCCAAAATTTTCACAGCGGTAAAACGAGTGAAATTTGCAATATTTAAGCGAAATACTTCAAAGTTAAGGTTGCTACTTTCACTATCAAAAGTTTAAGGTAATACCAACATCCTGTTAGTTCACTAAACTTTTTAAAAGTTTACTAAAAAAACTCTAAGTGATTGAAAACCGATGCTGACGTTATTATCGGCGCCATTTTCAAACATGATTCTCTTTTAGCGCGAAGCGTTTTCAGCGAAAAAAGCTCAAAATTTTGAGAAAAATGGAAAGATAGTTATGTTGACTAACTGATTTATACATCTTTGCCCATTTTTCTCTAACTGGTAAATGAAATCCCAGCAATAAAAAACAAAAATAACGATTTAGACGTTTGACCGCGGTGTGCCCAAAATTTCCCTCCCTTTTGCCCTTCTCCCCCACCCATCCCATTCGACGCCTGCCACGCAGTGACCGTTTTAGGTGGGTGGCTGTTTTGTGAAGGAAAGGAGTGCAAAATCCATGACACCAGTTATATGGGGAAAGTGTAATACATTTCTTTGATGTATAAGTTACTAATCAGCCCCGTTTCGTCAAGATGGCTTGGTATTACCAAGTCCTTTTTCTTTTGCAATTTTATGGAAAGAGAAGAAGTCTTCTCAAGGCCGTTTAGGAAAGGCGGTCGTTATTAGAGGTTACACTGTATTCAAGTCCATCCCTACCCTTTTCCTCCTAATATTGGAAATTAAAACTTAAAACTTCACAAACTTTTTTGTATTACTAAAATCCTAAAAAATAAATGGCACTGGGCAAAAGTTTTGCTCAAGAGGTTTCATTTGAATGGTAACACCATAGGATTTTATCCACCGACTCAAAAGTTAGAGCTACATACTAAATAAACAGTACCATGTGAAAGTACAGCTGAAGAGGTTTCATTTGAATGACCAACACCATAGGATTTCATCCACAGACTCAAAAGTTTGAAACACATACTAAACAAGACGCTGTGGGAGCGTATATTTGGGCGTCGATGTACTAGGCGCGTGTGTGTGTGTACTAGCATGTGTATTAGGCAGGTGTGAGTAGTGCAGTAGCGTTGTATATTTTACGGGATGGTTGAGATGTGTGAAGTGGAAGGAGTGGAGTTATATTGGACGTGGATTTGGTAAGATAATGGCTGTAGTTTGGTAATCAGCGAAACTGCGTTCTCGTAGAATTTAACATGAAGTAACAAAAAATGATTTTTTTGAAAGTACTGCTGAAGAGGTTTCATTTAAATGGTGACGCCATAGGATTTTATCCACAGACTCAAATGCTAGAACTACATACTAAATAAATAGTACCATGTGAAAGTAGTGCTGAAGAGGTTTCATCTGAATAGTAACATCAAAGCCTTCGCAAATAATCTCGCCATTACTTAATCTAGGAGTAAGTTAAATCTTAACAAGAATCACCTTGCTTGAAGCTATTCCGTATCCTCCATAGTTGGTGTTTGTTTGATCAATACCGCGTTGAATGTTCACTGCATTAAACTGAGGTCCGAAGATATCCATACATTGTTGAATAGAAAACCTATGATGAAATTTAATACACCGCATTAGTCTTTTTCAAAGGTAGCTAGATTTTCACGAGACACAGAACAAAGCCCACGACAAGAATGTATCAAGTAAATGGCTGAAGTCACACCAGAGACGAGAACTCCAACCAGAACGGGTTTTCCATCTGTGACGAGTTTTCCGTACAGGTAGCAACTTAACAATCCGACGACTCGATCGCAACGAGAACGTAAAAAAACAACAACAACAATAGGTTTGGACGGAAAATGGCAACTTTGGACGCGCATTTATACACTTTTTTGTATATTTCTTTGCCGTTTTTGCACGATTTCGACGTGAAATTGCATAATTTTACATTTTAAGGAGGACGTAAACAAGTGACGACAAAATCTTATTTCTCTTTCGGCACTTAGGTAGGGATCCTTGGCATTCAACTTCAACGCGGGGGGTTCGCCTACTTTTGATAATGTAAACGGGTGGCAATAATTGGGACAGGCTGGAAGAACGTAAATTCACTTTTTAAGCGAAGTTTTCGCTGTCATCGCGTGGTCGGATCACAAAGTCCCCAGTGTGGAAACAGAACACTCGAAACTAGCCGGCGAGCAGGCTCACTCTCACGCATTCGGATTTTTCACCGAATTGGCACAAGGGAACCTGCTCGCAGGCTAAGTCGAAACTTATTCAAGTTAATGCGTCATGGCTCAAAATTAACACTCGCAGACTCGGACTCATATTCGGTTTAAAAACCTGTGAAACTCACGAGTGACGTAAAACTATTAATACAAAGAAGCCACTACGAAGTCAACACTATAGAGCCAAGGAAAATAATAGCTAGAAAACAAAGACGAACTTCACAGGCTTTTACACCGAGGATGACCCCAAACTCGCTAAAAGCGAGTGGTTTTTAGAATTTGCGAGTCAAAAGAATATCCTCTGGCAAGCATTTATGAGTTAACAATTTGAGAAGGAAGATAAAATTTTGTTGCACATTTTAACTGCAAGTTTGTACTCCATTGTTTAAGCGCGGAGAATGACTACAAGTTTTTCCAGCCGCATTTTAGTTCGAACTCACAATAATTTTTTATAACTTTTATTTTGCTACTAATTCTTGCCTGCAAAGCTTTTCTGGTGGACTAAAATATTAAGTTCGAACCCTGTGTTCTTACTTATCTGTTTCAGTCCCCATAGAACAAGAAAACAAACAAAAAACCCGTTACGAATTCACACTTAACCGGTTTTCTGCTTGAGTTTCGTGAGAGAATTGCGCAAATGAACTGGAACTACAAACGGGGTCAAAACTCTTGCTCCCCCCACCCCCCTCCGTTATGCATTCATGTTTTGTTTCAACACAATCAACACTGCTTGGGGGGAAAGGGGACAGTAGAAATAGGCTCTCATAACAACATCCCTAAGTTTTTTCAAGAGATAGAATATGAGTAAACAAAGTGCCTCTTAACGCCTAATTTCCTCAAGAGTCCCAAAATGTTTTGACCAGGGTTGTAGGATGGAAGTAGAGAACCTTTGGAAAAAAAATCCAGAGACACTCATCCCAGTTTTAAAAAAAGTTAATTGATCAACAATTTTGTTGTGAAAGCGTCTGGCTTTGTTTTACTGACTACGTACTTTAAAGGGAACAACTTTCCAAATGGCTGATTAGCAGAATCTGAGGTTTGATAAAACCCAAACTCCGTGCATGTTTGATACATCCACTGTCGACCTGGGGAAAAAAGAAAAGAAAAGAAAAGAAAGCAATCAACAATGATTTAGAGGTAGGGTTTACTATGTGACACTGTTAACTTACCTAGGATTGCTACTTCTTCTCCAAGCCCAAATACACGTTTCTTGATTGTAATAGACACCTTGCATCGAACTTCTCACGTTTACTTTTATTTTTTACCTACAATGGCGACTTTTTAATACCTTAGTATGCCTTTTTTGCATCGCTGGAGAGAAGCGATTTGTTTAAAATCCAACAGCCTTTCTTATGAAAGTAGGGTAATACCGTCGCTTGACGCGACTGGCATGTGCTACTTTTTAGTGTGAGTGTGCTCACTAATAAGCCTAGCTTTCAGTAGCGCATAAGCATAAGCATAAGGACATACGCAAGCGCAGAACGGTTTATTTGACTTAATTCTCGATACCAGCTCTCCTCAATCCGATGATAAACAAGATGGCGGACGAAGCGCCCGCCATATTGCTTTTTATATGTTCCCACGAGTTCTGGGTCAAACTGACCTATGATTGGACCACGGCCTTGTGCTTATTCTTGTGCTTATGTCGACCCCGTTTTCACTAGTCAAAGCTACGACATAAGCATAACCATAAGTACAAGAAGAACGAACTTGTCCGTTTTTCTTGTGCTTATGCTTATGCTTATGTCGACCCAGTTTTCACATGCTGACACATGTGCTTGTGCTTACGCTTATACGCTAGTGAAAACCTCTGCATTGTTAATATGTACTTAAATCAAGAGCAAAACAAAGGTCGTTGTTGTTGTTTATCCACTGCTGCCCCCACCTACCAGTAACGCAACGTCCAGAGAGGGGCTAGAACAAGACTACCGTAAATGATTTAAATGAGCCCGGGGCGTTTATTTAATTTTAGGGGACCAAGACGGGGCGTTTAGAGCGATTTTCGTATGACCTTGAAACGAAAACGCGCGAACAAAACAGAAACAAAAACGAACGGAAGCAGAGCGATTTGATTGTTTTATCGAACGGATACAAACACACGTGGCTTTTGGTTGGTTAAGCGAACGCTCGGGAGAAAAAACTTCATGCTCGATAACTTCTAGAAATCAATTTATACTTCGCTTTGACGTCATACTGCAACACGATTGGCCAATCGAACAATGCCTTCTCCATATTAGGGTTTTCTTTGGTGGGAAATCGAAGAGATCATGTTTTGATCTTTTTGTCCATTGGCTGATAAAAACATAGGCACGTTAAACGTGCATGAGCTATTTTGAATGCTTCAGTGTAACTTTAATGCTTCAGTGTAACCTTACCAAGAGTGATGAATCTACGTAATCGAGTAAACAGAGTAATCGAGTAAACAGAATTATAAAAATAACTCATGCACACAATTTGCACGTGAAGATGTTGGTCTTTGACCCTTTTACAATTCGTACTTAAAAAAAACGCAAATTGTTTACTACAAAATTTTCTCAAACGATTTTAAGAAATCACCTCGGCTTCATTACAACAGCTGCAATTAAATTATGTTTCATGCAACGTCAAGGTTGATAGCCTAACAATTATTAACTTCCAAGAAAATTATCAAACTGCCGAAATATATTTCTGCTCATATCATGTTACTCCACTCAATAAAGCAGTACCTAATTATTGTGTACCAATGTTATTCCCTAACGCTACTGTTTCTACTTAAGTTTATACGCATCTTTACTAAATAAAATACGTTTCAATAACTATAATGCTTAGTATGCAGGAAGGATGTATCATGTTGTTCACTTATTATTCCTTTTTGTTGTTGTTTTGCCGGAACGAAAAAGGTCTGTTGAACTTTGTGAGCGAGAGAATAATATTTCTACAGCTTGTTTACAGGATTAACAATACTCGGTACAGCTTTAAAAAAAATAAGCTGCTTTTCAAACTTCTAAAACCACATTTTATAAGCCGCATACTTTCGAATTAAAGTCCATATCTAAATATCAATTATTGCTTCACTGGAAGAGCTTTGAAAATATATGATCGTTTATACTCTACCTTGAAGCAGGTGGAACACAACTCATAAATACGTGCGTGGTACCGTTCGCGATAGCCGAATTCGGTCAGAAATGTCTTGAAGTAGCATCCACACTAAAATATGAACCCTTAAACAGCTGCATCACTGTACACAGCGTTTGAATCATGAAGATACTTAATATAATGTTTCCAAACACCTGTAGCCGTAATAAAAGACGAACAAATTGTAAAGAATCAAGATGGCGGTCTTAAAGTGCCCTTGTTCGACCTTTAGCAATGTGATTTTTAAGTAGATGCCAAGATCTCATTGGTTCCTTAGCATCAACTCATAGTACCTTCAACCTTATTGGCTCTTGCAACAAACATCCGAACATACAAAGTTACAAAGATACAAAGATACAAAGTTACAAAGATACAAAGCCACAAAGATACATACGCTCACACCACTGACATATGAGCTATTTTTTCAAAATAGCTCAACAAATAACGAAAACTTACCGAAACCATTTTTCAAGGTCATACGAGAATCGCTCTAATAGACAGGTGGCGTTTATTTTCATTTTTGTAACAATCTCTACAAAACTAATATGTTTTCAGCGAAAATATCAAGAGTTTATAAATAGTGGAATATATAGTCCATCAAATGATACGTCTAGGCCGTCTAAAGATTTCAATTCTTAACTTGGATGTCAGAATCCACGTTCAGGGTCACTGTGTTGTCATCGTTAGTCTATCCTAATTTTGAACTTCACCTTCACATTGAACAAGATGCAACGCGCAAACCCTTGCAGTTAATCAAGCAAGAAACTAAATACATGTAAATTGAACGATTTTGCTTCTCTTTGGTAATTCATAGTATCCTGGAGTAACTGTCATGGGCGGTGTCTATTAGACAACGGGCGTCTAATACAAACTCGACATTGTAGAGGTTTCCTGAGATCAGGCTCTATTTTCGTTTCGCTTTGAAAATTACATTCCGGCGAGCAAGGCGAAACGAAAAGAAAACAACCACGCGAAGAATAAGCGCTTTCAATTTCCGTCGATTTCAACAGCCAATCAGATCCTGAGGCACTGTTCCAACAGCCAATCAGCGTTACGGCCAAAATCTGGCCACAGTGAGTACAAACGTGAGAGAGTTTGTATCAGGCCCAATTTTAGCGGTAGCCGTTAGAGAGAATGTATGAGAACCGCTAAAATTGGGCCTCACCTCATGGAGAGGGGGCGTTTATTTGACAAGAGGCGTTTATTTGAGAGAGGGCGTTAATTAGATAATTTACCAGACTCGTACCCAGTCGCTATTTAAGTGTTTTTTGGGATGAGAGGAGATTGGGGATTAGGTTGAGGCGCGCGCGGGGTCTCATCTCAAAAAACACTTAAATAGCGACTGGGTACGAGTCTGATAATTTACGGTAGACTACCTGGTTTATGGTTACTATCCAAAACTCCTTCAGGGTTTCGATTTTTCTATTAATTTTATTTATTTATGTTTTCTGTTTGTTAATTTAAAGTAATGATTATTTTCTCCTCTACCTCCTTCAGAAGCACTGCTGATCCACGACGTATTTTGTAAACTTGTTATCATGTTCTTGTAGCTTGAATCAAGACACTTGGATCCATATGTTTGGAGTAACAGCGAGTTGATTTTAGCATAACGAGCCAACGGATCTCCGATGTCTTCGTTATTCATGATACCGCATAAAGTATCGATTGTTATATTTGTTCCTACTGCACCCTTTGAAAATAAGACAACAACAATGACAACATGTAAAACAACAACAACAACAACAACAACAACAGCACTATTTTAGTTTCCTTAAAGTCTGATCATCCTGGGTTTCCGACGTCCAAAATTCAGGGTTTTATGGGCTACGTGTACTTAACCCTTTAAGCCCCAGTATCCACATACAAATTCTTCAAAATGATCTCCATACATTTCCTTTAAGAATTAGTTGAGAGAATTTAATAAAACATCAAGGCATTTTCTCTTTCATGATCATTTTTTATATTCTCACAACCTTTTCTCTTGACAACTATGGACATTGTCAGGAGAAAATTGCTGTTAGTCACTATTGGGACTTAAAGGGTTAAACGGTTGTCGGTTATTTATTTTAAGAACGTTGGGTGTTTGTTTGTTTGTTTGTTTGTTTTACATCAAACGAAATGTGGTTTTTCGGGTTTCACATTTTCCTCCGTTTTGTTGATTGGTCCATTCAAGAAAAGATTTTTAAACAAGTTAGCGCTATCTATCAGTCGGTTAATCTGTACGCTCGTCAGAGCACACTTTTGTTTCCATCCGCATTCTTACCGCAGTTTCGTTTTTTCGTTGAAACACGTGCATATACTATTTGCAGTTTCGAGGTTTTCTTCGATTATTTCTTTCAATTCTTCTTTTTGGCAGTCTGCGGTTTTCCAAAAAATACAAAATTTAGCATTTGGTAAAAATAACTAAATTAAGCGTCATTAGGAAAAAACTTTAGCGGCGAAGTGAAGGTACTGGCTAGTGTTACATCTTACAGGAAATTGCTCACGCACTCAAATTATATTTGACGCAAAAAAGTGGCTTTAGATTAATGCTCATAAGATCTTTTTTAACCCTTAGGGCAGCTTATTAAACCGGCGGTTCAACAAAACCACGTTCTTTGGTCTTTATCATTTGGACAACTTAAAACAATGTTCCTCGTAAACAGGTACGTGCGTCACTCTACTAACTTTGAAAAAAGAATAATAAAATAGAGAGTGCTTGCAGTGTCTTAAGCCGGTTGGTCCACTTTAAACGTCGTCTGGTCAACAGACTCTTACTGAGTAGACAAATTTCTCAAAGTAATGCGCCGATCAAATTCGAAACTTCAACATCTCCACGCGCAACGCCCAGGTCATTTGAACTTTTAAGTGAGGCCTGGTCAAATTCCCATTACATTAGCCCAATGAACTGGTGAAATGCCCCTCCCAAAGATGAAATATTTTTCAGATTGTGAATTCGAAAAACAAACTTTACATTTGTTGTGGTGTGTGGATTAATCTATAATCAGTGTATAGTGAATGTTTCGGACGTAAAAAAGTAATTTGGGCTTATATCTTTCGGTGATATTAATACACTTTTTATTAAATAGGGGCATGATAACAAAAATGCACACATGCTAGCTTTCGAAGCCCTTATCAAACAAGCCATTCGTTTACAAAAGATGTGTCTTGACCTTTTAACTCCTCCATTTAACTATAAAAGATCGCATCTACGTTGTCAGACACCGGATCATAAAATGAAGTTAAACTTGGCACTAGCGTCTCGCCTTTCTCGTGAGGGTTGATTTTCACGCGCGCTCGCGTTTCGCTCGCGCTACTCCCCCTGAGGGGAAATGAGGGACTACTTGTAGTCTACAATTGATGGTCAAATGCTGAAGTTTCGAATTGATCGGTGCATTAGAGTTGCTGTCTTCGTAAATTTCATGATACGTACCTCAAATGCTCTGTTATCTTTGTTGTACTGAACAACACCAGCAAAGTTGCCCGATAAGTCAGTTGCAAATGTAGCTACGTCATCACCGTTGTCTTTATCAAGTGGTTCACAAAGGCTGAGGTCATAAGAACATAGATCATAGTTAATGCTTTATTCATAAGTTCGTTACACTGCGGTAGGGTTAACTTAGCTGGTAAAGGCAGGGGAGGGAGGTACTTGACCCACGTTTGGGTATAGATGTGCTGCTGGGTGTTTGAAACCCTGACTCTGTGTACACCTAGCTGGCATGGTTGTTTATCGGCACATATGTCGACAAACGGACGTATGGTCACATGATTACCAAAATTTCTGGGATGGGTGGATTACCAAATTTTCTTAGGTACGGGGTTCCGCTCGCGCACGCTTTGTGCACGTGTGGAGCTCCGCTATTACAACATACTTAAAGCGTATTTGTTGAAGGTGGTGGTGCACGTGAGGATAAAGAGTGGATGTTATGGTCACCTAGACTGGTTGTGTTGTCTCTCTGGCAGTCAAGGTGTCCCTCAGGGTCAAAGCACTTAACCACGCCGAGTAGAAACTTATAAGTATGTTAATTTAACATGTGATATAAAAGTATGAGTTAAAACTACGTGTTGGGGTTAGTATGACACAGGTGATCAGATGGCAAAAACATTACTGAAATGAAAATGGGGTCACCGACTTAACATGGTGGGGCAGTCTGTATGTCTCAATGACCCCTAGAGCTATGTCAGTGGGAGTCTTTTACTCCAGGTAGGGCCACCCATGGTGGGGAAGTTTGCATGTCTCAATGACCCCTAGAGCTATGTCAGTGGGAGACTTTTACTCCAGGTAGGGCCACCCATGGTGGGGAAGTTTGCATGTCTCAATGACCCATAGAGCTATGTCAGCAGGAGTCTTGTACTCCAGGTAGGGCCACCCATGGTGGGGCAGTTTGCATGTCTCAATGACCCCTAGAGCTATGTCAGCAGGAGTCTTGTACTCCAGGTAGGGCCACCCATGGTAGGGCAGTTTACATGTCTCAATGACCCCTAGAGCTATGTCGGCGGGAGTCTTGTACTCGTGGTAGGGCCACCCATGCCAAAAAGTTTAAAGGGTAGAGACCAGACAAAGACTGACCCCTGGTCCTCTACGCTGGAATTTGGGTGTAGGGATAGCAACCCGGCCTAATAAAAAAAGACAAACAGTTACAGAAAGTAGAAGCATTGATAATCAGACAACACTAACTGGGGGTGTCACTGTTGGGGCTGTAATGACGCTTTTCAGACAAATCCAGCATGAAGCTTAATGGCTGATAAGCCCAATAGTAGCCCCCTTGTGACAGACAAAATATTAATATTGTTTGCTGGAACATGGGTACCATGATGGAGGTAACACAGGCGAGACAATAAGCCAAGAAAATGATAGAATATGGAATTGAAGGGCTAGGGATGAGTAGGGACAGGTGGAAAGGAATGGGATCAGTAACACTGCAAAGTGGTGAGGCAGTGTATGTAAGAGATGATGAGGAGCAACAAGGAGGAGAGAGAGTGGACGTGATTGCAGATATCAACAACATAAGCTGCAAGGTATGACAAAGGTGGAACTTGTTGGTACACATACTAAGGAGAGAGCATGTGAGTGACAACTGGTTTTCAGCATTAGGGTGGACACCAGAAAGTCAAAGGGCAGAACAAAGATCAAAGACTACTTGGAAAAGGACTATTGAGAGAAAGATAAACAAGGCTGGGACATGGGACAGAAAGTGTTGGTCAGAAAGCGTGATGACCTTATGCGACTACTGGCATGAAAAGAGGTGATGATGAAGATGAAACCTAGGGGTGTAAAAATACTCACGAGAACAGCTCTGTCAACTGTTTTGCACCCTGTTCAGAGGACAGCAATGACTTGAGTGTCTCAGTAGCATTGGCCACATTTTTAACACAGTCTTGTCCTGTTGTACCAAGGGATGCTGTTACAACCTCCATGTATTTAGTGAAGTCAAGCTTGGCAAAAACAGGAGCACTGGAAGCAACAGCACCTGTAAAATATTAAAAATTGTTACCTGCAAGGCCGAAAATCAAAACTGAATGTGACTACAGACAAAATTGTCCTCCAGGATACCTCCCTATCACGTACAATTTCCCCTCCTCAACTGTTACCTTGCCTGGGTGAGGCTTTGTTGGGGTAAAATTCTGACAGGTGAGATGGCCTTGAAACAGTGACATAAGATGAATAATGAAATGGAGACAAAGGACACAAAGATGGGTTGAAACTGTGACAGCGATGAAGACAAGTTGAAAAAGAATTAATAAAATGCAGACAGGTATATTGCTTCCTCCTCAGTTTATGAAACGACAGGTTTTGAAATCCAGACTAAGAGCATGGGTACCTGTTGTTGTTAATTTTTTATCTCCGTAATTTTTTATTTTTCTTTTGTTTCAAATGCATTAGCATACATTACCAGACCCAAAAACAAAAGAAAAATGAGAATTGATTACCAGAGATAAAAAATTTACTACAACATACCCATCTTAAGAGGGCCTCATGAGTCTGTGGACAAAACTTACTCAAAATGAGATCATTAAAATGAAAAATTAGCTAACTTTTGCAGCGCTTTCCGTGAATTCAATGGCTTTTTATTTACTGCCTAATAAAACAGCAGAACTCAGATGCTTTCTCTTGAATTTTTAAGTTTGACACTCTTGGGAATAAAAGGCTAATAAATAATTGATACAAACCATTCACTAAATGAGGATATTTCAGTCTAAACCAAGCAGAAAGAGACCCAGGATAGGATCCACCAAAGGAAATCCACTTGCTAGATGTCAAGTTAAACTTCTTAGTCATGGCATTACGGAAGGCTGCCAGGTCAGCAAGAGCTTGTTCACTGTTAAGATACCTGAGGCTTGCATCACTCATATCACTAAACAAAACACAGGAGGACAAGTTGGTTTAAATCAAGGGTTTTAAAAAAGGTCCCATCCGTTGGTCTTGGAGGAGTAGATTTTCTTCCTAGGAAAGTAACTTTGCAAGCTTACTTGCTTGCTTGGCTTTGACTGGGAAAAGTTTGGTCTTTTGGACAGGTGGTCGCACAAGAGGGGGTTGCATGTGAAGGTTCAACTGTATTTCTTTACCTACAGAACCCTGTTTTGGGATCCAACTAGAGAGACCTGACAGCGGTCTTTCGAGACAGGATCTTGCATCTGTTATGGCGAACAGACAGGAATGGGACGGACCTATAAAATCAGTGCGGGTGCACCAAAATAGATAGATAGAAAGGACCCATCCTTACCACCCTAAGTGAGACTCCAATCTGCAATTTCTACCCCTAAGCAAGACGATGAGCATCCCACCCTCACTTCAATGTAAGAGTCACCCTCCAGGATCCATTTCTTGACCACAAAAAAGTACTGCAGCAACATTAAGATGTACACTTCAATCTTTTTCTCAGATGACAACTTTAAAAGGTACACAGTCCAACCCTAATAACACGAACACTGAGGGGGCCACAGTAAGTGTCCGTATTAACGGGGTGTCCCCACTTCTCCTCTCATTAGAATGTCAGTGGGATGATCTCAAAGGGCATTAACGAGCAGCCATGAATGTGGGAAATTCCTGTTTCCAGGCATCTTGCGTTAAAATTCAACAACACCCCTAATGCGATTTCTTTTTACCCTAGCGACTGTAGCCTGCACGGCAACAAAGCAACACGAGAATTGCTGTAGTGGACAAATTGATCCAAAAGTTCACTGGTCACGTGCGGTTTTTAGGGTCTAGTCCTAAGGTAATAATAATTCTTAACCAGGACAAAAACGTAACGCAAAGAATGAAACCAACGGTGCTGTTCAATCTATCTTTCCTTTACCGCTGATTTTCACGAAATGTGGCAAATAATTCACGAGTCCTGCACATCTTAGAAGACAAATCACGCTTCACATGCATAACTGGTTTCACGGGACACGTTCCCATCCCGGGGACTTTCACGCGTCACGCGCTAAATTTCGGCCAAATCAAGCGTCACGCATAAATCCTTTGGTATCTTCTGTATTGAGTGGGTGTCCATAAAGCGAAGTTTGTCCTGTAGTTACAGACATTTAACTCAATTTAAAATACCTAGTTGGATGACTTTTGCCATAGAAGCGGTGTTCTAGGAGGAAAGTGAAAGCACCAAACACTTGTGCATTTTTCATCATGTCACCAACTGTCAACCATATCGGATTGGCTTCACCTTCGCCACCGATGGAGAGAAAAACAGGCCCGTCTGGCTTTCTGAAAAATTTGTCATTATAAAAGTATCTTTGCTGCCATGTTTTGGTGTTGGAATCATCAAAATGATCAAGCCTCTGTGTGAACCACTGATCTTGGGGGAGATCTTTGACGTGAATGGCATCAGCAGAAGGAGCAGCAAGCATTCCTCCACGCGGCCTTCCACGCAGAAAATGAAGTGAACCATGGCATAAATTAACAAATCCAGCAAAAATTAGTACAAGCTGAAGGGAACGGCTTAGAAGCGTCATTTTACACCGGAAAGGTGCAGAATTGTCTCAGCCGAAAGCAAAAAACAAAAAAAACAACAAAAAAACACTCTTGACAGTCACGTGAGTCTTGGAGTTCGTGACAAGATGGCTTCAATGTGTCACGCATAATGAGCCCGCAATGGTGTTGTTGTTTCTTAGTGAGCATGCGTGATTTCCAACCTAAGTTTCAAGCAAGCAAAAAACATTTGTAAACATTCAAGAAATTTTCATAAAATCACGGACTTTTCGCCACTTCGGAGAAATATTTAAGCTTTATATATCATTGTAAATAGTTATATATTTTTATAAGACACTTTTTAGAAATATTTATTGGTAAAAATGAACAAATTCGAAGCGTAAGTTTCATGATTTTCAATTCGTATTTTTGGACAATGAAAATGTTTTCCTGTAACTTTGTAACTCATGATTCTTTATTTTAAATCTTAGGCTTAAGTTTGATGACTCAAATAATGACGACAACAGCGATGACAAAGAAGACGAAGAATGTGAATCAAGAAATACGGTAGTTTTAAGTTTTAAGGTGGCTCGACTGGATTTTTTGGGGCTAATATCTCCCAAGTTTGAGCATTAACTACGTCGGCATGAGTAAAGATATGGAAAAAAGGTTACCACAACTGTATTATATAAAGATGATCATTTCTTATGATCTGGGTTTAATTGCAATTGGAGTCGCCATGGCAACGTAATGACGCCATTACGTTTTTTATTTATCGTTGTGTCTCTCTGTACCAGGAGTTTTTCGAAGAAATCGCTTAAGGGAGTATGTACCTGCCATAATTGCCTCCATTATGGCAAAGTTTGAAGAAATTCTATGTTAGCGTTTTCGAAATACTTTGAAATGCAGTTTTAAGAACCATCAAAGCAGTGAAATAGCATGCTAGCCGCACAATTCACTAATATTTTAAGAAAATGATAAGCTTTGGAATCGCAGCTTCATCTCATAGTGGTTTGATTCCATTGAAAACTGCATACAAAAAAAGAGGGGAATGGCTCTGGGCGATCGCGAGTAAGAAGAATTTTATTAACTTGCATTCAGATGCTTTTGATACAGTTTTTGGAAGTAATTTGGTCCATGCGTAAAAATTTCGCATTTTTTCAAAAACCGCTCGATAAATGTTTTTATAAATTCGACAATCCCGAGATCAATCGTTAAGAAATATTCCCTGCAAGTTTCCAGAACATTGAAAACAGGGAAGGCTTTTAAATAGGGCCTCAAACATAACCAATTTTTCCCCCAGATTTTGTGTTTACTAGCGAGCGTCCTCATTATTCACTGGCGTTGTTTTCAAGTTTCATACGCATGTGCACAACTAGCAAAAGATATAAGTTTGCATCAAAAAGAACTCTCGATTACTGTCCGAAGAAATACCCGGAATATGCTAATAATTGGCTTGTCGTCACAGATAGCAGTGAGAGCGGAAACGGTGAACGTCACGGCTCATCGTGTAGGATGCAATACTTCATTATCTTACTCGGGTTATCATGACATCACAGAAACTCTCACAAAGAGTTGCTTTGATGTTATATAATGTATCACTAATCTCTTTACGCGGTAATTAGCATATCCCGGAGATTTAACCAAGGGTCCTTTTTGATGCAAATTCTATCTGTTTGCTAAATGTGCACGTGTATATGAAACTTGAAAACAATGCCAGTGAATAATGAGGACACTCGCTTGTAAACACAAAAACTGGGGGGAAAATTGGCTGTATTTGAGGCCCTATTTAAAAGCCTTCCCTGTTTTCAATGTTCTTAAAACTTGCAGGGAATATTTCTTAACGATTGATCTCAGGATTGTCGAATTTATAAAAAAACTTATCGAACGGTTTTTGAAAAAATGCGAAATTTTTATGCATGGACCAAATTACCTCCAAAAACTGTATCAAAAGCATCTGAATGCAAGTTAATAAAATCCTTCTTACTCGCCATCTCCCAGAGCAATTCCCCTGTTTTTTTGTATGCAGTTTTCAATGGAATCAAACCACTATGAGATGAAGCGGTGTTCCTAAAGCTTATCATTTTCTTAAAATATTAGCGAATTGTGCAGCTAGCATGCTATTTCACTGTTTGTATGATTCTTAAAACTAAATTTCAGAATATTTCGAAAATGCTCTCATAGAATTTCTTCAAACTTTGCCATAATGGAGGTAATTATGGCAGGTACATACTCCCTTAAGCGATTTCCTCAAAAAACTCCTGGTACAGAGAAACACAAAGATAAATGAAAAACGTAATGGCGTCATTGTGTTGCCATGGTGTCTCCGATTGCAATAAAACCCAGATCGTAAGAAATTTTCATCTTTATATAATACAGTTGTGGTAACCTTTTTTCCATATCTTTACTCATGCCGACGTAGTTAATGCTCAAACTTGGGAGGTATCCCCCTCAAGAAATCCAGTCGAGCCACCTTAATTAGTGGATAAAGTACAGTAGTAATGCGCAAGACTCAAGTTGATACTCAACAAGAGTGCTGTATTGTACTGGATACGAATCTGGTGTCTTTAACTTTTGCGTCTACTTTAGTTTATTTAATGCTGATCTTCAATAGCAACCCAATGTGATACTGTTATGAGACGCTTTCGTGCTAGTGAAGACTGCCAACACATCGGCATAAACACAACAATCTCTAAAACTGGCTGCAGATTACCCCATCATTCAGAACAAAAATCTTGGTACTGCTTCACAGACATTACTAACTGAGGTTAAATTACATCTGCGACACAGGCTACCGTTCTTCACATGCTTTGAAGTAATTTTGCTGACCTTCTCAAAGCACCATGACTAGCAGTTTCTGGTTAATTAACATGTTAGCAATTGATCTTCACTCACTGTCCATAAGACATTAGGCTGATTTAGCAGCAGAACAGGAATGTGAGTTGACAGCGGCGCGTGCAAATCGAACAGCAGGCTTGACCAATGGCAGAGCAGCAAATTGGGCACCTGAAGTTGTGTTTTTTCTTTTCCACACACTTTCCTGTTGTCAACTGACGTTACCGTTCCATTGCTAAATCAGGCTATTAGTGAACTAGACACCTGCACAACAACTCGTGGAAATAATCCTCGCAGTTCAATAAACAGCCTAAGTGGTTGAAAAAGAAGCTGAAAAAATTCAGCCTTGGCGGAGAATGGACCCCTGACCTTTACAATGCCCAGACGCAGTGCTCTATCCATTAAGCTAATCAAGCCAACTGGAGAGCAGGCCATTGTTTAGTCATATCAGCATGACTAGAATCAAAGTGTTTAACATGCCTTTTTCATCAATTTCATATTTTAACTTTAAAAGGAAAGAAATGGTGAAGGAATGAATGGAGGTGATTTGACAGAGGAAATGAAGTTCCGGGCTGAGGTACATGTTACATGTTTTAAAGTTTGCTTTTTGTTCTTAAGATTGTCTGTAATTTCCAAATTTTTACTACAGCTGTATGTTATTACATTGTATTACATCAGTGGCAAAGGATGCCTTGTCCAACACCTGGATTAGTGGATTTTTTGCACCCATTAGCATGATACACTTTAGTCAATATGATACATGTAAAATCAGTTTATTTTTATTATTGCCTTTAAAAGCCATCATTGGTTACAGAAAAAAATAACATAATTTTCTGTGCTTTTTTCTTTCAGCTTGAGAAGAAAGTTGTGACTGTAGGTGAGGGAGAACATCCATTGCAATGTCCGCATGCATTTTGGTTTTCACGAAGACCTCAAGGCAAGGCTCAGGCATCCGCTAACTATGCTGACAACATTAAGCTTGTTGGAAAATTTGCATCGGTAAGTTGTTTCCTTGTATAGATCCCTGGGTTGCCTTATTCTTATTAGAGTATAATGGGATTTTTTTCTTTTTTCTGTTTTCTATTCACCACCCAGGTAGAACAGTTTTGGGGTTTTTACAGCTACCTGGTCCGGCCCGGTGACTTAACTGGACACAGCGACATTCACTTGTTTAAGGATGGCATCAAACCCATGTGGGAGGTAGGTTATCTTCAGTTTTTGAATCCTTTAAGAAGATGGCAGACAGAACTTTCCAAATATTTTATATTTACAGCAGCTGTTATACAACTAAGAAAAATTGAAGGAAGCGCAGTGATCTGAACCTTTGAATTCCAGGGTGACCAGCAGAGGAAGAAAAAAAAGATTTTCTAGTCGCCCAAGAGCCAAAGTGAGGCACTAAGGACCACTGCTCTCTCCTACAGCACAGCCCTGTCATTTTTGAGGAGGGGTAAAACAGGACTCCCAGCAGGAGCAAGTAGCACCAGCAATAAACGCAACCCACATGTTGTTAAGGCAGGGATTACCCAGGTGCCCAGGGCCCTGTTTCTCGAAAGATGGTTAAGTTTAACCCAGATTAAGCCAAATTTCAGGCACGGTTTTCTTGTCTAAGAACATGCAACATGAGGTTTCAAAATACCATTGAGCCTTCACTACGAGATACAGTAATGATAACACAAAATGTTACTCTAAGCAATGCATAGGAATGTAACATACAAACATGGAACAAGACTTTTAATCCTGGATTAACGCTAATCGGCCTTCCGGGAACCAGGTCTAGATCTATGAACATTGGTGGGAGGCAAGTTTTCTCTCTTTTAACTGTGGTATGGTTGCTCTTAAAGAGTTGAATATTAAATTTACCCTTCATCATCATATTCTTTATAAATATGTCTTTCTAGGATGAGGCAAACAAGCATGGGGGAAAGTGGATAGTTCGCCTGAGAAAGGGGCTTGCATCAAGATGCTGGGAAAACCTGGTATGAAAAATAATTAAAAAAGAAAGAAAATAAGAAAACCAGTCACTGTCAAACTCAAAAAACTGTGAACGTCCAAAATTTTTTAAGCACAAATTGTGCTGCAAAGAAAAAGTTTATCAAGGGTGTGAAAACTACATGATAAATGCAAATAGCTTGGTTAATAAGTTTGTGGCTCTGTGGTCTCCTCTACGTGGTCTGTGTTCATTCTTTGTTGTGATATGGCCACTACACGTAATGAAACTTCTTGAAATAATAAAAACTGTTCGTGGTTTTGCTGAATTTCATGGGTAATAAAATAAAATTACTATTTTGGTGGTTAATAAAAATGTTCTGCCTGATTTTTTAGCAGACTTCTGCTTCCTTTGTAAATATAAATTAGCCTTGGGAATATTGAATGTAAAGGGAAAAAGGTAAAAAAAAAGACTTCTTGATAGGCCTAGGTTACCCAATTACTTGTATTTAAACCACATGAGTAGTTTTCATTATTGTGAATTGTTTGCTTTATGTATGTATTTTAGATACTGGCAATGCTTGGAGAGCAGTTTATGGTTGGAAGTGAGGTCTGCGGTGCTGTCATATCAGTTCGATTCCAGGTCAGACCCAATTTTTTTTTGTAAAGAAAAGGGTTTTAATAGGGTCAGAAGTCTGAGTATGCATAGTCCTTATTGTCTCTTTGTATCTCATTGTTGTTTATCTAACAAAAAACATCACATACCCAAGTGGAGATATGAAATTTCTTTCCTTTTATCAAAAAAATAACAGTATTTGACTTGTTCACAGCACAAAACAATCTATGATTTTGTATCTTTTTAGGAAGATATCATCTCAATATGGAACAGAAATGCTGCAGACCAAGCAACCACAACAAGAATTAGGTAAGTTCCTCGCTAAATAATTTATGTTAAAAAATCATACAATTTCTAAAAGCCCCCCACCCATCCCCCCCCCCCCCCCCTCGCCCTAAATACAAATACAAAATCTGCAAATTTAAAATGGTATAGTCCCTTATACATTAAATTGTATTATTCTGGACCTCTTAAAAGAGGTTCACAAAGTTGTATTCAGGGCTGTCACTAAGAGCTGGAGGCTGGCGATTTCCCCTGACTTTATAATTATGAGCATGACCCGGCTTCTTTGAGATGAAACAAAAGGAGTAGAAAACATAGAGATCTTTCTAGCTTTTCAATTTCTTGCTGACTAATTGCATAGTTATACCTGACAACTTGAAATCTTAGTAACAACCCTGTGTCTTTCAAAGTTTTCCTCCTGAAGGTACAAAATAAACCAAAGTTAAAATTGAACCACAACATATGTATCATGCCATGACTCATGTAGAAGCAGTGATAAGTACACCGAAATGATGTTCATGCCCACTGTACAGAAAAAAAATATATTATGATGACTCCTCAATGACTGGTGACCCTGCTCTCCATAGCGCCTCCAGCAGCTCAGTGGATAGAACTCGGATGGTCATTCAGTTCAATTCTCACCTGAAGCTCAGAATTTTTTCGAGCTTTCTGGTGTTAGAATTCTCCTACACCGTACTTCCAAATTATGAATTTTTTTGCATGTGGCGTCATGTTGTATGTAGGTTTGTGTGGCTAAACAAAATTATTCTTCCTTTTTGATTAAGGGACACGCTGAAAAGAGTACTGAACCTACCACAGAATACAATCATGGAATACAAGGCACATCAGAGCAGCTTAAAGTATGACAAATTAACGTGATTAGGGAGTTCCTTTAATCACCACAGACACAAAACTTGTGTCTTCACCATCAGACATCTTTTACTCAAGGCTTATTATTATTACAATAAGGGTTGTCAAAAGTAGCTGGCTGCCAGTGAAGATCGCTGCCTACTTGGTCATTATCAGCCAGCTACTCTGCTTGGCATTTCTTTACGGATGGTGTTTTTTAAATAAAATATCCCTGGACTGGCTGCTTACTTTGACAACTCAGCCATCTGCTTCAAAACTTTCTGACAACCCTGTTACAAACGACAAGAAGAGCCCACAATCCTAATCTCAAGGTTGCTATTATGCATGCAAGACACAATGTTTTATGTTGCCAGCTTTGTTTGAATTTCCACTAGGAATGAGTGGAATGCACAGTATGTAATCTGATCACACATGTTTTGACCATCTATCATGTGAAACGTACCTAAAGCACAGTATCAGAGCAAAAGCATTTTGACAAGTTTTCGAGCATCCCACCCACACTCAGTGACTACAACCTTTGGTTATTACTAGTTTATAATAATAAGTTATGCTCAATAATTTTTAGGTAACTCTAAATAATGGTAATAGGACTGAGTGGAGTCCAATTCAGTCTGAAATCATACAAGTGATTAACAAAATCAGACGACCCCGTAGCTGGAGTCCAATTTCTTTAATCACAAGCATGATTACAGACTGAATTGGATCACACGAAGTTCTGTTACCAAATTACCAAAACTATAACAAAATCTGTGATATTTCAGGCTTAGGCATTTATGTGCTCGTAGCGGTGGTGTGTACATGTCCAATTTATCACATGCGTGACGCTTACTGTCCTATTACACTGTCCTATTAGTGCTGAAATCAGGACAGCCCTAACTCCCTTGGCAAAGTTCTACTCAATGTCGCTTGGTAAAGTTACTCAGTGTCACACAAAAAATATTTTTCTCAACTTAAATAACTGATTGTAAACTCATTGTTCATTTTCAGGGATAACTCAAGTTTTAGAAATACGGATGTCTTCATGAGATAGAACCCAAGTTAGCCCACAATAAACAAGAACGTTCTGTTACCTTGTGCAACTTCATAACAGATACAAATTAAAAGACTTCATTACAGCAAAAAAATCTTGTTTTTGCTACAAGACCCATTGTCCCCTAACATTGGTCAGCGAAAAAATTCACCAAAAAAATTAAGTTTTGTTGGGTTAAATCCTTAGTTAAAATAAATAGAAACAAAGTGGAATGCAAAGGTTCTGAAAAAGAGGTTTCTTTTGAATGGTATCACCAAAGGCTTCAATTGACAGATTTGAAGTTAAGGGTGTCAGAAATAATCTAGCCTAGTTGGTGTGGGAGAGAAAGGTTTATGGTAATAGTGGTCTTTGTCTACAACAATGACAGACTAGGTTTACCTCATTTTCTGATAAAATTTAAAATCTTAACTTTCACAAAATCAGATTTAATGAACAGGCCTGGTTGTTTAAAACATGAATAGTGGTATCCATCAGATAAATCACTATCCTTCGGATAAGTATTAGGGAAACCAATATTGCGCTATCCCGTGGATAGTGATTTTTCCTGTGGATAGCACTATCCAACTTTTGAACAACCAGTTCCTGCAGTCCATTTTCATCCTTATCTTGGTGGTGTTTTTCTCCACTCGACTTGTTCTGTTTTCTGTAAAAAAAATTAATTTACTCTTTGGCAACATCAATGTACATGTGGCATTGTAGTTTAAAGGAGAATGAAAGTTCATTTTAGTGGCCAGTCTGACAAGCTGTTCGTCCAGCCCCATCAGTGTTTTATTTAAATTTCCAACAAAATCAATGACAATAAACTCTGCCATTATCTGTAAAAAATTTAATATTGTTGTTGTTGTTTTCAAGCAGACTGCTGCTTTATATCATTCTCTCAGTCAGAGACAATAGAGCCATTCCAATGAAGTCTGGTGTGAAGGAATCCATTTAACTTTGGTACAATCCTGAATATGTTTGTTAAAAACACTTCCTCTCAAAATACAAATGTAGAATGATTTCTACAAGACATTTTTCATGTTGCACTCTCTGTGACAGCAGCAAAGGTTTCATCTTGACTCAGGGAGATGTAGCTTGCTGCCTTGTCAGCAAGCACAACATGCAAAGTAGGGAATTCAATGATGGTCTTGTTGTTTAGGCATTCCTTTAGGGTTTTAGAAGTATCCAACTTATGATACCTACAAAGTACAAAGAATTTAGTCCTACAACTTGTACTAAGAAATATAGATAGTATGAAATGTCATACCTCTCCACCCCCTATTTCAGACTATAAGAAATAATTTGCCATGCATTTCTTCAGGAATTTTGATTGGTTACCCTGCAAGCAGAGGTTTCTCTCTTGCATGGTTTTATCATTTACAAAGTCTTTTAAATGGCTTGTCTGTCACGTAGTGGGTTTGTTTATGCTCCGTGAAAAACAACGTGACAGACAAGCCATGCAAACGACTTCATTAAACTAAAAAGCCATGCGAGAGTGACACTGACCTCTGCTCACAGGGTATTGACTGGTTTGAGTTCCCTTATCCCATCCTTCTCTTTTAATGCATAGCTTTAGAGTTCCTTTCCCCACCCTCCCCTCCATTTTATCATTGTATGTGGCTAACTCCCATTTACCAGGCGAGGCTAAACATGAGACATTAGGGAGTTTAAGTGATGCTTTTGAGCAACACACATCAACCGGATGTGGGCCTTTTTCTCCTTTAATATGTCTTGATGCTACCGAATTTGTATTCTTAAGTGTCTTTACTCTGACTTACAGAGACAATTTACCCCAAAATTTGTTCAAGATCATGCCTCAAGAGTGCAAAAAGTCCACTTCCGGTTGATGTGCATTGATAAAAAACATCACTGCTTAAACTCCCTAATGCTGGTCAGTGATCTCCATCTTTAATCCCATCCAGGGCAGTCCTTTGCAGGGCCTTAGTTATAATTTTGCAGTGCAATCATTAAGCTCAACTAATTATTTCACTGCATTAAACACAATGTAAAAATTTCATGATGATGATGATGATGATGATGATGATGATGATTGTTATTACAGCCAACTCCCATTATTGTGGATACCCTCAAGACCTGTTCAGATAATGTCCTTAACCCCTTGTCTACCAAGGACGTGTTACACGTCCTGTGTGAGGTCACAGCGACCAAGAATGATACAGTTGTAAGTCCACAGACAAAAGAAATCACCAACAGCCCGCAGTGTTTGAGTTGTCAAGAACAAATAAACTCCAGTCATTGAGAAATGGCTGCCAGTTGCTGGGTGTATTTTGCTCCGGTGGGCAAGAGGTTAAAAGAGAGTCGAGTGTAAGGAAAAACTTCATCCGAAATATGTGCTAATTATATTTACAGTTTAAGTGACCACCTCAGCTGCCATGGAGTTTAATAATTCCATTATTCTTAACCTCTTGTAAGCGACCATTTGACGCATAGTCTGATCTTTACGTTCGCTGTATGTAGAATGCCACTTACTGGATGGGTAGAGTATAAGAAGAACTTTTGCAACTTAGAAATTGCATGCAATGAACTATCTGTACGTGACCACTAAGCCTTCGCATTTTGGGTGATCACCGGCAGAAGGTTCAACTGTATCTGACTCATCCCCAGTCAACTTTCATTACTAGTATTTTGGCATGGAAGACTAAACAACTTGGAGACGACTGCGGACGAGTCAGCAACTGTATTAGGCTGCATCCCTCAACTGTTTGAGCTGGCCGCCTTTGCAACGCACAACGACCACTGTACATCACTTAATATGTTAACTTAATCCAGTCTAAATGTGATCAAACCTCACAAAATCCAAAGCTGCATTATTTTACCTTAGTTTAGATGCAGGTAAAGATTCCACCTTTAAAAACACACAGACTCCTCGACGGCCAACAGCACAGTAATTCTTCAAACTGTTGCAAAATAGTATAAAAAATTCAATTTTTTCTAACCTATAAATTAATAATATGGCTCAAAATTACATTATAATGAATCTTTCAGTACAGAACAGATTACAGTATATAAATGTACAAAAAGGCCAAAAGTCTTATAATAAGTTGTTTTTTTCTGTGCTGGTATATGAACAGACGGATCCCAAATATAGTTGTAACTTGACAAAAGTTAATGAATACTGTTAATGAAGTATGGAAGAAATAATACCCCTTTAATTTGAAAAAGCAATTGAAAACCACTGTTTACTACATTATTTATACAATGAAGTATTTCATTGTTGTTTTACCTTTGCTTGTGAATGGCATCTGCCTTCTCAGGGTCAATGTACTTCCTGAGAACTTCATTGACAACTGTTAGTTCTGAAACCCTATGATACATTAAATTAAAAAGATGAATAATAAATTTATAAGTTGAGAGTAAATGTGACATTGGCAGTTATTATCAGTATAACTGGTGATGACTGACAATGAAGTAACAGTCATCATCAGTGGTCACGAGATGGTGACTATTCTTAAGTTGTCTCCAGTCAAAATCATCTATGGCTGTCAGACCACTAATAACCATGAACTGTACAACTGTTGTACTATTATGGTATACCTGCCAACTCACGTGCATTATGGGTGTCACACACCTGCAGATTGAAAAGTTCAATCTCATGCTTATATAAAGGGCAATTTCACATTCATTACTCACATATCCAGGCCAAAGGTTCACTGACCATATCAATATGAAAAATAAAATTAAATCTTGACCCAAAATAGTCCAGTCCAGTCCAGCGATTATCACATGATTTGACTTACATGTAGGAAAAGTTGGCAGGCATATTATGGTTCAATATTAATTTACAAGAAATGGTTTTTTGCTATGACTTTGTATCACAGTAATAAAAGGTAAATAGTTGGCAGTCGTAAACTTTCACGCTTTTAAAAATACAGGAATAAAGCTTTAATAATTAAAGCTTTATTCCTGTATTTTTAAAAGCGGGAAAGTTTACGACTGCCACTTAAGTAAACATAGACTGCACTATGATTTTCAGTTACAGCACCCTTAAGTTTTGGGAACATTTTTCTTACCCTCTATCAACATATTCAAAACCAGCTTGGGGAAACAGCCATCTAATTCTCCACATTATACATTGCAATCTAAAAAACAGACAGTTGTATCAATTACTTTCACTCCAACTGTCTTATTGTTACACTAAGTGTACCTGAAACAAACTGAAGGGTGGAATTAAGATTTACTAGTAATTTATAACGAGACTACTTGGTATCATACTAAGGATTGATAACATTGTGTTCTAGTTGGCGTCTTAAGTTGGGTCTCTCCTCAGCAGAACCTACCAACAGGCAAATGAGATAAACCAGGCAGTAGTTGCAGGGCTCAAAATACACAATGTAGGGAACTTGAGCAGCAACAATGGTGAAGACAATGAAAACGTCACTAAAAAATTAATTTTCATCCTTTCCAACCTAATCGCATTTAGTTGGACCTGCTCAATTTGTTGAATGTACATGAAGTTTCATGGTTAAAAAAGACAAAAGAAAATTCCTTGTCGTACATATGTTCACGTCCTTCATAAAACACCATATTCGGAGGTCACATCCTAGTTGAGCAGTAGATTTCAAAGAAAGGTACTCAAAAGCATGATGCATGTGCATAGCTGTTGTTTTGCTCATAAAAACAATAGTTTTTTGATAATGTTGTTGTCATCGTCTTTGCTGTTGTGGTTGTTTAAGCTCCCATAATAACAGTTGGTCAATGGACAATCTGACAAGATGACCATTTGCCTGGACATACTTTCAGTTTCACAGTCTTTTTGTCCAGACACCTAAATAAGCGACCAGAAAAAGAAAACATTTTCACAACATAACGTTTCAAGAGAATGAGTATCCTTTTTTTAAATTAAGTTTTTGCTTGTTAGGCTGGTATGTTCAAGTGATTTTCATGTCACTTTTAACATTTTGACTGGTCAGAAGAAGGAGGTGACCAAGCTAAAATTTCTTTGGCCAGTCAACAGTCTCAGATATATTTTGAGCCCTGTGTTGTTTGCCTGAGTGATGCTTGGTAGGTTGGTAAAGGACAAAACAGTACCCTTACATTAAAGTTTATTGTGGAAGGTTACAGTAAGATTAATTTTTAATATTCAGTGTCATGTAACAAGTGATTAGTGATTTTATGCCAGTTTTTCTTTTATGCTTGGTTAAATCTATACATTAATGTTAATATTACCACAATCTCATATTAATGGTTGACCAACCACTAATGTGAATTTCTGGTATATTGGTGAGGACTTACTCTCTACAGAACTTTGATGTGTTCTCCTTTCTCTTTGACATTCCCACTGGCATTAACTTCAAATCTACTCCACTTTGTTTAGCTTTTCGTCGAAGAAAAGAAATCTAGTAAACAGTGGATTAATCAATAAGTACAGAAAACAAAAACAAAACAAAACAAACAGCTAACCCCATGCTAAAACATGAGGTAATGTGGCTGTCTGTGAATTTGCATGTATGATGTTTACAACAATTAATATCCACATCTTACAGAGAGTAATCTTTTAACACATGAAAGATCAACTCAAAGATCAAAGGGTTGTCATAGTTACATATTGCACTCCGCCATAGTTCCTGGATACTACAGCCTTTACGGCACCTTCACTCACACTCATCTTTGTTGATGACTTAAAATGAGGCTAAATGAAATATTATAGGCTAATTTAACCCTTAGACATTGCCGAACAGCTGTCCTCGGTAGGAGATTATCAGGGCTACTTGAATAGCTTTGCAAGGGTCTTTTGGAATTTTACAGTCTCTCTGTTAATGTCAAGCCATTTCATTCATGCTGCTCTCATGAAGTGTTCTGATCCCTACCCTACTCTCCCTTTGTTAAG
Source organism: Porites cylindrica (assembly GCA_964035525.1). NCBI lineage: Eukaryota > Metazoa > Cnidaria > Anthozoa > Scleractinia > Poritidae > Porites > Porites cylindrica. The sequence goes on from OZ037783.1 coordinate 27,622,694, forward strand.
TATATGGTACAGCTGTAAGTAAAGTAGCCTGAGAAAACAGCAAGCAGTTAGTGACTGTACCACCACTGGTTTCCCCCCATCTAAGGAAAAAGCACAGAAATTCCAAGCTAATGACGTGTCACTACCCAGATCGATCGTAGTGCTTCTGATTGGTCATGAGGTGAGGGAGTTTGCTTCAACCAATCAGAAGCACTATCCAGATCTCAGGGCTCGAAGTTGACTTTTTAGTGCACTTGCAAAGTTTTGCTAGGAATAATTTTTCCACTAGCAAACTGGTGAGACCACTAGCAAATTCTTTCCTTTTGTTTGGGAGACATGAATGATTCTAACGCGCAAACGTTTGCTAGTGATATTTTTCTCAAACGCATTTTGTGAGTTTGCGAGCATTAATTTCAAGCCCTGGATCTGGGTAGCAACAAGTCATCAGTACAGAATTTCTGTGCTCGTTCCTCAGACCTCAGACCAGTGGTGGCATTCCAAAATTTCAGCTGTTATCTCAGGCTGAATCAAAAGAAGTTAGCCCCACCTGTGTACTCCAGCGTCTCCAGCTTTTCCGGCCATCATGTGCTGCTGAAAAAGCCAACCTATCCACATCCTCCAGGAACCTGTAGTCTTAATTTTAAACACAAACCCATTTACACCGCTGCATGGTGTACAAGTATGCTTCTTTATCTATAAATAAAGCTCATATATTTTGAAATAGCCGTTCACATTAAAGATCCATTACCTGATAACAAGTTACTATCTGTGAAATTGTCCACTGACACAAATTTTGTCTTGCTACGAATCCCTGAGCACTGAAATTGGATCTTGTGGCATTTGACACATGCTAAGCTGACAAAAACAAGACACGAGAATTAACACTCAGTGTGGTATTAATTACGACATCGCAAATTAATATCAGCCTTCAAGTACACTGCATTACCTGCACGTTCGTCTTGAACAACCTGGACAGCGATATTTAGCACTAGTTTTGTTACAAACTTCGCACCTCACTTCTTCTATGTTGTCCGCCATGTTGCCTGTTTAGGATCGCTAGGGATTGTGGATGTCTAAAACTCTACTTCCCAGTCTTCCTGAACACTCGCGAGCCTACAGGTATTCTGGGTAAACATCGGTTTTCAAATATGGCGGAAGGTCAAGCATTCGAGTTGGTGAGGATTCAACGTTGAAACTTATGGCCCTGGGTGGTGACGAGAGTACACCAGTGCCAAATTTGGCACTGGAAACGATCGTAAAGCCAGCGCTGCGTGAGGTATTGTATTAAGTATCTCAATTTAAGGCATAATTTTACCCGTTTTCCAGGTGGTGTCCGGCTGAAAATGGTGTATTTAATTTTGGGTGTTGTCATTTAGAAGACATTAGTTTGATTGATTAGTCCGTCAATGAAAGATAGCTCTCCGTGCTTGTTTTAAGGAGATGATGAGGGTAACTACGGGGTATGATTTTATCCTATCAAAAAAATGTGCTTTATAATTTGTTTGAGTACTGGGCAAATCAGAAATTGAACTTGAATCAGGAAATTAATTAGAATCAGGATATAAACTTGTAAGCTGTTCTTGCGTGGTGAACTTTTGTATTTAATTTCGTATTTTCTAAATTGTAAAGAACAGTGTGTAAGCACTAGTATATGCCCATGTGAGATGCTGTGCAGTAAGTAATTAAGACAGAATCCATTAGGAAATTGAGTAATTTTAATTTCTAACCCTTCTACCAGAATATTTCCAAGCACATTGCATTCTTTTCTACACTTTTCAAGGGCTATGAATGAAATAAGTTATATCAAATAACTCCAAAGAATAGGTTCTTTTGGCTCAGCTCAAGAAAACAAACTTCAAAACCTTCAAATTTCACAAAATGAAATCTTATGCATGAAGGTTTTACCTGTGTTTTCTCAATTCCTGTGAAATTTGAAATTTATCTTGTTTGGCTTCCTTAAGAAATTGTCGTTGGTGTTATAACAGATAACTGATTACATCTATAGCACTTGAAAAGTGTAAAAAGAATGCAGTATGGCTTAAAATATTCTGGTACAAGGTTTTTGTCTATCAGTCAATCTCCTGCTGGATTCCATCTTAATGTTTTTCTTGACTGAATTTTGGTCATAAAAATACAATGAAACCCTTAATCAAGCAGATACCTTTGCTGTTCTCTGCTTCATGAAGGTGCCGTCTTAATAGAGGTTTATTTTACAGAAAACGCAGGAAGAAACATTCATCGGCATAATACAGGGCATCCACTTAATACAGGTTTCACTTAACACTCTTGGTTTCTTCTAACTAATCTTCTAACAATTCAAAGCAAAACTAGCTTTCCAGGCTCCACCAACTTTGTAGGCACCAGCACCCAAGCTCACCTATTGGTGATGAGTTTAACGCTATGTATAATATTGATAAGTTCCATTTTTTGATGTGTTTAAGTATCATGATATAGATACTTTAAAATGAGAAGAAGAGTAGCTACACTGCACTACATACTGGTATTTCAGATACAGCGAAGATTGTTGACATTTTTGTGAGGTCTTTTTTCCCTTTTTCTTTTGCATTTAGCTGGAACCATCCTTTGATGCACAGGCTGTTGAAAAGTTACGAGCTGCTTTTACCAAGGTTAGAAATGGTCAATTCAGGGCTGTCAAACAGTTTTTAAGTATCAGGCTGATAATGAATAGTAGGTGACTTTGAAACTCACACCAAAGGCACAAGTTCTTGAGGGCTGAGAAATCTGGGGACATTTTGAAATTCAGAGCCTCGAAAATGCCATTTCCAGGGTTTTCAAGAGGTATTTTTCACCACAGACACCATGTGGATTTGTGAGAATACACTCAAAACTGGGAACAATGCAATCGAAATGTTCAGGCGTTCCACAACATCGCACGGCTCAAACATTTCACACATCTAAACCTGTTTAAATATGCGCTCAACGTCATTCAAACTAGGTAACAGATGCTTCACACTGAATTTTATTCGATGGTGCTTATATTTTATTAGCAGTTATGGTAGAAGGAGATGAAAGTAGCAGGCTAAGGATGGCTAACTAGCCAGCAGTTTTGGCCTGCTACCGGCCCTTATTGACAGCCGTGGGTCAAATTATTAAACTCCTCACCACTGGCTGTTTTTTAAAAAAGTAATTTTAATTTTCAGTGGACAAAAACCTTGTACCAGAATAATTTAAACAATATCACATTCTTTTTTTACAGTTTTCAAGGGCTATAGATGTAATAAGTTATCTGTAATAACACTAAAGAAAATTTCTTATGGGAGCCTGAGAACACAAATGTCAAATTTAACAAAATGACATCTTGCACATGAAATTTTCAGAATTTTACCTGTGTTTTCACAATTCTTGTGAAATTTGACATTTATTTTCTCGGGCTCCCATGCGAAATAATCTTTGGTGTTATTACAGATAATAAATTATATCTATAGCCCTTGAAAAAATGTAAAAAAGAATGCAGTATTGTTTAAATTATTCTCGTACAAGGTTTTTGTCCACTGAAGGTTGAAATTACTCAATTTCCTGATGGATTCCATCTTAATATCTTTGCTTAGGCTGAAAAAGATATACCAGGTGTTACACAACAGATTGTTGGAGAAATTTTGAAATCAGGTAACTTACCATCTTAATCTGTGAATAGTAAATTTTTTCAGAATTCCACTGTTTTCACCACAAACCTGTGTCAGCATTAAGTTCATTGTTGTTTACTTTCAATTGATTGAACAAATTAGTACCCGAGGTGCTTATATGCATTTTCCCAAGTTAGCCTTAACAGGGTCTTACATAAGTGGCAATTAGGACAAATTTATGCTATATACTTTCTTAAATAGATTCTTATTTTCTGAAGAAAAATAGTATAACTTATTGTAGGTAAGAGTATTTAGTGGTATTCAGCTTATTCCTTATATCAAGTCTACATACCATGACATTGTGGCTGGAGTGATAAGGCACCTTCATGTATGTCTCCAAATAGGATCCTCAATGTTGACTTATCTTATTTGCCCAGGTGTACAGAATTTTTTCATAGGTTTTAGAAAGTTAGAACCTGTTTCACATTTTAGGCTTAACACAATTTTGATAATGTATGGAACTGGGGTCTAACTGGCAAATTTTAGGGTAACAGGTTCATAAAAACATGGTTCTTACTCGGGGCATTTTACTGTATTATATTATTCTGAGTTGAGAAGGTGCAGCAATTCAAAGGGTCTTATCAACCATGTATAAATGGCATTTAAATGTTCAAAACTTTGCAGTGAAATCTCAAGTGTGCCTTGCTATATTGGCAAGTGAGGGCCAATGGAATTATAGGACCATAAAGATGTACAACATGCACCATGACCCTTAATTCCATTGGAAACCACTATTTTTTAATTTTATCAGTACATGTATAAACGAGTTCCTCATTCATCAATATTAACTGAAAAAATCCCACTTCTTTTTAGCATCATTATCAGTAAACATGAATGAAATTCTCCTTCTTAGTGCTTCAAATAATAGTGAAGGTAGGTGGCATATGCGCATTTGTAATTTATGTGACAGTGAATTTCAAACCTGGTAAATATACAAGAATAATGTTCTTTTCAGTTGCTGACACAGCCAGTGACACAGGTTCCACTCTCAGTTCGAGTTTAATCCTCCAGTTGCCAATCATGTCACCATGGAGTTGCATTGACTAATAAATGGTCATTCAATGCAGCAAGACCAACCTTATCTTGTGTACATCTCTCTGTTTGTTCAATAGTCTGATAAGAGATGTTTAACATGTGACTTGGAAAAAATGAGAAACTTGGTCTCATCAGATGGTACAAGTAGAAATTTGTTACATATTTTGCAGTCAATGTGATTCTAAATTTCTCTGTTGACCTCTGTTATTATGTGACCATAGACTCTACAATTTGACCAATACACATTTCATTTTAATATATTCTGATTTCTAATTAATTTTACTTAATTATGCAGATTATGCTTTTGATGTCAAAGAGCCAGAGTTTACTGCTTTGTCCAAGAAAGCTAAAGGTAAAACAGGATGGAATAATAATTCTTGGTTATTAATTTTTGACAAGTTGTTTTACTTCATTGAATACATGTCGTTTTCCATAAATCCAGAAAAGGAAGCTTGGATAAATTTAAGAATTAATACATGCACTGGTATTTTAAGGGTAATCCTAGAAATTATACTGCACTTTGTAATTGAATTAGTTTTGTTTTGATTCACACAAGAAAAAAAATTAACAAAGTATCAGTGTTGGATCTAGGGGGAGGGTGCAGGGGGTGCGCACCCCCACCCCCCCCCCCCCCCCCCCCCCCCGCCCCCGGTGAGATGACCTGCGGTTTTCTAATACAACTAGTATTCTGCAAAAAAAAAACAACTATGTGGTTTATTGGTGTTGAAGTAGAGCAAGAAACGAGTGCACCCCCTCCTAAAAAAAATCCTGGATCCGCCCCTGAGTATAAGTAATTTGTTATATGAAAATCTCTAGGGCTAGTGTCAGAAGAAAAATACAAAAAATCCATCGTTACTTTGTCGTAGATTGCATAGAAATCAATGTATTTGAGAAGAAAATGAGTATACATGTAATTAACAAACAGGTTTAATGCTACAGAAAAGCTGTACTTGCCTTGGTGGAATCATTAATTGAAAATGGTATTTAATTTTTTTGTAGATCTTAAGGCCATTTTATCCAAGATACCAGCAGAAATTAGTAACAGACAAAAATTTCTACAAACAATAAAGTAAGTAGCCATGTGTACAACATTATTGAAGTGGTGTCTAGAAAATAGGTCCAATTGACTCCTGATATAACACTAGATTCTAGAATTAGAATTTGAGTTGTGGTGACAGATTTCACTCCAGTGATACCCTTAACAATATTGTTCAATGTGCAGGCTTGATTTCACCTGTTCCAGTTTTCTTATTCAGGAAAGGACCCTGAATTCACCATGCATATGGGCAGCTTTTGCCAAAGTGTAGTTTTTTTCTGTGAATTTTTGAAGTTTAATAGTTCTTATTCTCAAACAAATGGAAATAGGGCTTGTGAAACTAACTATACCATTATACATTTTTCCCTGTATACTATGCATTGTCGCATTGATCTGCAAATGTGCTGAGTAAGCAAATTTTCAAGAAGCCGATTCACAGTATATGTCATTCTGTCAGCCATGCTTGCATGATACATTACCCAAATTTGCACTTTTGAGAGTTATTTTTATTGTATCTTTCGACGTGGGCTAGCACCTTTGGGGTGGGGTGGGGTGGGGAATACTCCCTCCCCACCTGAGAGGATACTAGCAAGCTAATCCTCTCACAGTGGAGCCTGTTGTTGTTATATAGCAGCTGTGTCATGAAATAATTAAAAATTGAAGCAATGGGAAACACCACCAATCTGCGTGGAAGATAAAAAATAACCACTCAAAACATTTAAAAAGGGCATAAATGACACAGCTAAAGTAAAATGAGGAACAGGTAGACAGACTGAAAAGAAGATATTTGAAACAGATGGCAGTCGTGCTTTTTGAAAACTTGTTAGCCCAACAGCTTACCAAATTTCATTTTTGTTGTTTGTAACTTTTGATAAGGTTTGATCTAGTGCTTGGGAGTCATATTGGTTTGATGCAAAGCTATGATTTTGTCATTCACAAGTTATTTCTCGAGTTTCATAGCAAATATGGACGTGTGTACTTGATATTATTAACAAAATGAAAGTAAAACAGACAACCGTGACACAAGCCCTTTAAATAAGTAAAGTTTTTCCAATGCTTTAGGGATATTGCAACTGCGATTAAGGACTTACTTGATGCTGTAAATGAGGTGTTTAAGAACTGTCAATCAGTTGGAAAGATGCTTCAGTATAAAGAGGTATGCTAAGTTTTAGGAGTATAAATGCTCACCTGTTCTCACCAATGATGTTGGACACCTCCCACAGTGACTGTGTTTTTGTTGGAAATTCTTTGTGTCAATTTTAAAATAACAGTTCAAGGCATTGAAAGTCCTTGAAAATTGCAGTCGGTGCTGGAAAGTCCTTCAATTTCAATCCTATATATAACTTTATAGTTTAAGTAAAAATCCAAAGAGAAAGGAACAAACACAGAAAGACCCTCGGGATAAAATTACTCACGTTATGGAAGAACTAAAAAAGACATAGACTCAAGGCTCATTTTTGCACTGAATGGAGTCCTTGAAAAATGGGAAATGTAGCCTTGAATGTCCTTCAAAAGTCCTTGAATTTATTGTTAAAAAAAGGGTACCAACCCTGCAAACCGGTCCTGTTGGAGTTGAAGCTTTGTCTTGTCCAAAAATTTTCTTTTGTTCCAACAAATTTACGTAACTGCTGGCCACGTGCTGAGTGAAAACGCTCTGTTGATCGAGACTTTTTGACCGCCTACTGCAGGTCTTCCTCGGTCGCAACGTAGTGAGAAAAACGGTAAACGAGCCCTTAAAACAATACATTAATCGTATTACTGTATTGTGTTTATTAATCTGTCGTTTTTTCTCCTTTAGGGCCTGGAGAGGAACAAGAAAGAATTTGTAAAATATTCTAAAAATTTTAGTGACACTTTAAAGCAGTACTTCAAGGATCAAAGGTAAGCTATACATTACTACCAAAACCAGTAAAGTAGAGAACAGGAGATGAAGTTACTGATCGGGCTCCGGTTCTGATCCCGTTCCCCTTGCTTGTTAACCGTTATCCGTTTTTGTAACGTTCGTAAAGAGACGTAATCATTTAGTTGTATTTTCACTATGCGAACGAGACCCTCGTGTGTTACTGTGCACTAACTTACTTTTACTGTTGTACATAATTTTTTTTTTCTTGAATTTATCACTCGTGTTTGTGTTTGCAGTGTTAAATTCAAGGGCGCTTTCCACTTTCCAGAGCTGGACGGCCAGACCATTCACGTTGTAATGAGAATTTCACTTTTAATCAAAACAATCCAGCCACATCAGTCAAATCATAAATAGCGTACACGAAGGAGAAGGCTTTTCTGCGGAAATCCTCGGATAAAGCTTATTGCTTGTCAAAATAACTGGTCCGGTTATGGTCCGGCAATCCAGTTCTGATTTTTGGAACCGCCCTTAGTGTATAATTCATGTTTTTGCAATTGACCTTCCATGTTCGACCACCTCTCTAAAACGACCGCAACCACTTTTTTGTTTTACGGTTTCAGAATTTCCATTGTTTTCATACTCTTGTAAGCGACTACTTGAGGCATAGTTTGATCTCTTTGTTCGCTGAATGTAATTCGAGTACGGGATGAACCTAACCTTTAGTGACAACATGAAACTGTAGACATACCGTAACTTGAAAATTGCATGCAATGAATTTTCTTCCAAAATGTAGATGTGTTCGGACATCTAGAAAGAGATCCAACCTCTGGTTGGATACTCGTAAGCGACTACCTTCCGTAAGCGAGCACTAAATCTTCGAATTTTGAGTGGTCGCTTACGGGAGGTTCCGCAGTACTTATTATTTCCATTCGTCACTTTCTTAACCCTTTCACTGCCAAAGTGCTCGATGGAGTTTTGTAAGGTGACTCTACCTTTTGAGTCTGTGGACGAAATCCTATGATGTGACCATTCAAATGAAAGTTCTCTGTCTGTACTTTCACACGATGCTATTTGTTTGTCAAAACTGTAGAAAATGAAATTTGGAATTTTGGTCGAAATTTGCCTTTGGCCACATTTGACAGTAAAAGGGTTAATAAACGTCATTTTCTTACGTAATTCTGATTGTCATTGTTCTTTTTCAGGGCGGAGGCAGTATACATTAGTGCCAATAAACTCATCAACCAGACAAACCACATCTTGTACATGTTTAAGCTTGCGGGAAGCTCGTGAAAAATTTCCTAGGGAGCTCTGTACAATACCGTCCACTTTTGTAAAATTTTAATACTAACTTGTTAGGTTAACTACAATAAGGAACCAGTCATTTTGTATAATGAGGCTTTTGTAGCTAGGTGAGGGTCTAAATAAAAGCTTTATTTGCTATAAAAGTCAAGTCAAGACTTCTTTCTCTATCTGCGATGTTAGTAAAAATGTAAAGTGTAAAGTGCACAAGGTGGGGGCAGGGGCACGGGGGGATAGATACTGAAGCTTATGCGAGTTCTGCTTTCTAATGGGAGTGAAATAGCTCTGCCGCCAAAATTTTCCATGGAACCGCTTAAGTGAACCTACCCATAGGCTAATAGGTGCTCTGTTCGTCGATTCACCATTGCAAACTCCTGAATTTGCAATGAAGTTGCAATTTCAAGGGGTTTTCCTTTCAGAAAACCGGACTTGTGAGACGGTGATGATGATGATGATGGGCGTGATTGTTGTTTTTGTTGTTAGTGACAGCGTAGCTTGTTATGAACACAGTTCATTGTCAGATTTTAAGGAACACGTGAGGGGGATAACCGATGTCATTAGTGTGCGTATACGCGGTCTTTTTAGAGGGATCAGTACACTCGTAACAGCTGCGTGATTTTTCCCACCACTCCACACCAAGGCATCTGTCTTTACATTTCTCTTTACACTGTTCCGCCGTGATTTTCTCGCCGCCAAAGGAAGCTCGTCCAGATGGAGTGCACCACTGCGGTGTAAAATCAAGCCATGCAAGGGAAGCTGTCAAAGTTTAAGGAGATAACTTAAACCGGAAGAGACCCTTCCACGGTTTTTTAAACTTTTTAGATGGACCAGTTACGGAAAACCGGTCGGCACGACTGGAAAGAGCGCCTTAAAATTAATAAACTTGCCAAGTTTGAAAGTCACACGTCTTAAGCGAGCGAAAATATACCGTCGTTGGTATGGGAGGGGGGGGGGGGGGGGCAAGTTTGGGCCCCCCACCATATAAACATCTGCAAAATTGAGCGACTTTGGGGAACTATATCTTCGTTAGTTTTCAACAAATCACTTTCAAATTTTGCAGTTTTTACTAATTTTAGGGCGCTCCATTGGTGTCAACAGAGTTTCCCTAACTTGTCCATGTAAAAAGTTGAAAAATACCGTTGGAGAGTCTATTCGTTTTATTACATAAATTTACATCCTGGCCACTATCTATCACAGTCTTACAATGTTTGACGCCAATCATACACCCTGTCAGCAGAGCTTTTCTTTCGCTTACTCGATTTTAACGTACTTGAAATAACTCTGCTTGAATCGAGTAAGATCTTTGTTGAGCATGCGCTTCTTGTTGCTAGGATACATTTTCGAACCCAGGCCTTATACTCGTGCGCCGGTAAAAAGGGGTCATATTATGACTATCGGTATATTATTAAACGGATGCTCGTACCAGAAAAACTAGTTTGACAGGAGGGAACAAGATCGACTAGTCTAGAAGTTTGAATTGTGGCGACTTCAAAGGCTTGACGCGTTTCAGGCAGAACCGCCTTTTCTTCTCCTTGATGAAGACGAAAGAATGAGGCTCTGATCGCAGGGTGTCAATCATACTGATATTGCATGTGATATGATTGCCCAATCAGTCACGAATAATTTCTATGCATTATTTGTGACCGTTGTCAAACAAATTTAATCCCAGCAAAACAAGCAGAGTCTGAAGACGAAGCAATCTTGCTTTGGTCTTTTCTTTGGTACGAATTGATGTGTTCTGTAAAGAAACTTACCCACGGGATCTGGTGTGTCTTGTAACTGTGGGGCGTCAAGCTGAACCTAAAATAAAGAAAAGCCCTTAATGCTAATTGAAATATTTCCTCGCGAAACAGACGTTTTTAAAATTTGTCGCGCGCACGGCGCGTGGATAGTAGAGGCCTGTTCTGGTGGTTCTTGTATATTTCTATATATTTTTTGGTGTCCGCAATGAAGTCATCAAGCGACAAACTTGTTCTCTTGTTTATGGCCGTTGGGGCGATCAAGATATGCTTTTGGCTATAAATTTGGAGAAGAGAAGTATTTTGTCAGTGAGTCTCACTTTACATACGAGTTTGCTTGCAGGTCGACATGTTTGATAGTTCCTCTGTCCAATATGCGGTAATTTGAAATTCAGAAAGAGAAGAGAAATGGTAAAGTTGTAGTTAAGGGACAAAGAGGTCTTAATCGCATAACGGAAAACCTCTCCCGTCATGAGGCTTCCTCCATTAGCTATAGACTTGGTTTGGTAACTTTCGTAGAAAAATCACATAAAAGCGCAGAGTACGCAAAAAAAACCTCTCAAATACTGAAAGAATTCTTTATAATTACTACTAACTAGAACATTTTTTCTCCTGTCAATTCTTTCGGGGTATTTGTTTCTAGAAACAGAAAATGGACAACGCTTTAAATGAAGCAAGTTTAAAACTGGCAAATGCAGGAACTTGCAACCGAGACAGACAATTCACCATTAAACACTTATGACTTAATCACCACACCCCACCTCCTTGAGCCCGGCTGTCAATAAAACTCCGGAAAACATGAGCTCCTCATTGTTAGGGACGGACCATTAGAAAACTTATGGGGGGGGCGGGCGAAGTACAAAAAAAAAATTCACGCAAGGGAAAATTAAATGAAAAAAAACATTATACTTCTTCGGTAAGTAATTAATTATTCATACAAAAACAATTATAAATTCTAGGGCGTTGTATAAGATCTATTCCTTTTTTATAATTTATCGAAATGTGCATCAAATTTTTCCTTTTAACAGTTTAAGCTTACCTGTCGGTTGGTAAACACTCAGGAAATTCGATAAGCTTGAAGTTTTCTGTGAAATCGTTGAATTTTGGGAGGTTTGATATTTGCTCTAAACCTAATTTTGCCCAAAAAGGCAAAAGTTGCTCGAGGTTGCTAGAACCGAAAAAATTGCTCCCGACGGCAAAAGTTACTCAAAAGTTGCCGAACGCAATCGGGACAGGTCTAATGGCAACTCCCTTCACAAACCTTGGTTCTATTTCATGATTCGAATCATATCGATCACCTAAGTAATTTCAGAAATGCCATCAATCGATAGACGATTAAACTAAGGACGATCCGGACCATTGAGGCGATCGCTAGAACTCACGGGGGTGTATACAGCTATTTCAAAAAAGGTTGTCGGAAAAAATGAGCACGTGACAATCCCGAAAGGTAATAGATTGTTCCTAACGGCTGCAGCTGTCGAACCTACTTTTGTTGCTTTCCTTTAGCACTCGCAAACATATGTCCTTGGCCTCCAGTGCCATTATTTCAAATTTCTTTGAATAACAGTGCACTCAGGACCACCCACAATACCTTTCGGCATTGTCGTGTGCACTTTTTTCGACAACCTTTCTCGAAACAGCTGTATGGGCTGGTCGTGCGCAACGTATTATAGATCGATCGCTCTAAGACAGTGAAATAATTTGAGACGATCTATCCGGACAATTGCAAATCAGCCCATATACAGACGAAAAATTTTGTCTGAAATGTGCATACATTAATATTGATTTTGGCTTTTGGACAATGACAGCACGGGTGCAAAGCAAATATTCTTACCTTTTTGATCAAGTAACATCTTTTTAAAAATACAATGGCGGCCTGGCTGTTTAAGACATCTTCCATTTGCTCCCCAAAGAGTTCGCATTTTTTTTTCGCTTCAATGTAATTTGCCGTGTGACAATTCATTTCTTTGGCGCAGGCCATAGCACATGACATGGCATCTTGCGTGTAAATAGTGGAATTCAATTGAGAACCTACGATGGCGAGATTTTCTTCAACGGAAAAGTAAAAGCTCACATCGGCAGCCTGAATGATTTCAAACAGCAACAGTAAGGTAAAAGACGAATGGACATTTGCTAACGGCTCGTAAGAATGCATTTGTTGTGGACAAAATAGGTGAAACTCGAAGATTTCCGAGATAGAGGTTTCTTTTATTAAAACATCTATCACCTAGGTAGCAAAAACTCAGAAGTTCTACATTTAATGAATCTAACAATGAAAACAGTCATCAATTAAACGACTGTATTCATAACTGTGTACTTAATTCTGACAGTCATTTGATTGCTGAAAGCAGGATAAGAAAATGAATAAATAGGGTTAAAATATTCCCGACCGGTTTGACGCCAAGTTAATGGGTATATACAGCACTGCGGAGACAAAACCGAAAACAACAGAAAAAAAAGCTCAAAATTAAAAAGCACTGAAGTAGCGAGCTTATACACTTTGCGTTGGACAGTGTCATTAAACATCGTCGGTTCAAAATCGTGTAATCAAGTTCTTCTATTTCTTAAAAGGCGGATCTTTTAAATGCTATGAATGAGTTTTTACTTACCTAATGGGCCATTGTGTAAAGATATATCAATATTTTTTCTTTGTGCAACGGTCATGAAACACGGCTTACTTTATATGTACGTACATATTTATTAGTAAAGTTACATTAACTTATGTTTTTAAAGTTTTCCGGTTTCTTTGTACAAAAAAATGGTTTAATTCTTATATGTCATGTTTAATTCTTATATGTCCGTAAGACATGTTATTCAAAACCAGAAGTTCAAGGAAAATTATTGTGCTTCCAGTTGTTTGCGACCTAATTGTCACTTTTATAGTAAAAACCCGGAAAAACAATAACGAAATTAGATAGGTTTTTCTGAAGGCTATTTCCAGAAATTTCAAACAGACATGCGCTATGGGACCCACCACTTTCAATCCTTTTTACATTATTGAGAATTATAAATGAAATGCAATAGAACTGAACTGAAATGCCGCAGAAAAAACAACTCCCTTCAATCCTCCGGTGAATTAAGGAATGGGGCACTGCAAATTTGGTAGGTGGTGGTCTCTTTTAGTAGGGATTTTACCTTTCGCATAAAAATTTTAATTTAATATTCTTCTTCCTATAAGTATTCATTTTTCATTATTACTAATGTGTTATCTTTATGTTATCTCCAAAACTTTTAAAATAACACTTGCAATTGAATTTATTTGTTGTCAATGACTATTGTCACAGAGTTTTTGGAATTAATCGAAGTTTTCTTAAATTACATCAACATTTTGTAAACTATAACCAAGAGAGTATAAAGGGGACAGAGACAGCCTGTGAACAGGCCTTTAATCGAGCGTTTTTTTCCCCAAACAGAGAGCCTGTTCACAGGCTAGGACAGAGAAGGCATCCCCCATACACACCCTATTCCATAGGTATTTAATTCGTCTCGAGTTATTTTTAAGACCACAGATCCCAAGGGGGATTAGACAACAGCCAATCACATAGCGCGAATGTTTTTTGCGTGGATGATCCACGCTCAGAGCCACGCGTCCTTCACGAATTGACGCAGAACAAAATGGCGGAAGACGCGGAGAGCGATATTGCTTTTCGTCATTCGTTTTGTCGACAAAAACGACTAAAGAGAGATTTCTGCTAAAGCTGTGTCAGCGAAACGGAAAGTAAAAAAGAATCGCCCTTCCTCTCTTGTATAGAGCTAACGGTACAGCAGGGAAATCCTTAACACACTGAATATTCCCTCAGGATCATTCATAATTTACAGTTTATTTATTTATTCTTTTATTAGTCTTTTATTATTCAACAAAAATAACACTTGGCGTCCTACTTGCTTTCTTGTACAAACGACCGGTTTCAATAGACCGGCGAAATTTCTCATTTTATTAAAACAGTGAGGTTACGACAACTTCGAGTTAAACTGACTTCACGGGTTGCTAAAGAGTCTAACGATCCCCTTTTCCCAGGTGAGCGCCGAATCATTTCGCGTCAATATTAAGGAATGCTCTCGATCTCTTTACGCTTTCATTGCCTTTCGCCCGACATGTTTTGCACGGCGTTTAGTCATGCGAAACATCCACGCAGCGCGCGGGATAACTTTATCCCGATTCTAAAAATAACTCGAGACGAATTACCTATAGAATAGGGTGTGTATAGGGGATGCCTTTTCTGTCCCCTTTATCCTCTCTTGCTATAGCATATAACGTTTCTTGCTAAGAGGGTGACTGGGAGAGAGAAAAATATCAAATAATTATGAAAGAGTAGATCATTTCACAATGCAAAGCCCGATTCATTTAGCTTATTTGACTGTAAATGAAATATTATTGAAGTAAAAACGATGGGTTCACATTCACTAAAGTGGTGTAATCTGCAAAGTCCAAATTTTGCATAATTATGTTCGTGACTGGTTACGTGATCTTAAGAAAGTAGTGCCTAAAGTCCAAAGTGGTTCTGGTCTTAATCAAAGCTTTCTAAGGTTAAAATTAAAGAAGATACTGAAAAAAAAAACAAGATCAAATCATAAAACCCCGCATGCCACTAAAACCCATGCCTTAATTCACCTGAGTCATCTGTATTTACCGGTATTCATGCTATTGATTTTTATTACCACTGTCGCGTCGTTAATTTCTCGAAATTGAACTACAATTAATCGTTCATACCTTACAGGTTGAATTCGTTGTAGTAGTTTTGATTATAATTCACGTTCGGAGTAGCGCCGTCACTCCAAATAAGGACTGAATAATTTTCTAAGAGAAGACAAAACGATGATGATAATGATAACAACGATGATTATTTAATCATAAATATGATTAAGACGATGGTGTCTGTAACGGTATTGACGGTGGTGATGATGATGATGATCATTTCGAATGCTGCAGCTGACGATGATGATGATGATGATGATAACTAAGTAGAAACTCGGTAGCGTACAATGCTTTTAAAATTAAATAATAAATAAATAAATTGCTGAAATAAAACTTTACATATTTTGGAGTTTAAAATGAGAGTGCAAACCAGCCAAATGTCTATTTTTCTGAAATTAATAAATCGTGATGGAGAACAAATTAAGTAGATTCGCTCACTCGAAAATCTTTGACATCATGATGAAAGCTTGTCACAAGGAAATTTCTCTGTGCAAGTGAGACTAAAATGAACCTTTTCATTCCTAGCTTTTTGTCAAAGAGAAAACTTTCATTTTATAAAATCCAAAGAAACAAGAAGCACAATTCAAAAGTTCTGCCAATGAGGTTTCGCCCCGTGCAAGGTCATTCAGGACAGTCCTGGATTCTGGATTCTGCACTGTGGATTCCGGATTGCTTGTCAGTGGAACTTGGATTCCACATTCCAATCGCTAGCATGTTTCTGGATTCCTCTAGCCAAGAGCCATGATGGCTCTTGCTCTAACTTAATTCCGAATTCCAAAGCCCAGGATTCCGGATACCACGATCTAAAATTTCCCACATTCCAGAATCATGGAGAAACTCTGAGATTTCATTTGAATGGTAACACCATAGGATTTCCTCAACGTTGTATTTTTAAGTTTTATATTGTGACGAATAATCTATCGATCAATAAAATCTTTCACAGAGAGGAAGATCTTTTTCAATTGTCGCTCGTAAGGAACACGTGAGGGGGATAACTGATGTCATTAGTGTGCGTATACGGGGTCTTTTTGGAGGGATCAGTACACTCGTAACAGCTGCGTGATTTTTCCCACCACTCCACACCAAGGCATCCGTCTTTACATTTCTCTTTACACTGTTCCGCCGTGATTTTCTCGCCACCAAAGGAAGCTCGTCCAGATGGAGTGCACCACTGAGGTGTAAAATCAAGCCATTTTGAAAAAGCTAGAAAATGGACGGCAACAAAACTCATTAGCTTGACGCTTCTATATGCATGTCGTCTAAACCGGCTGTTTTTAAAATTACAAACGGTATCTAGTTTGACTAGTTTTTGACCCTTTTAGAGCTAAGATAATTTTGAAATGAAAGTTCTTTTCATGCATGGTTGTAAATTTTGTTACCTTCTGATTCCCATTTGAGAAGCTGGTTAATAGTTTACATGGCAGTATGAATACCATAAATGACCTTATAGACGCCCATTTCCATATAAATGACTCTTATCTAATAAACACCCCCTCTATACACTGTAAAAATTGGATTAGTCACCCCTCTCTAATGAACTCCCGCTGTCTAATATTCGCCCCTTATGAGAATTAGTCCAAAATACTAGGGATTAGCAAAAAGGGGCAAAATCATTCAATTCGTTCAGTTTCTTGCTTGATCAACAAGGCGTTGCGTATTTCATCTTGTTCGACCATGGTCGAGTTTAAATAAGGATAGACTAAAGATGGCAACACGACGATATCAAAAAGCGAGGATTCTGACATCAATGTTGGAATTTCAAAGAGTGATATGGATCTCTAGGCGGCCTAGAGGTATCAATTGGAGTGGATATTCCGCTGTTTTTAAACTCTTACTCTGTAGTTTTGTTGAGATTGTTACATTAATAAGAATAAACGCCTTTCTCTTTTAAACGCCTCCTATCTATTAGCCGCCCCCGCTTGGACCTCTAAAATTAAATAGACGCCCCATGAGGCGTTTATTAGGTCATTTACTGCATCTACTCGAACCAGGAGCCCGTAACCCGGAGCGAGCAATTTCCATGTAATCGTGTCACGGTGTTTTCACCGACAGGTTTATTTTAAGAGTGATTTTGGCGCAAATTTAAAACATCTTTCAAATCGCACAAAACAGTCAGCAAATCCTATAGACCTTTAGAGGCTCTTGCAACTGAGTAAAATAGACCCACACACGATATTTCAAATTGAATGCAAGCCAGGTACAAGGCCTCTGATAATTACTGCTGATTTATATTCCTGGTGTCGAAGAAGTTTAGGGGTCTTTCTTGTTGCTCAGTTTACCTCTCTACATCGTTTGTATTTATGCCAAACCGCCACGGCTCATAGCTCATGACCTCTTTTCTAACGTGACACTGACGTTATTCGATAATAGAGAGGCCATTTTGGATACTTAGCCTTTGTTTATTTTTGTTTGTTTATTTTGCTTGTGTGTTTGTTTTTTCATCAATAAACTCCCTTAAGCTTTGGATCCCTTTTGGCCGGGTGAGGACAAGGGAAAAAACGAACAGCTACATAAAATTGACCGTCCTCAGGGAACATTATAATTTTTTTGTTAGCCGGCGGTATATATGTAAAAATAGCATATTAATTTGATATCACTTTTATTTTCATCAAAGAAAATGCAACTTACTTGAGGTCTTTGAGATATGGCCTTGCTGTGAAGAAAGAGAAAGAAAAAATATCATACATACAAATAAAATGACAACAGTGCATGCTCAGTCGGGATGAACTGGATGGAATGTAAGTTAGGAGCTGTACTTTTTAATGTGGGCACTTTATTTGAGTGTCAATGTATTTAGCACGAAAAGGTACTAATTGAGGACACTATTTTTAAGTCTCCAACTGGAGACGGGACAGCCATTCAGTACGTGGTCATCTGAGCCACGCGAAGGTCTAGCCGCTTGCAGCGCAAAGGGAGTACCTTCATTTCTCAGTTATTTTAAGACCCTGAGTATTGCATGGTCAGGCCCCTGGAATCGAACCCACGATCTCCCACTCTGCAGGCAGGCGCTCTACCGACTGAGCTAATCCTGCTGCGGTTACAGCAAAATCCCTCGTTTTCAGCTATTTTAGCAAGAAGTACTTTCTGGTCAATTAAAAACCAGAAATTCAGCTGCTACTGAAAGTGGTTTGGTAAAGCGTAAGTGCATAACCATGCTCTACGGTTCTTCTTGTTAGGGTCTCTAAGGATGGGAAAGGTATTGCAATTAGGGTAGGAAACGTCACTTTAAACACACAATAACTCCGGATTTCAATCTCGAATCTTCCCCCCGATTTTCCTTTAAAACTCGAATCAGGAGCTTCACTGAATAAGGATAATACCGGATCCAGAGAAACCTAATGGGAACCCTCTTTAAATAGTCTTACAAAGTAATATAACTTGGATTTAAATGATTCCAATGACCGAAAAGTACAACCACGACTTTCAACATTAAAACGAGTCGAACGAGTGCTTGAACTGGTGCTAACGAGACATAAAAGTGGCAGCTAGTTTAACATTTCCTTCCCTTTTTTTTTCGTTTCCTGCACTGTAAAAGGTTTAAAGTCGACTCTCTCTTAAAGGACACCTCTATAAGACGGACACCTCGCTAAAACGGACACCTACACTGTGGAGTTGGTCCCTGCCGTTCTTTACTAAGACGGACATCACTCATAGACGGACACTTACTGCCGCTCCCAAAGGTCTCCGTCTTTAGAGATAGCTGATTTTATATAGGAGCTGCTCGGAGGGTCTTTCCTGATTCCTGTGATTCGTTCTTTTAACAAAGGTAATTCATTGTTTACCATTGTTTTCATGTTTGGGTAGCAAATAAACCAATTGGCTTTCGGCTTCCGAGCAGCTGCTACATCCCTATAGCGACTGTGTCTGAGGAAACTAGTTAACATATTTGCGCGCAGGATTAATTGCAGGAATCAGATGAGTTATAAATATATAATGAAAGCCGGTGAGAAATTGAACAACTTCTAAATGGCTTGCAATTGAAACACCAGTGAAAAGGCGCGCTGGGAAAAGGCAAGCCAGCGTGGAGTCACTCAGGCGAGTACAGATAGATTGTCAACTATGAACTGGGAAACTTCAAACACCTTGCTTGGCTTTAGAATAGCTATAAAGGCAAATATCTCAATCCGTCTCAATACGTCTTAGTGTACCCTTAATTACTAGTGCATTTATAGCGAAGCGTCACCGAAGAAGTTGTTTAATCTTGCCTCTTATTCAGCATAAAGTTGTTCTTCTACTGCGAACCGTATTCGCCGTAGGGTTCTGATTAGGGACTTTTAGCACCGACGGTTTTCAGGACGGCTACGGCGAACTAGATCGCGCGGGACTGGGGATACAAGGCGCCGTCCGCACAAAAGCCCGCGAAAATAAAAATAGTTTAGCAACCAAAACAATCCCTGACTACGGCGTGAACGAAATAGTCGGAGAGACTCGGACACAAACCTAGGTATTTAGGGGAAAATGTCCCTAAAGAAGGCTCGAGAACATTTGCTCTATGCATTAGATGAAAGGTTAATTACAGAAGAGGAGTTTCTACTCCTGTATGATGTGAATAGGTCAACTAACTTAGATTTTCCTTACGAGCAGTACCCACTTTTTGATCTCGACGACATGCAAAACGACGAGTGCTTGGCGGAGTTTCGGGTCCATAAACACGACCTTCCTATTCTAGCGGAGGTTTTAGGAATTCCTGACCAATTTGTCTTGGAACAAAGAAGTGTTGTAGGAGGAATGGAGGCACTATGCATGTCGCTGAAGAGGCTGACATACCCGTGTCGATACAGTGATTTGTTGCACAGGTTCGGACAACGACCTGTATCGGTAATTTGCCTGGCTACAAACTGTCTTCCACACCTGTGAAAAAAGCGTAAATAAAGGAAAATTATCAAACCAATTCTAAAGAAAACTGATCTAAATTTATGAAGAAAAGGAATAAGAAGTTGTTTTTCAAATGAAAACACTAAAAGTCAATTAAAAGGTTAATAAAATACTCACCTAAAACTCCCGTAGTCGCCAGTACGTCAAACTACTCGGTTTGCCGTACTAGGAAAGGCCGCTACGGCGGCAAGAAACCGAGGGTGACACTCGCGCGCGCGAAAAAGAGTCTGACTTCATTTCCGGTTCCCGTAGCCGTCCTGAAAACCGTCGGTGCTAAAAGTCCCTATTACTCATTTTCTTGCAATAAAGCTTTGGGCGAGAATACTCTTGCAGATAGGACATAGTCCGTCAGCACTCTTCCTCTAGATCTATTGGTGTGTCAACTTTCACAAATCTGTTAGCGTTTTGAGTCAAGGTTAAATTTGACCAGCATGTTGTACAGCGACTTCTACGGCCACAATTGACTTCAAACTTGCAGATATAAATCTAGACAGCTCTGAGGCTTATTTGCTGAAGTTAGAGAAAAATCTGTCGTAAAGTTTCGAAGTTATTGACATTTTTCGTAAAAATGCGGGTTTAAACATATGTCGATATCTCAAATGTTTTTATACCCAGAAGAAAATAAATAACATTTTCTTAAAGTTGCACTACTTTTTATTAAGGGTGTTAAAAATCATAGAAATCGGTTAAATCGTTCCTGCCAAAACACGTGATTCAAAAACATAACGAACGCGCATATAAATAGGTTCGGGCCACCTTAACTTGAAATTTGCATATACTCGACAGTTGATTAAATACTTGCGTAGCATGTGTACAGCGGCCCCTCACCTCAAAAAAACCGATTTTTTTGAGGTGAGGGGCGGCTGTACACAGGCTAATACTTGCGTGGACTACTTCACGAGCGAGAGGCGGTAAGTGAAACCCGGATGTCTTGTTTAGATAAACGTATAGTTATTCCAATAAAATTTCTGAAAATATTAATTAAGCGTCCTTTATTTGTGTTTGTTGATGAATAGTAAACGCTTCAGTAAAGCTACTTTGAAATATGGGAAACAGAAGACAATTATAAATAACTAGTTGTATTGTACACACATCACTTTAGAGAACGATTCACTTTTTGATCACTTTTCTCTTGCAAGTCTGTTTATCGGGCAATTTACGAAATCGGCTAATGTTGACGAAGTAAGTTGAATCACTCTCAAAAAATTATTACAAAGTGCGATGGAATTATTACAAATTACGACACCTTAGTTTATTACAAAGTGCGATGGAATGTTATTACAAATTGCGACAGCTTTTTTATTACAAAGTGCGACACGGTTTATTACAAATTGTGACAGGTATTACAAAGTGCGATGGATTTATTACAACTTGCGACAGGTATTACAAAGTGCGATAATTATTACAAATTGCGACAGTAAATATTCTGTACCCTTCCATAGCTGCCCCATGGTCCTCGAAGATGGCCAAGGAAGTGAAATAGTAGTAAGTCACTGAATTAAAAACTCCAGAAGCTTACTGAGCAGTTCTTCTTCGCAAGATAATTTTCATGCTCAAAATACCAACCACCACTTTAAAACAATTCAGTATAGAGTTCAAAGCTTGGCTAGTAAAAATTCTAAAAAAGTAAACTACTATGATTTAAAGCAGTCTATCGGTTATAAAGTATAACCGCGACTTTGCTGTTTAAAATTTAAAACTACTGTAGTTGGCTTCAGCTGTCACTTTAGACTTGCTACTAGTCGACGCTCTTGGCGAGCGGAGCGAGCCTTGTTTGGCCGCGAAGCGGCCAACCGCGAGCGACGAAGGACTTTTTTGAAAGTCTAGCTAAGTCTACTGTCACTTATAAGACAACAAAGTGGCAGTTGATCACGCATTTCTTTTTTCCTTTTTCATTTCTTGCACTAAAAATGTTTAATAGTAACTATGTCTACTGAAATTAACATATCTGAAGGAATCAAACGAGTTACGTGCAATTAAAGTGTGTTGGATATACTGTGAATGACCTTCTAAATGACTTGCTATTGAAATACCAATAAAAAGGCCATTGACAAGACTGTTACCTTCGGTAGTCACTATTAAATAACAGAACAGAGAGATAGTTTTAACATCCACAAAAACAAAAAAAAGCGCGAAAACTTCAATATCTACCGACTTGCTTATAAAAATAGTTAAGGCAAATATATGTACTTAATTATATCTCAATGCTTTCTAGTTTGCACGGGACTTTAGTAGAATTCTCTATCTTTTCCTAGCAGAAATTTTGTTCAGCTTTTTGTGATTTCT
>OZ037783.1:27650125-27785125 GCA_964035525.1 Porites cylindrica
AGGAGAGACGTTGGGCTTGAAGTGCCAGTAAAGAACATTCAAGCGGGTATTCAAGGCATGAATTTAATATAGAAACAAGTAATAATCCCCAGCAAGACGGGATAAAGCTCGATCTTTATCCTCTCTTGTCCACAGAAAGGAGTTTGTTCCCACTAACGATTGAAATCCGGAATCCAAGTTCTACCAAGAGAGAATAGATCATAGTCTCTTGGTTTTACTGACAAAGACTTGAATCCGGTACCTGGAATCTGGAATTACTTACCTAATTTAGGGTCTTTTGTTAGCTCTGGTGGAGTTGATAACTTACTGTTTTCAGTGTCTGGTTTACTTTCTTTTTCAGCTTCATGATATCGGGCGTTATTATTTCCTTACCTACTTACTCACTTAGTTACCATGCATGTTTTCAAGATTTGACTGAGACGCACATTGAATGGCTTCCTATTGTCAGGTTGTCCTGGTTGCCATTTAGGTGAAGAGAACAAGAAGTTATATTGAACACTCTGGGTTGCCGTCTCAGTTGTAAAATTAAAAGCATTAAGCGAAAATCTTGCTTCGAGGAACAGACTCCTTTCTGCGGATTATTACTTGTTTCCATATTAAATTCATGCCTTGAATACCGCTTGAATGAAGTTTCATACGCCTATATTTACTCAGTTTTGCCGAAAACATTTGTTAAATATAAGAGTTCTCGTTTCTTCTACCGACAGACTCGTAGCTTTTTGAGCCCGAGTTCGCTTTTTTTAATAAAATGCTTTAAGTTGTTGTAACGTTTATAATTTGTAGTCTATGAAGTGTATCGCATATTTTTCAGTCAATGAACACCTAAGCATTTGTGAGCAATTCATAGACAAGAAGAAAACAATGGTAACTTCTCGTAAATTTTTTATCACATACTGTTATGCATAAGTATATTCAAAGCTGAATTCACACATAACTGGGCCCGATAGAAAGAAAACAAATAAACTTGCAATGAACACAAAAGTTGGCCAGCTTTTTCTTTTAGGTCTTTTCTTGAAACATTATTTTTTTGACTCTAACATCCGTAACCTGTAAATTGGCTACCGTAGAGTATAGTGCATAAAAAAGATTTTTTTACCTTTATATTGTGTTCATATCAGTCATTTTCACTCAGTTACCTTGAACCCCAAATCATTTTCCTCTGCCGCGACATTGAACCCGCGACCGCGACATTGGACCCGCGACCGCGACTTTGGACCCGCGACCGCGACTTTGGACCCGCGATCGCGACTTTGGACCCGCGACACGCGACCCGCGACTATTAGTCAAACTCTCTCTACATGCTCTAGTTAAAAAAATTCTAATGGATCGGCATAAGTACATGTAATGTCAGGTCCCCCTTAGAATGCCACTCTAAAAATTAAAACCATACAATCCCATGAAATCTGAGATAAACCCAAAAGGCGGATAATGATCGACACAAAACTATTCTGAATTGAAATTCACTACATGAATCTAACCTGCTAAAATCGCTTACGGTAATCGAGTGCTTCCGATACGGCACTAAGTAAAACTCTGACTTAAAACTGGCGCTTGAAATGCAGACGATAAATGTCACGTACATTAAAACCTTGTTTAATTTTTGTAGACCAACGAAGAGGTGACATTGCAAGTTGAAAATTTAAGTCGAGGAACATTTGTACGTGAAGGTGTAAAAATCATCCTTGAATAACGTTAACTCTTGAGAGGGGCTATGTCGCCCTATTTGCTATCTTTTTGAAAAGCTAGGATTTGTCTTCGCATCAACTGAAATTCAAAAATAATCTGGTCCAGTTTTGTTATTTAAGGCTATATTAGCGGAGTCTCCATTGCTATGGAAAATGGAAACCTATCGATGCGAGAAAATTTGTTTATGACGTCAGCATACTAGCGACCGCCTGCCCGTACCGACTGGCAGGGAGGGACTAAGTAGATTCTTCAAGGGAGGGGACCGGGAATCCAAGACATGCAGTGGAATTCAACTGAGAACCTACTACTGCGAGATTTTCTTCAACCAAAAAGTAAAAACTCACATTGTCAGCCTGAATTATTTCAAAAAGCAACAGTAAGGTAAAAAACCAACGGACATTTGCTAACGGCTCGTAAGAATGCGTTTGTTTTAGACAAATTAAGTGAAACTGGAAGATGGTTTCTTTTATTAAAACATGTATCACCTAGGTAGCAGAAACTGAGGAGTTCTACATTTAATATGAATCTAACAATATGAAAAGAATCATCAATTAAACAACTGTATTCATAACTGTGTACTTAATTCTGACAGGCATTGGATGGCTGAAAGGATAAGAAAATGAATAAATAGGGTAATGCCCGACCAGTTTGACGCTGAGTTAAGGGGTTTACAGCACCGAGAAGACAAAAACCAACAAAACAACAGAAACAAAAAAACTCAGAATTAAAAAACGCTGAAGTAGCGAGCTTTTACACTTTGCGTTTGATAGTGTCATTAAAAATCGTCAATTCAAAATCGTGTAATCAAGTTCTTCTATTTCTGAAAACGTAGATCTAGTAAATGCTATGAATGAGTTTTTACTTACCTAATGGCCCATTGTGTAAAGGTATATCAATATTTTTTCTTTGAGCAACGGTCATGAAACACGGCTTACTTGATGCGTACGTTCATATTTATTAGTAAAGTTTTTACTTATATTTTTAAAATTGTTCAGTTTCTTTGGGTAAAAAGGAATGGTTTAATTCTCATACGTCAAATTCGTTCGTAAGACATGCTATTCAAGACCAGAAGTTCAAGGAAAATTATTGTGCTTCAGTTGTTTGCGGTCTAATAGTCCCTTTTAGAGCCGGAAAAATTAGAACGATATTAGATCAGTTTTTCCAAAAACTATTTCCAGAAATTTCGAACAGACATGCGCAATGGGACCTAACACTTTCAAGCCCTTTTACATTATAGAGAAATATATGAGAACTGAAATCAGCAATAGAAAAAACAGCTTCCTTAAATAATTTGTATTTACCGGTATTCATACCATCAACTTTTATAACCACTGTTAGTTACTGCTGTTTCTCGAAATTGACCTACAATCTTTCATACCTTACAAGTTGAATTCGCTGTGGTTTTTATTACAATTCACGTTCGAAGTAGTACCGTCACTCCTAAATGCTGCTGGTGTCGATGATAATGATGATGATGATGATGACGATGATGATGACGATGGTGATGATGATGATGATTTCTAATGCTGAAGCTGATGGCGGTGGTGATGATGATGATGATGATGATGACGATGATGAAGATGATCGTTTCCCAAAAATTCAGTTCCCCTTTTTTGAAGCTTTAAAATAATACTAAGTACTGCGAAAATCTTTCTATAACTATATCTCCTGGTAGTTTTATGCAGGAAGAAGCTAAAAAGCACATTCTCAGATCTTTTGCTAAAAACGACAAATAAATATGGACGTTTTCCCGCAAAAACGTTCCTCGTAAGAGGAACGGCCATGGAAAGGAACGCTCGTTCCTATACTGTATGAAGAGATGTTAGCCTTAAATTTATATCAGCAAACAAGGGTTTACCCAGAGCGAGGTTGATCATGACCTCTGGTGGTTCACCGTTAAATCCGTAGAATCCATCTTTTCCGTGTGTGGCGAAAAGTTCTTTGAAATGGAAAAGAAATGCATTAAGCATCGACTGCTGGTGAAATTCATACTCGGTAAGACTCCAAGGGTTAACCCAGAGCGATTTTGTTTCGTGATATCTACTCACATGAGTTTGTATCCGGCATATCCGTTTTATCCGTTGATTTTATACAATCAGTGTTGGATTGCAAAAATCGTATTTAAGCAAAGTTTGTTCACAACCTCTGGTGGTTCACCGTTAAATCCGTAGAATCCATCTTTTCCGTGTTGGGAAAAGATCTTTGAAATGGAAAAGAAATGCATTAAGCATTGACTGCTAGTGAAATTCATACACGATAAAACTCTTTAAAAAGAGTAGTGGAAAATACGGATTTCACGGATTTCCCGGAGACATGAATGCTTAATAAGATAACTTGCAGTCATGACTGACTGCTAACTGAAAAAGACTCTTTTAATAGAGCGGAAAATATGGATTTCACGGATTTCACGGAAATATGAATATGTAATATTATTCAATGTTAATTTCATATAATACTTCTCTTCTTTACTGTAAGTATCTTTATACTATTATTAATATAATATATATATATATATATATATATAATTGTATTAAGATACTTACGGTAAAGAAGAGAAGTATTATATCAAATAATTTTGAATAATATTAAATATTCATATCTCCGTGAAATCCGTGAAATCCGTATTTTCCGCTGCTCTTTTAAGAGTCTTTTTCAGTTGGCAGTCAGTCATGACTGCAAGTTATCTTATTAAACATTCATGTCTCCAGGAAATCCGTGAAATCCGTATTTTCCACTACTCTCTTTAAGAGTTTTGCCATCTACGAATTTCACCAGCAGTCAATGCTTAATGCATTTCTTTTCCTTTCAAAGAACTTTTCACCACACACGGAAAAGATGGATTTTACGGATTTTGTGGAGCCATGCAGCTTCGAGTTCATACTTTTTCATACATTTTCTGTTTTCGTTTTAGAAAATTGGTTTTTACAGATTTTCCGGAGACATGAAGCTTCAGTTGAGTTAAGGTTCCACCTTGAGCATTACAAAAACTACTTTATTGAGATCGCAAACATCTTTCAGCCTCAAAAGGCAAAAGGGAGCCGCTTAAAACCAAGAAAAAGGACTGTTGTAAAACAGCTTGCACTCTTTTAAACAGTTTTACCGTTTATAAATTTCAGCACACACGGAAAAGATGGATTTTACGGATTTAGTGGAGCCATGCAGCTTGGAGTTCATACATTTTCTATTTTCGTTTTAGCCAAAATTTTCATCACACACGGAAAAGATGGTTTTTACACATGCATTTTTGAGCATTACAGAAACTTCTTTTAAAGAAGGTCCGTTAAAAAAAAAGCTTGAGAAATAGAATCATCTCTTGCATTTCATTAGCAAGTTCGCTCCTAAATGGTGACACTAAATGCATCACATCTTTTCGGTCTTTCCTTTGAATCATTGTTTGAGAAAAGGTGCCGGCCGCTACCTGGATTGAATGACAGTTTTGATTGCATTGTTTGAGCGTCCGAGAAAACAAGTCAGAGAACAGGTCTAATGATCCTATCATTATTGTGCTTCACCGAAAAGGGTCGGTTTTTTTGCTTGGATTTCTCCTGGGGAGCACCATCATAATAGAGCGATTGTATTGTTTGCGTTGAAGTTGCCCTCTAAATTACACAAGAACGTCCTTATTGTCTTGGGCTAGCAACAGCGATTCATACTTTAAAAGAACGCGCAAAAAAGGAACGCCCTTTCTGACGCTCATTTGATGGTTACATAATCTTCGACACGTCCTCGTCAACATAATTGACTTCAAAACATGACAAACAAACTAAAGAATCATCTTTCATAGTTATTCATCAGCACATCGAAAACAGAGCCAACAAAAGGCTAAACTTTCAAATTTATTCGTCAAAATTTCACAGCGCTTATCCACTATATAAACACCGCACCCATGCCACAACATTTGTACCACGAACGAAGAATGCAGCGAACAAGACAGCCATGTCGACAGCTCAACAGCGAGGGCATTAAGAGCACGGCCTTGTGCTACCTAACGCCGGTGATAAGTGGAAGGTGTAGTATTATCAGCGCTAAATGTGTTTGTAAAGTAAAGGATAAGGCCTTGCCAAAGGCCTGGGCAACAGTTTGTGGAAAGCGAGATGTGTGCGATCGTGCAATATCAGGTTAGTATTTTTGCAATACGCCGGTTTCAGATGCGATTTTAAAGAACATTTTAGTGCAAACGTTTGACGCATTTTTATCTTTCTAATACTGCAGGTATCCACAACGTGGCATTTTTCTTTAGTGCTATAGCCAGCCAAGAGAAAAAAAAAGGCAGTATCAATGAGAACACAGACGAGGAGAGTAGTTCTGAAGATGAGATTCCCAGCTCGTTTTCTCAACAATGGCTCGAAGGCAATTTAACGAACGTAAACAAATCACTCTGCCCGGCGATTGCTTACTGGGTCGCGTTGACGACCGTAAACGGTGCGCCCGCCAGCCCAATTCCCGTGCATAAAGCCCTGTTGAATTCAGGACTGGAAGTCACAGCAACACAGGTAATTAAATTATTTTCTTACATTTTGATAACCCAAGCATTCCCTTAGCCGTGAACAAAGTATTCAGCATGTCTTGATTCATTTATTTCTTTGCTAATGGCAAAAGATAAATCTATTGGCAAAACAGTACCCGGTTTTAAGATTTTTTCTCTTCTCGGTTTCTTTGAAAGAAAACCTAACAACAACGACTGTACTTTTGTCTTGTGACACTGCCATTATCAACTTGAATTTTTTATTTCGGAATGATTTTTGTCGTAACAGAAGTAATTCTACCGTAATTTGAGCTCAGTTTTCAATTGTTTCCGTTTTTTTTTTTCTAATTGAAAAAGTGCTTGTCCCACGGACAAGTCATGTCAAAGGTTTACCGTGCAAACTGAATTTCTACCAGTCCCGGACAATCGGACATAGGTTTTGGTGCACCCCGAATTCGTTGTTAATAATAGTAATGATGATAATAATGACAATAATAAACGATACAAGCGGTCAGTCAGTGAAGAAAGAGGAAACGTAGAACCGTGTTAGGTAAAATGCTTCAATTTTATATCATTTAGGTGCAGTTTCAAGAGGGAAAAGAATCCCCAGCCACAGCAGAACTTTACAAAGTGTTGAAAGATCACAAAAATCCTTTTATGCAAGACCTCGTTAGCTCGTCCTTCAAACACTGTTACTAAGACGAAGCGAGAAAGGTGATCGGCAATGATGGCTTATGCACCCAGGAGTTGGACGAGTGTGGAACTGAAAATGTGGTGAGAGTGACCCTGGTTAACCCGAAATTTCACACGTCCTTACTGAGTGCAGTCGAACTTCTGACCGCAGCTAAGCTACAATTAGACAAATTTGGCTTTGAGTCCAGCACGACAACGTCTCAAGCTTCCACCAGTCAGCTATCCATGACGTGCGATGAGGATAAGATGCTGTCGGCGGATAAACTTGCAATCCTCGTTAACGATATAGCGATCGCCATGGGAAAACTGGGCTATGCAAGCTACCGGGGCAAAGTCTATAAGAAGAATGACCAAGCCAGATACACGTATTCGTATAAATGCGAGGCAAGAGCTTTCGTCAACACCCTCGCCACCAACGAGTTCTTCAAGTCAAGACTTCTTCGCGAGATGAAGAGAGTGATCGACCTGTTATCCGATCCATTCTGCGAACTTTTTTCGCCGTTAACAATCAACTACGACCTCATCGAGGTAAAAGACGGCCGCTGTTGGTCCATCAGCCGGCGGAATTTGTTGAAGATGCCATTGAGGAGCAACAGGTGGGAAAGATCTCGCCGAGAGCATTCTGTTCCTTCGACTCTGCAAGAGATCCTGATCCAAAGTACTTTCGAGAAGTCTTAGAGAACAGCCTAAGCCCGCAGGAGGTGGCGAAGTTCTGTGACGATTTCCTAAAGCTGCTTCTCTACAATAAAAAACAGCACAAAGACAAGGTGCCGTGTTTGGTAGGCGATGCCAACAGTGGAAAGACGAGTTTGTTCATGCCCATTCTAGGCCTCATCCATCACGGCAACGTGGCCACGGTGACAAAGCAGAAAGCGTTCAATAAATCAATGATAACGCCCTTCACTGAAGTGATATTCATCGACGAAGCCACCGAACGCACGCTTGATATTGACGATTGGAAGATCCTGACTCAGGGTGGGTATGCCGCCCACGACGTGAAATATCAAAGTGCCCGGGCATTCATCAACCGCTGCCCCATGCTGATCACCTCACAAAGGAAGCTTGAGTTCGGTCCCACCGATCAGCCTGCCATGGAGAGGAGGCTAAGAACCTACACCTTCAGAAGCCTGCCCCGGCCAAAAAAGAAGGCGTCCAACTGGATGAGAACGCATCCCATGGATTGCGTCCTATGGGCAGCGCAAAAGGCAGAAGAGGCTGAGAACGAGGACGAATCGGAAGACGATAGCGACGAGAGTACACAGGAGGAGGAATCGACCTTTGCCGAAGGTGTGCTGCGCGAAGAAGAGAAGGCAGAGATTCGGTCAATGTCACTGCCGGTGCTTTTGGCCAAAGAGATACCAGCGGTCGACACGTCAGACGAGGAAAATCCAGAGGACGAGAGCGACGGCGAATCAGTTTCGTCTTCATCCTCACAGGCAGATCGTATGGCGCATTTACGAGATCTCCTTGAGAAGACACAGCCGGGTTGCCTGCGCCACAGACAGCTCGCGCAGATGCTGAGGACCGAGGAGCACAAAAAAAGGGAAGAAGAAAGGTCACGAGCGGAACGACGCAGAAAGAGGGACGACTTCCTTCGCTCCAGGGGCGTATCAAACGCGAACTTGAGCCTGTTACCCGACGACCTCGACGATCCCACTCCCAGTCCAATTGCGAGAGATCTAGAGCGGTATGACCAAGCACGGGTAGCAGCCGAAGAACACGCTCGTCGAGAGGCTGCCAGAGAAGCGTTTCAGGGAACTTGGTTGAGATCCACCGAGAAGGATTTAAAGCGATGCTGTGAACGGTACCAGGCTAGTGACGACTCGTCGGAGCGTTCCACGTTGAAGGCCTACATAAAGCAATTGACAGGCAGACTCAGGGACCATCACGTTTCTCTGGGAACGTTTGGAACTGCCGAGGCTGTGGCGGAACGGAGGAGGGTGTGCACGCTTCTCGGCCTTCTGGACCAGCGCCAACAGTACCTGGTCACGAGTGTAGCGGAGAGACTGCCACTTGCCAATCAGGACGGTGACGGTGTTGATGTCGAAGAACAACAAGAAGAAGAAGAAGACCTGAGTATCTTCGTGACACCTGTTCCAAGCTCGAGCACTAGACAGCCGCATCCGAGTGCGCGTTCAGACCGAACCACAACCACGGAAGCTCCGAAACGCAGCTATCAGAAACGCCGAAGTCAGCCCCCAACAAGTACTCCCATGCCCAAGAGAGGAAGAATAACTCACTTTTTTTCTCTCAGCCAACAGTAAAAATTCAGAAAATCATTCAAATCAATCAATCGTGTTCAGAAATCAAGGAATAAAGTTAGCAGTTCTGTGACTTATCTGTGTGACAATAATTGATGTTTGAAAGCATGCCTCTCCTATGTCTTGCCTAATATTAAGCTTGCACTTAAGTTTCGAGTTATATGAACTAACTAGAGTTCAGTGTTCCGGAGCTCCTCGCAAATTTCTGTATCGCTCACAGTGTAAAGTTCTAGGATAACTTAGAAAGTGATCCAAATCTTCGCGCTGCGCGGCTCAGCAGTGAGTTGGCTGTCCTTCCCTCTTGAAAATGAAATTCGGAATCTCTGAGAATCGCTTTCCATTGACCGTAGCCGTGTCGTGCAATGCCTGCTTTTAGATAACCGTCTTCTTCGGGGGTGAACATCAGACTCTTTTTTCTTGCTGGGAAATCTGTCACTATAAATGCATTCTCCCGCTTTAGTCTCGGGACACCTGAAAGACGCTCGGGTGGTGTTTCTGCGATCGTTTCTCCCTCGTCGTTAGAAGAAGTATCGGTTTTGCTACCATTTTGATCTTCAGATGACGCAGAATTGCCTGAAAGCCTCGAGCGCACGTCTATTTCTAGCTCTGATCCCTTTTTTCCGTGCAATCGTTCCAAATATTCATGTGCTTTGCTCGCCACCTCGCGCGATCGCTGCTTCTGATAGTGAACCCTTGCAACAACGGAGCTGTGTTTCTGGTCCTCGGAGATTGTGCTCTGGGCGCTGCTGCTCAGCTGCCTGCAACTCGCGGTCTCCACAATCTGTCGATAGCGAGTCGGGTGAACGTATTTGCCCGTTGCATCGAAGACCAGTTTACTCATTAGCTCTCCCAGCTTGTTGTGCTGCCCTCCATTTCTTGTTACCAATACAAAGTCGCAGGTCGGTCTGAGTAGGGGGCGAATATGGTTGATGTAGCCATCCAACACTTGCATGCTCGTCTCAGTCAGGTAAAGAGAATCGAAGCCAAATTTTCCAGCCGTTTTGAACATTTTCTGGTCTATAAAGCCACCGTTAGTCTTGGCTTTGTTCACCATTTCCACTGTTAAGTACTGATATGTCATGGGGCGCGAGCCCTTGACCTTGATAAATAAATAGACGGCCAAAAATTTGGTAGCAAAAGATAAATCTATTGGCAAAACAGCACCCGGTTTCTCCTTGCATGATTTCAGTACGCTCTCGTAGCGCGGCAAGTAGCGCCCCACGACTTCCAACAGTTCTTCTAGTGTGGCCCAGTGCCCCTTGGCTTCTAAGGCATCGATGTCGAGCTCGCTGGTCCACTGCAAGCGCATCATTTTGGAAACGGTTTTGCGCACCTTTTTCAAGTAAATTTCTGTTGAAGCCAGCCCTCTCAACACTGATTCCGATGCTCCATTCACTTTTCGATAATCCACCAATTCTGCAATGGCATCCAAGTAGCCTATGCGTCCCGCGTGTCCCAGATTCCAATCATCCTGCATGGTATCAACAAACTTGAAAAGGAGATTCGGTGAACATAAACTAAAGTCCACTATGTCAAATGTGAGCTCCTCTTCGTCTTCACAACAAAATTTGAGAAACTTTAAGCACTTGCTCACGATCTGTTGTGCTTGTCGATCACTTTTACAGCCCCCACCGCTGCCAGTGAGCCACGAAAAAAAGTTCTTGGCAATTTTGTTCGTAGAATCAAAAGAGGCAATTGCCGTGCTTTTACGCGGCGTAATCTTCTGATCACTGGCTTCACATTTGTCGGTTTCATCGACATTAAGCGTATCGATTTGCGCACTGTCTGGCTTCTCGTCGAAGTAATAGTACCAACTGTGTTTGCTCTTTACGTGTTTTCTACAGCCTCTTTGCGTAGTGAATCCATCGTGATTACAAATTTGCACTGGGCAGTGAAAAAGACCATCAGAGTCATCCTCTTCTAAGTGAAGTCTCTTTGGTTTAGGGGATGCATTTGCTAACTTTGACCAGTCGACATCCTTGCCTCGTTTGTTCATCTTAAGCATTAGCTTGAAATCGATATTTTTCTAAAGTATGCATGTTTTTATACTAGCAAAAGGGTCCCCAAGAGATCATCCTATTCGCCAATGAGATATTTGTTAGCACATCTCTGCCCACACTTGGTCATTCTTGCCCCTTGTCCCATTGTTTTCTTGTCCGTATTTGGTACACAATTAATCAAAAGGAACAAAGACACAAGCCTAAACTTGCGCGGGCAAGCCCAAACGAGATTAAGCATGCAGCGGGCAAGTCTCGTACTTAACTTGATTGTTGACAGAAACATGTTTTGATAAATTTGTATAGCGGAGGTGATGGACAGTAGTTTCAGATAGCCTACGATAAATAGGAACTATTGTTCCCTATTCCTTTTTACACTTTGCGCAAAATGGAACTCTAGTTCCTTTGTCACAAATTCGGAACCTGTTCCCATTTATAAGCGGAACATAACACTCATCTTGAGAAACAAAAAACCACCTCGATTAGGAACAATTCCGTTCCTGTTGGGCATGAATAGGAACAATTTGAACCGAAAGGGAACAAGGCGTTCCGAACAGCAGTGGATATGCCAGTAAATAGGAACAATTTGTTCCTTACTGTGTAGAGCAAGAAATTAGATTGGAAACATTTGTTCCCCAATCACTTCGAAAGGAACATGAAGGGAAATCGGAACTGTTGAAAGAGGACCTTTTGTTCCTGAAAGGATAAAAGAGGAACCAGTTGTTCCTTTTGACTAAAACGAAAAGGAACTTTGTGTTCCAATTTGCTGCTAACGGACCAGATTGTTCCGAAATTTGCCGACCTTTGTTCCTCTTGTGCAAATAAAGTTCCTTTATTGTGCGTTCCTAAGTTGTTCCTAAAGCAATTAAAGGAACAAAAAGCAAAAACGCGCGGAACACTACGTTTTTGAAAAATCGATGTTTCCTCGTGTCGCGTGTATATGATCATTCCCCAAAATTTTAGTTCCCTTTCCTCTTTCCGTCCTTAAAGTAAAAGAAGCCTAGGAGAAGCAAACACGCTGTTCACGTTAAACGCGATATTCACTTGGTCTAACAAGAGAAATTCCCACACTACCCAATTTCTGTCATTTTTCCAATGATTTTGCTACAAATTAAAAGTAGCAACAACAACAACTACGACTACTACTACTACTGCTGCTGCTGCTACTAGACTAACACTTCTATTTGTTTCATTGTTTACATCGGAAACGTGAGAAGCATGGGTTACTGAAGACTTTTTCGATCCCAGACTGTATTACAGGATAAGTAAAAAACACGGGAATAGCCTGAATACTAAAGAGATAGGTAAAGAAATTGTTTACTGATGTTACAGTGAAAAGCGATTTAAGCGTAAACAACGGATATGGCCTGAATACTAATAGCATGCAACTTGAAATCAGTATCTGATGTTGAAGTGTACAGCGATTTAACCGTAAACTGCGGGTATGGTCTGAATACTATCAACAAGGATCCTGAAATTGCTTTTTGATGTCAAAGTGTACAGCGAGATAAGCGTGGTATATGGGTATGGACTGAATTAATTAACCTAATTAAAAAAAAGAAAGAAAATGAAAATCTAAAACAAAATAATTATAAATAATAAAATAATGATAATAATAATAATAATAAAATTAATTATTATTATTTATTATTATTTTATATTATTGTTGTTTTTGTTGTTAATTAAATTCAGACTAAACCCGTAGTTTAAGCTTAACTCGCTAAACACTTCAACATCAAAAATCAATTTCAAGATCCATCTTATTTGTATTCAGACCATACCCGTAGTTTACGCTTATCTCGCTGTACACTTTAAAGTTCTTTAACATCTGATACTGATTTCAAGATCCTCGTTTTTTGTGTTCAGAACATACCCTTGGTTTACGCTTATCTCTTTTTAGGCACCAAAAGCAAGAATAAATTTAATAAGTACCGTAAGGTTTAGTTCCAAAGGTAGTATGCTAATGTTTTCCGTGTGTGAAGGGAATACCGGTTATCGCGTGTAAGGCGTATTTGGACTGAATAACTTAGTCAGACTTAGGTTAATTTATGCTTGCACTTTCAGTCAGCTAATCCAGCCAATGGCACAGATTTGTTCTATTCCCGTAAGTATTGTGCTAGATATAGAATGGCTAAGAAGCCTTTAAAAATCGCTTTTTTCTCGACTTCGTTGGCTAGTCAAGATGAGCAAGCCTTGTTCGCAGCTAAACAGCAAAGTTATAAGGGATAAAGTGGAGTGTCACATAGTAGCAGCAATTGAGAGAACGTGTTCTGTTGTGGCATTTAAGTGTGTTTGGAGAGTAAGCGATGGAGAAATTCAACAAGCCTGGAATTGGATCTGCGAAAAGCGAGATGAATGTCATTTGGAATTGTCGAAACTGAGCGAGGTTTGCTTTTTCTTTTCGGCAATAAGCACCTCAAAGCTTGACAGCAAAAAGAAAAAATCAAGAACATCAAATGAAGGACGCGAAACCGACGAGTCGAACGAAGAATCTGCCATAAATCCTTCGCAAATTTCAACGCCTGGAAAGCAAGTTTTCCCAGCAATTTCGTATTGGGTGGCCTGCCAAACTCAAAACGGTTCAGCTGTTAATCCGATGAAAATTCAACGTGCTCTTGGCAAATTTGGTCACGAGTTCTGACTTTCCAGGGCATCAACGAAAAAAATTCTCATGGCCTTAACCAACTCTGCCAAGTTTTAAAAGATCACAAGAATCCTTGCCTGATGAATTTTGTGGAAGCTTCTTATCGGCATTGTCTCAGGTTAGGACACTCAATGCAAAACTGTTATAGTAAAGGAAATCAACACTTAGGAGTCCACCCTTATTGTTGCCATCTTCTCGTAGTCAAGCAATGTCTGTAATTAACTGTCTTGACTCAAATAAGTAACAATATGCAAGGGTGCAAGTGGCTAATTAAGTGCGATTTAGACCATCTGGGATTTTCAACACGAAAAAGAGCGTTAAATCAAACTTTGATGCGCTAGTCAAAAATTTATTCTGAGATAGTAAATTTGTCTGTTTTTTTATTCTTTATTGACAGCGCCCTTTAAGACGAAATAGATATTAGTGATGACGAACAGTCTCAAGAAATGTTGTCGACAGAAAATGTGGTTCGTGATGTGCGAGTGCTTAGGGAAGAATTCAAACCGATGATGACTACATCTATCCGATAATTGCGCCGCGCTGGTTTGAAAATCGATTGTTTTGGTCTCCATGAAAACGAAAGCAGCACCCCGGGCGTAGAAATACTGTGTACACCACATAAGCCATTGTCTTGCCCACTAACAGTTCTCTGTAATGACATCCATGCCGCAATGAAAAAGCTTCAGTTTAGTGTCTACCGGGGAGATGTGTACAAGAAAGTTGCAGAATCACAGTTTACTTTCAAGTTCCTTTGCTCCATAAAGTCATTTCTGTTAAATCTTATGGGGAACGAGTGCTTCAAAGACAGGCTTGTCCAACATTTTCAACGAGTTCTACCACTTCTGAGTGAGCCAGAAAGTTCCCTGATTGGCCAACTTAACACAGATCGAAACTATCATCATCAGTAAAGGTTGTTTTAATTCCGTTATCACAATTTCCTTGGCTACAAATTATCTGCTGGCTAAAATGACAATGTATCTGTTCAAAAGAAAAGTCGTTTTTCTATTACTATACAACATAATTAACCTTGGAATATGTCAAATCAAGTGCTATTCAGTTTCGAGTTACCTAATCTAGGACTACTCCTAGCTTGTTGGCGGGTAAAGGTTTCTACTTCTTCTTTTACCTATTTATTACATGTTTGTATGTTTTAACAGTTCTTTTTTTTTCTCTTTTCTACAGCGAGGTATCACATAACCAAGAGCGTATGTCCATTATGACAGCCTCCAAGAGCCCGATCCTAAATACTGCGAGCAAATTCTAACCAATAGCCTACCTGAAGGGCAAATACAACACTTTTGCGCTGATTTCCTCGCGCTATTCAGAGATAAAGAAAATAAGCGACCTGTGCCATGTGCCATCGGAGCTTCTGACTGCGGCAAAACGAGCCTGTTCAGCCCAGTGTTTCAAGTTGTGCCGTTAAGCCGAATCGCTCGCGTGACCAAACAGAAGAGCTTTAACAAGTCGATGATTGACAGCTCCACGGAAGTTATCTTTCTCGACAAGGCATACAACAACCTGCTCGACATAGATGACTGGAAGGTAATTTGTCAAGGCGGTTTTACATCCCACGATGTAAAATGGAAGAAGACCCAGGGGTTCCACTGCCGTGCAAGTATGTACATTACATGTCAACAGGAGATGGACTTTGGCGAGGCCCACAATAACGCGATGAACCGAAGACTTCACAAGAACTTCTTCAGAAGCTTGCCGCAAGTTAACCGGAAGGCCAACCAGTGGCTGCGAGAACATGCAATGGACTGCATCGTATGGGCCCAAAAGATGGTTGCTACAAACTCCACTACCGCACAGACTAGAAGGACTTTAGGAGAGCGTGAGGACGGTTTAGAAAGTGAGGACATTCAGAGAATTTTGTCCGTTTCCCTACTGGACGAGCACGCCCCCGAGTGCAACACGGAAGGCGGTGAAATCTCACTCACGGATGAAGAGGAGAGTGAAGCCGAAAGCGACAGCTCTGATGAAAATGAAGATAACAACCACATAGACAAGCTTTGCCATGAGCTCGAAAAGGCGGTGCCGGGTGGGTTTCGGCACAGACAGCTAAGCATGCTCCTGCGAAACGCTCAAACACAGCACAAAGCCATCCAAGATCGTCAAATCGCCAGACGTCGACGATATCTGGTAAATTTAGGAGTGACTAGCAAATCGCAGGCAGATCGACTGATTACGCATCCCGACGAGCCACTGCCAACCGACCTCGCCCGCAGAGAACAACAGGCCTTGAATGATAGGGCAGAACGTCTCGAAAAGCAAAGGGAAAGAGATGAGCAGGAGAAAGTAAAAAAAGCATTCTCTAATCCGTGGCTGTTAGAATTAGAAAAAGAAATGGCCGAGAACAATATGCGTTTAGAGAGAGGCACCGACCCAGACATGAGTGCAACGCTAACGAGTCTTTTGGAGATTGACTGTGAGAAACTTCGTGCATTTCACGAAAAACAAGGTACCCGTCGCCTGCAGATGGCCCTGGAAAAAAGGAAAGAAATCTGTGTGAAACGTGGTTTAGCGGATCCTAGGTATGCCAGTTCCGTCAGAGATGTGTACTCACCTTTACCGGTTATCATCGAAGGTAGCAACCAAAACATGTCCAGACCAACGACTGCAAACGACGATGGTAATACGCCAAAGACACCATCTTACGACCCGCCTGAGGACACGCACCAGACGATGTTTACTCCACCTACGAGCCAGGAGGCCGTTGAATCAGAGAGCAAGGACATGTTCATTACACCGAAGACACCTTGTTACGAGCCCTTATTTGATGAAAGCATTTGCACAGGCTCTTCACCGTTACTGAGGCGAGTACCCTCACCTGACAACAGACCTTCGAAGCGAGCAAGACTCTCGAGAAGCCAAACAACAAAGGGACAGAAGCGGCTGACTACCTCTTTTAGTTCGCAGAAACGTGTAAAAAAGTAGGATCAACTTAGGTGCCCGTACATGCAATTTACGAAATACTAAGTTAAACTAATTTGAAGGCCTTTACGCCACAGAACACTTGTATTGTTAATGCTTTGTTGTCAGTTTCAAATACCACGTCATTTTTGCATGTTGTCTACGAAGCCCCAAGATGGCATGGTCATGCCGGGAAATTAAATAAATCATATTGACGTTATGGATTTAGCTTACATTATCTCTTCTCGCTATAGTTGTTTCTCGCATTTTATGTAGGGCTAAAGTTTGCAATAATTCATTTATTTGAGTTCAAGAATTTAAGATAGCTACATGCCCTTGAGTTCGTTGGTTAAGTAGGACCTTGTCAACACTGCGTCGATTTTGAATTTGATCCAAATCTTCAAGCGGCTTGGCTCAGAAGAGAGTTAGCCGCTCTTCCCTTTTGGAACTGAAAGTCGGGGTCTGTAGAATCGCTTTCCATTGCCCAAATCCGTGCCGTTTAAGTCCAGCTTTGAGAAATTTGTCTTCCTCGGGGGTGAAAATTAAACTCTTCCGTCGCGTGCTTGCTTCGGTCACGCTGAACGCATTTTCGCGCCTCAATTTTGGCACTCCTACTAAAGGCTCGCGTGTTGTATCTGTAATTACGTGTTCTTCGTCATTAGAAGAAGTATCAGTTTTGCCAACATCTTGTTCTTGTGAAGAACTTGAATTCTCAGAAAGTCTAGAGCGTACGTCCATCTCTAGCTCAGATCCCCTCTCGCCCTGTAGTCTTTCCAAAAATGCATGCGCTTTGCTGGCGACTTCGCGAGATCGCCGTTTTTGATAGTGAACTCTTGCCACAACAGGGCTGTGTTTCTGGTCCACGGAGATCGCATCTTGCGCGCTGCTGCTAAGAGTTCTAGAGCTTGCCGTCTCCACTATTTGGCGGTAGCGAGTTGGGTGAACATACTTGCCTGTTGCCTCGAACACCAATTTACTCATTGCTTCTCCTAGCTTGTTATGTTGTCGACCATTTCTCGTGACTAAAACATAATCACAATTAGGCTTGAGAAGTGGGCGAATGTGGTTGATGTAGCCTTCCAGGACTTGCATACTGGTGTCTGTCAGGAATAGGGAATCAAAACCATACTTTCCAGCTGTCTTGAATTGTTTTTGGTCTATGAATCCGCCGTTCGTCTTAGCTTTGTCGACCATTTCTACGGTTAGATATTGGTATGTCATCGGGCGTGAGCCTTTAACCTTGATAAACAAATAGACGGCCAGAAATTTGGTAGCAAACGATAATTCCAGTGGCGAAACAGTATCTGGTTTATCCCTGCATGTTTTAAGCACGCTCTCGTAGTGCGGCAAGTAACGCCCCACCACCTCTAAAAGCTCTTCCATGGTGACCCAGTGCCCCTTGGCTTCTAAAGCGTCAATATCGAGTTCGCTGGTCCATTGCAACCTTATCATCTTTGAGACGGTTTTTCGTGCCCTTTTTAAGTACATTTCTGCTGTGGACAGGAAATCCATACTGTTTCTGATGCGCCATTTTCTTTTCTGAAATCCGCTAATTCTGCAATGGCGTCCAAGTAACCTATGCGTCCCGCGTGTCCGAGTTTCCATTCATCCTGCATCGTATTAAACGAATTTAAATAGGAGACTCGGTGAACATAGGCTAAAATCAACAATACCAAATGTGAGTTCCTCTTCGTCTTCGCAACAGAATTTGAGAAACTTTAAACACCTGCTGACAGTTTGCTGTGCTTGTCGATCGCTTTTACAACCCCCGCCGCTGCCAGTTAGCCAAGAGAAAAAACTCTTAGCAATGTTGTTTTTCAAGTCGAATGAGGCAATTGCTCTCGTTGTACGTGGAATCGTCCGATCGTTGGCTTCAATTTTCTTGGATTGATTATGAAACGATTCCATTTGAGCACTTTTTGGCTTCTCGTCGAAGTAATAGTACCAACTGTGTTTGTTCATTACGTGTTTTCTACAGCCTCTTTGCGTAGTGAATCCATTGCGGTTACAAATCTGCACTGGGCAGTGAAAAAGACCATCACAGTCATCCTCTTCTAAGTGAAGTCTCTTTGGTTTAGGCGATGCATTTGCTAACTTTGACCAGTTGATATCCTTGCCTCGTTTGTTCATCTTAAGCATTAGCTTGAAATCGATATCTTTCTAAAGTATGCACGCACATATACTAGCAAAAGGGTCCCCAAGAGATCATCCTATTCGCCAATGAGATATTTATTAGCCCATTTCTGCCCACACTTGGAAATTCTTGCCCTTGCCCCATTGTTTTCTTCTCCGTATTTGGTACACAATTAATCAAAAGGAACAAAGACACAAGCCTGAACTTGCGCGGGCAAGGCCGAACGCGATTGAACATGTAGCGGGCAAGTCTCGTACTTAACTTGATTGTTGAAGGATATATGTTTTGATAAATTTGTATAGCGGAGGTGATGGACAGTAGTTTCAGATAGCCTACGATAAATAGGAATTATTGTTTCCCTTTGCTTTTTTACACTTTGCGCAAAATGGAACTCTAGTTCCTTTGTCACAAATTCGGAACCTCTTTCCATTTATACGCGGAACATAACAATCTATCTTGAGGAACAAAGAACCACCTTGATTAGGAACAATTCCGTTCCTGTTGGGCATGAATAGGAACAATTTGAACCGAAAGGGAACAAGGCG
The DNA here is from genome assembly GCA_964035525.1 of Porites cylindrica. Classification (NCBI taxonomy): domain Eukaryota; kingdom Metazoa; phylum Cnidaria; class Anthozoa; order Scleractinia; family Poritidae; genus Porites; species Porites cylindrica. Next base: position 27,669,464 of record OZ037783.1, read on the forward strand.
TTCCGAACAGTAGTGAATATGCCAGTAAATAGGAACAATTTGTTCCTTACTGTGTCGAGCGAGAAATTAGATTGGGAACATTTGTTCCGCAATCGCTTCAAAAGGAACGTTAAGGGAAATCGGAACTGTTGAAAGAGGACCTTTTGTTCTTGAAAGCATAAAAGAGGAACCAGTTGTTCCTTTTGACTAAAATGAAAAGGAACTTTGTGTTCCAATTTGCTGCTAACGGACCAGATTGTTCCGAAATTTTCCGACCTCTGTTCCTATTGTGCAAATAAAGTTCCTTTATTGTGCGTTCCTTGGTTGTTCCTAAAGCAATTTAAGGAACAAAAAGCAAAAACGCGCGGAACACTACGTTTTTGAAAAAGACATGTTTCCTCGTGTCGCGTCACTTAAAATCAAACTTTGAAAGTTTCCTCATGTAAAAAACGCCCTGACAATACTAAGGACAAAAATGCAATTGAAAACTACGGTGTTTTAACCTGAAATGTTGCTATCATTACTTTTGGGGAATGTATATGATGATTTCTAATGCGGATGCTGGTGTCGGTGATGATGATGATTATGGTTAAATAAATAGAAACTCAGTAGCGTACAATGCTGCTAAAATTAAACAATAAATAGATAGGTTGCTGAAATAAAACTTTACATATTTGGGAGTTTAAAATGAGAGTGCAAACCTGTTTAAGGCCTATTTTTCCGAAATTTATAAATCGTTATGGAGGACAAATTAAAATAGATTCGCTCACTCGAAAATCTTTGACATCATGATGAGAGCTTGTCAGAGGGAAAACTTGTCTGCGCAAATGAGGCTGAAATGAACCTTTTCATTCCTAGCTTTTAGTCAAAGAAAAAACTTTTCATAAATCCTAAGAACTTGAATAAGTAGCACCGTGCAAAAGTTCTGCCAATGAGGTTTCGCCCCGTGCAAGGTCATTCAGAACAGTCCTGGATTCTGAATTCTACACTGTGGATTGCGGATTGCTTGTCAGTGCAAGTTGGATTCCATATTCCAATCGTTAGCAGGATTCTGGATTCCTTGAACTTAATTCCAGATTCCAAAGCCCAGGGTGCCGGATTCCACGAGCTAAAGTTTCCCAAATTCCAGAATCATGGAGAGACTCTGAGATTTCATTTGAATAGTAACACCATAGGATCTCCTCAACGTTTATAGTGTGACGAATAATCTATCGATCAATAAAATCTTTCAGGGAGCGGAAGATCTTTTTCAACTGTCGCTCTTAAGGAACACGTGAGGGGGATAACCGGCGTCTTTAGTGTCCGCATACGCGGTCTTTTTGGAGGGATCCGTACACTCATAACAGTTGCGCGATTTTTCCCACCACTCCACACCAAGGCATCCGTCTTTACATTTCTCTTTACACTGTTCCGCCGTGATTTTCTCGGCACCAAAGGAAGCTCGTCCATACGGAGTGCACCACTGAGGTGTAAAATCAAGCCATTTTGAAAAAGCTAGAAAAATGGAAGCAACAAAACTAATTAGCTTGACGCTTCCATATGCATGCCGTGTAAACCGACTGTTTTTACAAATGGTATCTAGTTTGACTCGTTTTTGACCCTTTTAGAGCTAAGATAATTTTGAAATGAAAGTTTTTTTGTTACCATCTGATTCCCATTTGAGAAGCTGATTAATAGTTTACATAAGAAACAGTATGAATACCATAAATGTCCTTATAAACTTCCATTTCCCTATAAATGACTCGTATCTAATAAACGTCCCGGCCCTCTATACACTGCAAAAAATGGATTATTCACCCCTTTCTAATAAATGCCAGCTGTCATATGAGAATTAGTTCGTTTGTTTATTTTGCTTGTGTGTTTGTTTTTTCAGGAATAAACTCCCTTAAGCTTTGGATCCCTTTTGGCCGGGTGAGAACAAGGGAAAAAACGAACAGCTACTATACGCTATCTACGAACTTTTCGAAATTTACTTATAATAATTGACCGTCCTCAAAAAACAGTATCATTTTTTTTGGTTAGCTAGTAAATATATAACACTTTATAATATATTTATCACTTTTATTTTCATCAAAGAAAATGCAACTTACTTGAGGTCTTTGAGATATGGCCTTGCTGTAAAGAGAGAGAAAGAAAAGATATAACAAATAAAATGAAAACAGCACATGCTCAGATCAGTCAAGATGAACTGAATGGTGTGTAAGGTAGGAGCTGTGCCTTTTAATGGGGGCATCAATCGCAATACGGTAAAACGCCTTGTTTTTCATATTTTAGCAAGAATCATTTTCTGGTCAATTAAAACGGGGAATTCGATTGCTTCTGAAAGTGGTTTGGTAAAGCGTAAGTGCGTAACTGTGATAGTTCATACAGACTCTTACCGCGGACTACAGAAAAAATCTTGTAACATTTCAAATTTTTAGCATTCGTGTTCATCCACTGCCGCTACAAAATGAAGTACTCGGCCTTGTTGTTTCTTTATTTTCCCTCTTAAAGTCCGGGTGGCCATGCGATTATCCCCCGAAACGCGCAGGTGCATACACAGGCGACCCAGACGTAGTGTCTCCCAATAACATGGACAAAATGGGATGAGTCGTCGAATCTCCCAAGAACTAAAATAGTCCAAAAGTCAAAATATATCAAAACAAAGCTAACATACCTTTAACTGAACGTCTCCTTGTCTTTCCTGGCCGGTTAAAGCGGCATTTGTTGAGTTTTGCACTCGTAGGCACTATCCACTAAAGAAGAATTACAAAATGCCACTTTAACAGGCTAGGAAAGACAAGGAGACGTTCAGTTAAAGGTATGTTTACTTCGTTTTGTTATATGTTGACTTCTCATCCCATTTTGTCCATGTTTTTGACACACACTACGTCTGAGCCGCCTGTGGTGCATAGATAACCAAATTTTCGTACCCATGGTGCTTCGCTGCGCGCGCTTCGCGCGCGCGAGTGCTACGCTATCAAGATTTTTCTGTTATTCGAAGTTGGTGAAGAATTCTTTTCCAAGACTATTACTATTACTGTGATCGAATTTAATTTTTAATTTTCTCCTTCTGGTTTATAATTAAATTATAATTTTCTGGATTTCGCTGCATAGGTTGAAGCCTATTCGTTTATTTGTTGGTTTTAAGACGGAATCCACCAGGAAATTGAGTAATTTTAATTCTCAAAGGCCTTAAGATCTTATTAGTCATCTGTAATAACACCAAAGAAAATTGCTCATGGAAGTCCGAGAAAATGAATGTCAAATTTCACAAGAATTGTGAAAACGCAGGTAAAGTTCTGAAAATTTCATGCGTAAGATATAATTTTCTAAAACTTGACATTCGTTTCTCGGGCTCCCATAAGAAAACAGATGACTACTTACATTTTTAGTCCTTGAAAAATGAATGCGATATTGTGTAAAGGGACAGGTTCACGGTTCAGCGCATGCTCATTTATCAAAAAGCTGTTTTGTTGCCGGGACATGCTGTATCGTCTATGCAAACAAAACGATCGTGTCATTGTCAAAGCACCAATCTGCACACTCCCCTGGCAGTCACTTGCACTTGATCAACTTAAATATTTGCAAATAGCTGTAAATTAATTAACCAGCCATGGAATAAAACCGTCAACTCAACGATAAATTCAACGTTGGTCGGTGTTGGCATAATCCACTGATTTTTTCTGCGATTTTAGTACTCCTCCATCCTACTTCAGGTTACTCTGAAATACACTTCTACTTTGAAATACACTCTGAGATCGCTGAGATAAATGTGAGTGGGATTATTTACCGATAGAATTAATAATATATTGGAAAAACCTAATTCAGTTAATGAGTGTGCGCTTAACCGTGAACCTGTCCCTTTAAATTATTCTGGTACAAGGTTTTTGTCCACTGAAAATTGAAATTATTCCATTTCCTGATGGATTCCATCTTAAGTACTTAAAAACATATAAAATGAATATGGTAACTTTTCCACTCCTTGAAAAAAATATCATTCATTTTTTTCCAATTTCCCAAGACTCTCAGACGGCCCTGTGCTCAAGAACTACCATCAGTCCCATCTCGCCGTGATTTAAGCTAAATTCATTATAGAAACGTCTCTAGCCTGTTTCTGATTAATTAGTTGAAAAAATCGCTACATTTGAAGCGCTGCATGTAGTTTTGTTTTCAATCCGATTTCAGCCGGTAACTGAATCAAACATAGCAAATATTTCATACCTTTTCTATGAGATAACATCCCCTCGAAGTAATCACGGCTGCTTGTGAAATTTCTACTCTTTCGTTGGAGAGTTCGCACTTCTGTTGTTCCACCTTGTAGTTTGCAGTAAAACACTTCACTTCTCTTGAGCATGCTTGGGCACATGATATGACATCTTCGGAATAAAAATTCGAAATAAATTGGGCATCTTCGATGGCGCTGTTCTCGTGCAGCGAGAAATAAAAGCTCACGTCGTTAGCTTGAATTATGTCAATAATTTGACACAACAGCAGGAACATGTGTAGCTGCGGGGTCTTATTAACTGTTGTTAACTGTTCGAAAAAATACATTTTTTTTGCACCTTTTATGAATAGGAAACAGTGGAGTCCTGTGACAAAAAATGTCTTGATTCTGTCAAATTCGTAATGTTTTTCGCTTCTTTAGCAGATAGTACGATGCTTTTCGATTTGGCAGTTTAAACAATGAATAATTTTTGACTGATGGCCCGAGCAGGTGCAATAACCTTGCTCTTTTTGACAAGTAGCGGGTAATTAGCAGCTCCTGAGATGAGGAAGAAAACGGAAAAGTTTATAGCTTCTGCAGAAATCGTGTCGCTTTGGGGAAAACAGTTGTAACCGATTTCAAGTAAACTGACCATCGCTTAATCATGATCAAAAACTGAAAGTATGGGCGTTTGTCGTTAGCGATTTCGCTGAGCAGCGTAAAGTCATGAATCGAGAATGCCCTGGACGTTAGGTTATTACAAGGATATTAAATGTATTTCTTTATTTTACTTGCATCGGCATAATGTTCACTTATATCAGAAGGCTTTCTGTCCTTGCTTCGCAATTCTAAGGCATAAAATATTGCTTCCCTTTTTAGGATGACAACCTAATTGCCTAATTGTCTCTGACCACAGCTCTCAAATTAGAAACTGTACAAAATCCTGAAATTTGATACAAACTAAAGAGGCGGATTATTAGACGCGTTCAAAAACGATTCTGAAGCAAAATTCAGTACATGGATCTAATCAGCCAGAATCGCGATGACATTCGCCTATGATATTCGAATTACGCGATACCAATTAAAAACTGCGCTTAAATGTAGAGTAAATGTGTCTGCACATTGAAACCTTATTAATTTTTGCAGACAAACGAAGAAGTTACATTGCAATTATAATATAGCCTGTTTCAGGCTCCGAGATAGTGGTGAAAAATCGTTCAGTGAAAAAAAATGCGAAAAACGCGCGGGGGCTGGGCAGAGACAGGGCGGCAGAGCCTGCACGCACTTTTTTAACGGCCTGTTCCGGTATATCAGCTCCTGATATACCCTCTGATTGGTCAATTGTGACAGTTAACATCATCACCTAGTAGCGTGGTCATCAGTTTGTCATCACCAAGATGGCCAACGCGAATCGTGCGTGTGATCTTGATGAATCCGCGTTGTCTTGTGCTTTGGACTAGTGTTAACCTGAGATCAGGCGTTATTATTGTTTGTTTTTTTTCATTTGCCATGATCTCAGGCTAGACGAGTGTCTGCGACTTGGCTCGCGGTAGAGATGTTTTCGCTATTATACCCACCAGTTTCGGCAAAAGGTTAAACTTGCCCACGCTTGGCTAAAGCTGCTCTAACCTTAGAAAACTCTACGATAATAGTCGTTTCGTCGCTGATATCTATAATGCGAGACAAAGTGTAACACTGAATTTAAAAAGCTTGGACTTTCGGGCGCAGCCATTAATTAGCATCGGTAAAGAGGGAGAGGAGGACGAGAAGAAAGCAAGAGAAGGAAAGTGCTTTCGGTAGTCCGAAGTCCTGGCTGATCACAAAGCGGCAATAACAAAACAGTCCAAAGACTGTTAAGCTTTAAAAAGCTATTACCAAGGGAGAAACCCGGGGGGGTATTTTTTGGGTGGGTATGTGCCGCCCGGGACTCCAAATCACCCATTTTTTAAGGGAAAAGCCCTGGGGACGAGGTTGCAAATTGGCATCCCGTTTTAAAAAAAAATTTCCCCTAAAATTGATACCCCGTTCTAGATATGGGCCGATTTTTTATACCCCGTTCTAGAATTCGCCCTAAAACTGATACCCAACCTCGTCCCCAGGGCTTTTTCCTCAAAAAATGGGTGGGGCGGGAAAAGGCGACCTGTCGGCGACCTGTCATCGTTCCTGGCTGGAGGGCTGACTTACATCCGGCGCGGACTAGATTTGTTTGTTTCATGATCGGGTTGTGACGGATCTTGTTACTGTGGGTAATGTCGAGATATCGGTCGACATAGCCGTCGATATAGCGGTCGACACTCCGTCGATAGTCGACCGATACTCGGCCGATAGTCTATCTCACTATCGACCGACTATCGACCGACTATCGACCGACCATCGACCGACTATCGACCGACTATCGACCGACTGTCGACCGACTATCGACCGACTGTCGACCGCTATATCGACCGCTATGTCGACCTATATTTCAGTCGACATTACCCACAGTAAACAAGAGCGGGTTGCATATAAATTAGCTTCTCAGGAATATTTAGCCTACCACGTGACCAGCCGATGCCAGGGCCTTTTCCCGCCCCACCCACTTTTTGAGGGAAAAGCCCTGGGGACGAGGTTGACTGATACCCCGTTCTAGAAATAAGCCAATTTTTTATACTCTGTTATAGAAAGTTTGTAAATTGAAATAGCCCTGTTTTTTAAAAAAGATATTTCTTTATTTGTTCGACTTATACATCAAATAAATGCTTCTTCATAATCAGCAACAATTAAATAAATAATTTCAAATGGCTGCTTACAAAACTGGAGCTTTCGTGCGTTCGAAATATTATACCCCGTACTAGAAAACGCCTCTGAAATGGATACCCCGTTCTAAATCAGGAGCTTCAAAATCACGACCCCGTTGGGCGGCACATACCCGTATAGCTAATGTATGGGAGTACCCCCCCCCCCCCCCGGGAGGGAGAAACTACGCGCTCCAGTCAAAAGACTCATACTATTATAAGAGAAACACTAAGCTGGAGTTTACTGAGTCACAATGCAATTCTCCTTAGTTGATGTAGCTTAAGAGTAAGCTGCACTTCATTCTTATAATTCGGGATTTGTAAATCACTATCCGTAATAATTTAGCATTCTGCAAAGAAAACTAACAAGCTTGGCCCAGCGTGATACAACATTGCAAAAACATTACATTCACGGACTAAAGAAAATCACTTAGTTAGTCAGATCCAGAAGGCACTTTGGAGAAAATTAAAACCCTTATTCAGCCGCAATAAAAAGCTTTATGTTCAAAAGAGGTCAAAGAAAATGCTCTCTCATCAGAGGGCAAATCCTGGTGACCAGAAACAAAAGCCACAGTAAATCGATATGTGTGCCACGACCTCTCAGTGTGAAACAAGCGGCTAAAATCACGTCACATTTGCTCAGCGAAAATGCAGAACCTTCCAGAGCATAACCTACCCAACAGAGGAAAAAACTTACCGCCCCCTGTTATTACTATAAAACCTGCAGCACTTTGAATGATCGAGTGCGAGATTCGCAGACACCGTTGACGAATTCGTAGCCTGCGAATAGCAGATGTATTTCTGGTCGTCGCTTCGGCGGGTAAAACTAGAAACTAGAGCCGAAAAAACCGGATACTCTCACAGGATAACGAATTCGAAGACATAAATTTCCATGCATTCGCACAAGGAGTTCGCGTCACGCGAAATGCTCGCTCGAGAAACTTGAGAATGATTGTAGCTAACTGAAGTGTTAACAGTTTTGACAGCTGAATCCAGACGTGACAAAAATGGGCGGAAGAGGGTCGTTAAAGAAATGCTAACAGGCTCTCTCTCCCATTTTTCTCGCCGCCACCGCCCCCTTTCCCAAGTAGCGCGCGTCTTATTTTCGCTTTGCTCGTTTTAATACGTCCGCACTATACTATCTGAGAGCCTGGCACAGGCTATAAAAATATTGCTGGTTTACACGTGACGTCACGGCGGCCATGTTAGTGGTCAAAAACAAAAGCGTGAGGAGGATGTCAGTTTGGTGGATGGAATCAAGTGTAGGCCGACGACCTGTTATATTGACCCCCAACATGGCCGCCTTGTCAAGTGTTGCAAACCAAGAATTCTTAATAATAACTAGAACAGAATCATATAGATACTCTTGTTTTTTGGCCATCTTAGCTCAAGAAGAAACAAAAAGCAAACTGCGGTGATAAACATAAGGAAATATAAAGGCATTTCTGGAAAGAAACTGAAAGACTTTAACTTGACGTTTCGTATGTTCCAACAACACATACATCAGTTCTTCAGAAGTAAGAAACTGTTGAATAACAACAGAAATTTAAATGTAGAATAAGTAACTAATTAAAGAAACAAAATATGACACAGTAGCAATATTTGCATATGAAAGAAAAGGTATGCAAACTAAAAATACGTAAAGTTTTTCACCGCTGACATTTTCATAAAAGGAAGCTTCGAAATCCCTAATCAACAGAGTCTCCTTTCAATCTTTCAATGTCCGACCTTCCTCTTGCCAATATTTCGAAATGGTCTCATTTCATGTAGTCTGCTACACAGCCGTTTTTAGTCTCGTCACGCAACGCTCCTCCCAACAAACGGCCGTTATAATTAGTAGGGAGGAGCGTTCCGTGACGACTCTTAAAACGGCTGTGTAGCAGACTACATTTCATGTTATGACCAGCTGACGTGACATGGTCGGCAATAGCCCGGGGGTGAGGTATGTGCCGCCGTATCGGGTAGGGTTTTTGCGCTGTTTTGGTCTGAAAACGGGTATATGCTTTGCCCATTTTGGTCTGGAATCGAGTATGGGTTTTGACGGAACTGCGGAAGTGTATGAACGTTTTTATCGTTTCAATTGCAAATGAGTAAGAAAGAAAGAAAAATATGCAAGTTCGTAGTGGATTTGAAGAATTTTTTGTTTGCGCTCTAACTTACTAATGATAACATAATTTCTGGCTAAAGGCCAGGTCAGAAAACGGGTGTGGAAAATTACACTTTTTGGTCTGAAATAGGGTCAGGATTTGGAGAACTGGGCGGCACACCCCCACCAAGAATTCCTAGTAGTACTCCCCCCCTGGGGGCAATAGCAGGTGAGTGATTGCTACTAGTCGGATGCACTGAGGTGCTCCGTTTTCCTTTCATTGAATCTACGTTTAGTTTTACCTATGTAGAACTCCAGGCCGTCCCAACAACTAGCCTTATAAACAACCCTGGAAATCGTCTCCCTTTCGCGCGCCCGTTCTGCGCCCACTACTTCCAAGCGTCATTACTGTGTCCCGCAAAACCTCACGAATCTCGGACGAATAAGGAGATCTAGAGTAATCTTTGTTGGCCGGGGTTTGGGAGGATAAGCGAGATCCTCGGGTGTTTGTATACGCTGTCTTCTTCGAAGGATCTGTACATTCATAACAAAGGCGCATATTTATCCACCACTCCACACTAAGGCATCCGGATTTACATTTCTCCACACACTGTTCCGCAGTGGATTTTCCGGAGCTGAGAGAAGTTTAGCCTGCGAAAACATCCGTTTCTCCTCGCTCTTCGTCGCCGTGGACGTTTCGCGCGGAGGAACGTCTGCGACTCAGCGACAGAAATTCCATACTGATGACGTAAAATCTGTCCAGAATCCGGTCAGAAGCGCTGATTGGTCGACGGAGCAGTTACATTGTTTTAGCTATTGTTTACAAATGACAGACAAAAGACAAAAGGCCAAAAAGGTCAAATGTAAACACGAAGAATCTCTAACAAAACAGTCAATATTTGTGCAATATAGTCTTCTCTAGAAGAAGCATTTGAGTTTTGCTGGAGGTCGTGGGCAGATCAACACAACACTTTACCAAAATCGACCAGAAGACACGCAAAATTAGAGAAATTTATATTTGGAACCCCATGACTACCGGATTTATTATGTAAACATTGATTTGCGTCATCAGTATGGAATTTCAGTCACTGAGTCGCAGACGTTCCTTCGCGCGAAACATCCACAGCGACGAAGAGCGAGGAGAAACGGATGTTTTCGCAGGCTAAGAGAAGTTCGTCCAGTTTCAGTACACCATTGAGGTGTAAAATGGAGTCATTATAATAAAGGCTAGAAATTGTAAAGAGACTTATCAGCTTTACGTTCATATACGTAATTACTAGGTAGATCTAAGTAAACTTTTTTTTTATCTGGCCTTTCTTGTTTAAGACCCTTTGCAGCTAACTACCATTTTACTTTTGTGTTATTTCTTTCCTTCCATATGCATAGTTCCCGTTTTCATTCTTAGCTTTTTACCAGCACCTTTTAAACGCTGCTTTTTTTGAAACCGAAATATCAACTGTGTGGGGAAAAATAATAATAAAGACTTTTTTAAAGTGTCGCCAGCCTTTCATTTCAGTTCTGTGTTTGTTTTAGAAGTTATCTGAAGATTCAATAGTTTGAAACCTAAGTAACATGCTCTTGTTTAGAGATGTGGCAGTTATTTCAACGAGTCTTAAAGGCATTGCTACACGTATTTTTCGCTTTCGCTTCGCTATTTGAACGCCTTGAACAAGTAATCAGAAAACCCCTTACAAAGATGAATAAGCCCACGGCTTATATCTTCGTCGAGGGGTTTTAGTGCGGCTTTGAAACCAAGGGGCAAAAATCCGAGAGATCTTGTGACCGGAATAAAGAAAGCGCTTCAAAACAAGTGACAGCAGTGCTGATTAAAATACTTTTTGCACTCAAGGGAAGTTTTGCAGAAAAAAGGTATAATATCTACAAGCCTTTCTGACCACGGGCCACTCAAATAGACAAACTTGGTATATTTTAACCGAGCCGGGACGAGACCGTTGGGTTTAATTTATCCGATTCCCACAAATTGTACCTCTTTCTAAAGCTGAAAAGGCGTAGAAAAGGTGTCCAGGAATGCTATTGAATTGCAAACAGTGTCGTAAAAATGTTAATGAATAGTGTTTTACTTTGCACTTTAATGTATGTTAGTTGTCCCTATTGACTTTCAAGATAGTATTAATGACTTTGATGTTGGCCTTAATGAAAGTATATTTCTCTCTTTTGTATGCCCAATGACGCATATGAATGCGCAAAAGTGTTATTGAATGTTGATTAAAATGCAAAAATCGTAATTGAATCTGATTTATGCGCAAATGTTCGTATTTTCGCGCTAATGAATGTATCTTTGCACTATTGGTCGCCGTTTCAAGCAAAAGACTGCGTATTTTCTCGCAATGAACAGCAAAAGGTGTAGTACAGAGGTAATACTTTTCCCTGAGTCGGATAAATTAAGTTCAATGTAAAATTCAGCCACTTTGTACAACTGACGACTTTATTCTCAAAGAAAAAGAGAATTATACATATGTTGACATCTGCAAATGTCATACCATTGTATTCAAGTCCAATAAAACACCCTTCTGGCTTTAATGATTTTTGGCTCAGAATTGCTCGAAGTTGAACCCAGAGCCAGTTATCAATAGGACTGAGAGAGGGACTGGGCTTGACACTAACTCTTAACACCATTTTCCACTTGGAAAAGAATATTTCAAAAACATAGCTTCCAGCTCAACATTTTAATTTCCAAAATGGACCACAGAATGATTTTTGCTTATCACAATGCTTTTTTCTTACTATGTCTCAAGGTTTTTTTCTTACTTTATAGCCTACAGTGTTTTGCAGGGATTTCTGCCACCGAGAAAAATCATTTATGAAACACACATAGCAGTATGATAACTTAATGTGTGCTTAATATCGGCCAGCAAAGACCTACTTGGGTTAGTGTGACATTGTTCACCTGTAGAGTTGATAGTCGTAACCATTGCATGTTTGCTTGGTTTATGCGAAGTGCAAGAAACTTTTGTTGTTATGGTGGTTGTTTTCTTATATATTTAAATTACCTAGTTTCACATATCTGTAATATGTCGGATTCAAACACAGTTGAAGCTTGCTTTACAGACACCCGCTTAATACAAACACCTTGTTATTAACCCTTTAAGTCCCAATAGTGACCAACATCAATTTTGTCGTAACAATATCCATGCAATGTCAAGAGATGAGGTTATGAGAATTAATAAAATGATCACCCAAGAGAAAATGCTTCAATCTTTTATCAAATTCTCTCAACTCATTCTTTAAGGAAATGTATAGAGATCAGTTTGGAGAATTTGTACATGTATTTAGGGCTTAAAGGGTTAAGGACAGTTTTCTTGTCCCTGGGAAAAGAAAGCCCTTACATTTTCTTTACATTCAACCTGCTTAATACGGACACCCCGTTAATATGGACACTTTCTATGGCCTCCTCAGTGTCCATATTAACGAGCTTTGACGGTAAATGCGAAGAAGGTCATCGTAGTAAACACAGACACAACTTAAGAGAAAAAATTAAGGTCAATTTGTTTTTTTTTAATTCTCCCATGGAAATTGGCCATATCTGAGTTACCCTAAGCCTCTTTTCAAAGTGACCTTAGTACAAAACCATTGATATAAATTAATATTATTTTTCTTTCTCATGCAAACAAAACTCAGTTTTGCAGTTAGCCTCGTTATGAAAGAAAGAGGTTTTTCAACACGCACATGGCCTTTTTGTTGCGTGTTAGTGTCAAATATAAAGTTTGGGTCAAAATACAAGGTAGCTCTGTGATCAATTACAATAAGATGGGATTTCAACTGGTAATAAAATGAATCTTACAGAAAAGTACAATTTCAAAGAAAAGCTATCAACTTGGAGCAAGTCTGTCTTCTAGTTAAAAATAATAAGCCCTACTCGGAGATAATTGCATCCAGCGCTTGTTGAATACATGTACATGTACCAATATTGTCAATACCATGTGGGTAAAAATGGCAGAGCGCAATGGGTGAAAAATAGTTAACCAATGTTGAGACCAAACCCAAATCGTGCTTGATTCTTAGCATGATTCAACATTCCACTTAACACAAAGGTAAATGGCAATGGTGGAAGTCTCTTTTCCATAACAGCCGCTACTGTCCAATTTGTGTCCACCATTCCTCTAAAAGAAATATTGGATTTGGGTACTTCAATTTGATATCCAGCACTAACAGAACTATCACCACCCCTCGTGTTGAACTCATACTCCACGCCGACTTTTACATTCTCATTCCCCTTATGCCAATAGCTTAGGTGCCATCCTGTTTGACCAACCGTTGCTGAAGCTATCCATCTGTCTGCTGTGTAACGACCAGCAAGAGACATCATGGCCGCTTCTTGAGCTCCATAATGGTAAAGTAACTCCCCTCCTATGTCGATGCGTGGAGCCATTCTCTGAAGATAGTGTGCCACAACGATTCCTGAGCCATTAACGATATCAATATTTGCAGTGGTTATGGCGGCAGTGAAGTCATTGCCTCTGTACTCAGCATCGCTTTGAACAAGAAGCCACACGGATTTTTTTGTCTACAAAAAGCAGAATCGATGCATCATTGTCAGTGCCACATAATTTGCTATGGTTAATGTAGACATGGGTCACTCTCAGGTGTATTGAAGCCCCCTCAAAACGACATTAGAAAACAATAAAAACGTTTTCTGCATTTACATAACCTTATATAAACATGAGAGGGTGTTGTAACCCTCCAGGTTGTGACCAATTTGGTCACCATAGTGCCTAAAATTTTGGAGCTGGCAACTTGATTTGTAAAAAAAGTCTCCCTAAACCAAGAGTTGGTTGCCAAAGGGTGACCGAGCAAAAACTGTAATTTGGAGGGTTGTGTTGGGAGAATTTGAGACAGTTATGCAAACCCAAGATGAAGTTTGCGTTTTGAAGCTAGTTGAGTGGTTTTCTGGTCACTGTCGTGCTATAAAGAGCTAAAAGTTACCACAAAGCCATTAACAGGTCACACACTTCGAAGTTCGGGCATGCGCAGTTTTTGGGATTAAAAGTGACATGACAGTCTTGACTTTAACGTTTTGCTTTCTCTTCTCCCCTCATTTTCATTTTTTTGCCTCATTTTTTTTCTTTTGCTGGGGATTTAGTAGGCTTCATTTTGGTGGGAAAAGTTTTTGGGAAAGCTTTTAGGACCTTAGGTTCAGAGAAAAGGAAAGGTAGGTCGGTAGACTGGAACAAGATTTTCGTGGAAATATTCAGGTCTATGTTACATGGTTTACTGCCTTTTTCTCTGTTTTCCTTGACTGAATCATGCTCATTCTGGTATGGTTTGAAAGATCTCTTCAATCTGCACAGGTTAGCGAGCAAAGTTGTCCTGGACCATTAAAACTGACGATGTCACGAGCAGCAGAAGGGACATGAATCCGCACAGGCAGTGACAGGTGGTTCAGGGGCAAATGGGTTAAGAAGAGTTCAACAGTTTTGGATCCTGCAAATCAACATGTCCCAAAGAAATAACCAGTCCCACCAAATTAACAGCACTCAAAAGGATCTTATTGATTTGAAAGTACTTTTCGAACATTATGGTACAGTGAGTCTGTGCAAGTATTCCCAGACCCATAAGGATAGTTCTAAAAGTTTTCCAGTTGTATATAAAGTAGATTTACAGTTATAGTTTAAATATTTCCTGACCCTTTAAATACCTGAATAATGGCTTTCCCTCTGATGCGTTCCGTAAACTGATGAATGATTTGAGCATTAAGACTACCATTTAAATCTATGTCTCCAAGCAATACTGGAAATGCCTAAAAACAATCAGAGAAACTTCTTTAGACAGGTGCTTGCACAAAGCAAGTTTAGTTTCATCACTAATGAAACATACACACTATGTAGTTCATTAACACTTGTTGTTCACACTAAGTGATCCTAAGTAAAAAACATACAGTCGAACCTCCCCCAATAGAAAAGCTTAGGTGCTGGTGCCGACAAGGTTGGCGGAGCCATGCAATTCTCTAGCACAAGGGAGGATGTATCCATGGCAACCATGTAAGCAGCCCCCACCAGGCAAGGTCACACTGAACTGTTCAGTGGAATACTTACTGTCACACCAATAATTACCTACTGTAGCCCTGACATGAAGAGGGAGGGAGGGTTGGGAGAAACACAGCACGAAAATGGTAAGCAAAAAACAAGGCTATAGTGAAGACACTTTATGAAGAACTGAAACTAGCAAGCAACTGTGTATCATACAAGTCAAGATGTGCCCCTGCTAAGGGCATTGGGCCACCCCAAGCATAGTTGGGAAAACAGCTGAACAGCACTGGTTCAAGGTTAACTTGCCTAAATTACGGTTAGCCACATGTAAGCAACCACCCAAAATGCAAGACTTAGCGGTCGCTTATACGTGTAGGAGGTGGTCATTTACAAGAATCGAACCACATGGGGTTTCTCAGGTCTAGACACATCTACTCTATGGAAGATAATTTATCGCATGCAATTTCAAAGTTATGATAGGTGTACTTCCATTTTCTCTCTAAAAGTTCTTTCGATACTTTAAGTAGCAAAGTACATACAGTGAAAAAAAAAGTCAGACCATGTGTCAAGTAGTCATTTACAAGAGGTTAAAAATGATGGATAAAATATCAAACTGTCAGCCCCGAAAAGTGGTTGCAGCCGCTCGCAAGAGGTGGTTGTTTACAAGAGCTTGTAACTGTGAGGCTTTAAGTAGGAAAATTTTGGTGTTTTGGATGGGTGGTTACTTATGGGAGGTGGTCGCTTACCAGAGGTGGTTGTGCACAGGGGTCTGACTCTGTGTTTCACAAGGAGTACTTTTACGGGCACGTTGAATCACAGTAGAATTGTTTTGAATACTCAGATTGCTAAAAAATTGTTATTTCAGACAATTTTGAACAAGATCCAGTTTTTTCTAGCACAGTCGTTTTGATTAATGACTCGAGTGGACATGACCATAATAGATAAATTATTCATTCTTGTTTGTAACTCCCACAATGTATGCCAGAGTGTCAAATGTTAAATCCTTCATTTTCAAGTTTCTGGGTATATGTATAAGCAATAAGTAGGTCGGTAACAGATCAGAACAGCTAAGAACTTCTTTAGTTCTATTTTTCTTTTTGTTACCTACAAAGCAGCCAGGGGACATGTTTATAGCAGCCAGGAGAATTCCCTGGCCCCCGGTGTGCCCTTAATGGCTGCAGCCCTGAGCACTATATGACAGTACATGTAAAAGACTACTTGTACCTCGTTAGGACCTGTTTGCTTGTTTCCAACATAAGTAGCTCCAAAGTGGTAAGCACCTGGTCCCATCCCACTCAGTTGAAGGGTGTGACTAACTTGAAAATGGTTGCTAAGACCTTTGTTAATAGCAAGCTTACACCCTTCAAATGGCTGAGGAAAAACATCTGCAAGTAAAATAGGTCTCTCATTAATAATATTATTTTCATTTGAGCTATGATGCTACCGGCAGCACATTGCGCACGTTACATAAAGTTTCAACTATAAATCAGCAAATATACCAATAATTAATGAAAGGGGGTTTGCAGAAAAAAGTCCTCAATGACTTTTGATGAGCTGATTCACCAGAGATGTAGATAACAGTTGGGAGCCGGGGAAAATACCCAGCTGTCAACGTGATTTTTTCGAGCTGAAAAAGATTGCAAGCCTTATAAAGGCAACTGTTTTCTTCTCATAATACCCGCCCATCATATGCCATTTTCCGTCTGTTATAAATAATATTTAAGCTACAACCCTGTTCACTCTCCTTCTAAATCAAAATTTTGATTTTAACCTGTGGTATTGTGGTTTTACATGACTAAGGAGTTTGTGATTTTGTATACGATTTTTTGTAATTTTTAATCATGTCACATTGCTGTTTTGTTACATTTTTGGGGGGCAGTTTTGCAGTTTTTTCAACCCCATTACACCCCCTCTACATTTGGAAATGTACAACCAACTCTCTCCGACACGGACACCTATAAGGCTGACCTTATGTGTCCGTCTTAAAGAGGTGTCTGTCTAATTGAGAGTCAACTAAAAGGAGTAAAGAATCAAAAGGCAGGGACCAACTCCATGTGTCCGCTTTGAGAGGGCTCTGATAACTCTTAACGGACTCTTTTTATCGCGGACTTCGTTAAAAGAGAGTTGACTGTATTACAAAGAGACGTTCCTCCTGGCATGGAGTGGAAACCCTACAAAATGTCCGTGTGTCTAATCAACAATATGGTTAAAAAATAAAACCTCGGACGCCCTTAATCTGGGTCTAAAAACCTCTCACTCACTAGAAAAATCCTCTGTACCGAGGAGTCTAACGTTAATATAAGCTTGAATTTGTACAGAGATCACAAAAGTTGCAGGGCAATAATAGGCCGAAC
Organism: Porites cylindrica; assembly: GCA_964035525.1. Lineage (NCBI taxonomy): Eukaryota > Metazoa > Cnidaria > Anthozoa > Scleractinia > Poritidae > Porites > Porites cylindrica. The sequence goes on from OZ037783.1 coordinate 27,686,830, forward strand.
TCAACACAATATCCATTTTACACTAGCGTACACTAAAATTTCATGTCTATGTACAACTTAACACGACAATCTGCGAGAAACGTGATTGGTATCCGTGAAAATTGAAGAAGCCGGTAAAGTTAGCGTTCCCACATACTAGTGCTTCACATACCCTTGCACGCCTTATGTAACTCTTCGTATGTTCCTGGGTTGTTCTCGGTGGATCTTTTCGGCAGCGATTTAGGTTTTTCTTCTATCGGAGGAGCTGCTGTGAGAGGTGGAGGTGGGGGCATCGCCGTGACATCGCTAGAAGATGAGGGATTCGGTGGTGAAGCAGCAAGAACGTTCCCCATCTTTAATCGTGTGAACCATGTGCAATAGCTGATGTGAGATCTGATTGGCTGTTCGATAAGCTGCCATATTGGAAAACGTGAAGGACTGGGGACCACTGACATAGTAACTGTTTCTTACTGGTCTGTATATGCAATAATGAAACGTCCTGCTTAGATTGTATCCCGGGGGGGTACTCCCATACATTACATATACGGGTATGTGCCGCCCAAAGGGGTCGTGATTTTGAAGCTCCTGATTTAGAACGGGGTATCCATTTCAGAGGCGTTTTCTAGAACGGGGTATAATATTTCGAACGCACGAAAGCTCCATTTTTGTTGGCAGTCATTTGAAAGTATTCAAGGACAGATTGCTTTTAAAAATACGGTTCAATGCGTTAACAAGCAAAGCGTTGTACTCTTGTTGCACCCTAGAACGGAGTATAATAAATTGGCCCATTTCTAGAACGGGGTATCAGTTTTGGGGCGAATTCTAGAACGGGGTATAAAAAATTGGCCCATTTCTAGAACGGGGTATCAATTTTAGGGGAAATTTTTTCCAGAACGGGGTGCCATTTTGGAGTCCCGGGCGGCACATACCCACCCAAAAAATACCCAAGTGCCCCCCCCCGGGGATTGTATTGAGAAAAGAATTATCGACGCTTTTTAAATCTTGTCTTTTTTCATTCAAGATGATTAACTATCATAATCATAAAAGTTTTTGAAACAAAATTTTCATTATACTCGTAAATCCTGGGACCTAATGACCTCAAGGGTATTCTAAGTTTTCTTATACGACGTACTAGTGAACAACGTGTAATATATCCCTGAGTCAACGAGGTTAAAAGATTTTTATGACGACAGAAACTAAAGAACCGCTTGTGAACGAGGTTAATGACGACAGAAACTAAAGAACCGCTTTTTCGGGACATAGATGGCGACGAAGGAGAAAATGTTAATACAATCGAGAGCCTCTGTATGTCCTGCGAGGAAAACGTAAGCTGCGATAGTTTCGTTGTCACTTCTAACCCCTAACCTGATGAATTGAGTTGGATAATTGCATTTTTGCTTTCCGCGGCGGGTTTAAAATACAGGTCTTATTGCACAGTTCAAGCTCCTTGTTTCTCTCTCACTTATCGCATGGTGACTTCTCCTGTAAACTGAGGATTGCGTGACCTGTATTTTAGACTTGGCGTTTAACATGCTGCAACCCCTCCCCCCCACCCCCAACTCCTTTCCCCAGGAAGAGGACCGGTAGAATTCCTCAGGGTAAGCCTTAAAAGTTGTGGAATTCCTCAGGGGTGATGCAGAGATGCCAACCTCTGGAGATCTAAAATCTGGAGACTCTCTCTTTTTCACTATCCCCCCACCCCCCGCCTCTGGTGTCCCCAAATTAGTAAGGGATTTGTTCCCTGGCTAGACGGATTTTGACACTTTAATAAAGTTTCTATCTATCTATCTATCTATCTGGAAATTCCATGAACTAACCCGCCCTCCTCCACACCCCTGACAAATATGGGAATGACTAAGGACATTATATGAATTCTTACATGAGTTACATACCATCAAAATTCGCGATCATCGTTTTGATGCCAGATACAATCTTTGTCAGTGACTAAATCAGTGCAAAAATGCCCCAGAAACCGCACTACGAATAAAAAAATTAAATTTTTCAGCTAAAAATAGGCTAAATCTCAAACTTAGGCTCAGAATAGCTAAAAAGATGATTTTATCCGGGAGATATGGTGACCCGTTCGGGAGACCTGGAGATTGGTGTCGTACCCAGGAGACTCCCAGATAATCCGGGAGAGTTGGCATGTATGGTAATGTAAAGGTGGGGAATTCTTTAGAGGCAGAGGTGGTGAGGACACTAATTTTTAAGGGAATTCTCCAGGGCTGAACACATAATGTTGTGGACTTCTTAGGAAAAATTAAAGTGCCTTTTGTTAGACATTCAGGGCTAAACCCTTTTCATATAGAAGTCTTCAGGGTTGAGCACAATATTATTGCTGTGTAGGAGGGAGACAGCTATGAAATGCAAAAGCCATTGAAATCACATAGTTGATTGCAAATCTTTTGCTTTATGTACATTGAAAACTAAACTTTAATGCAAAAAAATGAGTGCATTTAGTGTAAAGGTCAACAGGCAGGAGGTGGGGTATTCCCTTAATTGGTTTAAATGGGTATGGGCTACAGACATTGTCCATTGACCAGCCGTTGCCACAACATAGACTTACACACAAGTCGCATTGAGTGATTGAGGATTGGTGGGTGGTAATTGTGAGGATATGGTGGAAAAAGATAAATGAATTTTCTTTTTAATAGGGGACAACAAGATTGCTGCTTACGAGAATTCCATTCTTTAAGGAGATAATTCTTATGTCATTTGAATGCCCTCACTGTGGATTTACTAATAATGAAGTACAGTCTGCGGGAAGAATTCAGGAGAAGGGTTGCACCATAACGTTGTCAGTATCATCACCAAAGGTACAGTGAATTTAATACAAGAACTGTGAAAATATTGTGGACTGTTATTAAAACCTCACACTTTGTCTTCAAGTCGGCTACAAATGTTATTATGTAGATTGTGCTCATTATTATCTGTCTTCTTATTGGCTAAAAGCCTACGGTTAATTTTAGAACTCATCGTGCCTCCTAAAATTATCAGTTATCTGTTAGTACATGTAGATTAGTAACTTATCTGTAGGTTTTATAGACAATGCATAATTTCCATGAGCATGTCTACCAGTACTCTTTTTGGAATAAAATAAACTGTGTTCACTGCAACGGTAGTGTAATTGTTGTTATTTTTTCATTTGATATTTCATTAACACTTGTAATAACAGTCAGAAGAACACCTCATGACTGCAGAATATTATTATTTTAACAGTTAACCATTATATTGTCAACTTCTGAGCTGCAACTATAATTTTTGTAAATACATGCTTGCAGCAGTTACCGCCCTAGTGTGTTTGGGTCCAAAATTGGTTGTGATCAGGAACCATTTTCAGCTAATAAAATGGGTTCTTATAGGAGACAACATTGATTGTGTTTTTGCAGGATTTAAACAGACAAGTTGTAAAATCAGATGCTGCTTCTTTCACAATTCCTGAGCTGGAATTTGAAAGTCCTGCCTTTTCACAGAAAGGAGGTAAGGGGCTGCCGCTGCCATTTTTTTTCTTTGTGGCAGGAGGTGGTGCAGTAAGCTTTCATCTGAAAAAATGTAAGCAATTTATTATTAACTTGTCAGCAACCCAATTTGCTAACCGTTTATACCATTAGCCTTCACTGTTTTGTCTTTGTTTAATACATTATTATTCTGCACTGTCAAATCTCCTGGTTACTGCACACATCTCCCCAGTCTCAGGTATGGGCCACCAAATCTCACATATCTGCAAATCAACCTTTGAGCTTTTCTGTGCTTTAATTTGAAATTCTGAATTTCCCTAAATTCAATTTTTTTTGGTGGAGGCAGGGGGGTGGGGGATGTTTGATTTGATGGAATGTACGGTCTCTGGTGGCATCTGCATGAAATAAGATCTCAAGCTTTGGAACAGAATTAATTGGCGTGGAGGATTTAACTTGCAGGTTTGCAGGTGTGACTAAAGGTCCTATCACTCAAACTTAGTTATTTGTAATTAGTTCACCTTGACTTGCAAAATTAAACCCAGCCAAATTTTGCCCAACGTAATCTATGTTGTGGTTTAATTTCATTCTTGTTTTAAATTTTATTTTTCTTTGTTTTAGGATATGGTAATGTTTGATAATGAGTTTGAAACAAAAGAAAATGAAGTTTTAACCAAGAATAAAATTGAACCACAACACATAGGTGTTTGTTACTGGTCAAAATTAAATTTAGGTTTATATTTTAACATAGGTTGATTTTCAATTTTTTTTTGTCTGGACAAGCCCTATAACATTCATGAATCAGGGTTAGGAGACAAAGGAAATTGAGAATCAATCACTTACCTAGGTTAAAAAATCTTCACCTGAATTTATAAATTCAGGTGAAGATTTTTTAACATATACATAAGACAAGGTAAAAGTGTTTGAAAATTGCTCTGCAGAACTGAACACTATCGAAGGACTTTTGGAAAGAGCCATTACTGGCCTGGAGGAACATCAGCCAGTTAGAAAGGTGAATAAATTTCAGATAACTGCAAATGAGTTAAGGTGAATCCATTGTTTTAACTGGATAATTTATTATTAATGTGACAGTCTAAGGGATGTGTAATTCTGGTTGCAATTAGATGGTTTTCAGATATTTAAATGACCAGGAGTGTTTTTATTTTTAGTCAGTCAAAATTTATAAGTCATTAAATAATAATAATAATGATAATAATAATGATGATGATAATAATAATAATAATAATAATGATAATAGAATAATAATAGAAAACGATGATATTATAATTATTATAATATCATCGTTTTCTTGTGATAATCTATACCTGGCTAAACTAACAGGAAAAAACAAAAATTTGGAGGTTGAAAATATTTTTGTTGTGATATTTGATACTTGCTAACTAAGTAAAATTATTTTGCAAAAATGGTGCAATAATAAAAACTTAAACTTGAGTTTTCTGACTCAACTGTAAAATTGCTACTGGTTCTCAAAGGCTTCTGGAAAAAAATATAACAAAAAACTAGATCTTAATCTGCAGACTAGCCTGTACACAGACATTGTTTTCTTTCTCTTTTTGACAATCAACGAGCAAGTGAGCAAAGCCAGCGTGTGAGATTATTGCTGAATTCTGACACAAAACAATTTTTTTCTGAACACTTTTGAATTTATTTAATCTGCTCAATATTACTACAATGTAAATTTTTGAGTAACAGTATTTAGCTGTATTTTATTCCTAAACTTTAATATTCCTAACTTTAAAGTTGTATCAAAGAAATAATTTAACTTCTTATACTCACTAAATTTCTACTTTTGTTGACAGATTGTTGATCCAGTCCTGGCAGCCAAGATTGACGAGATTGTATCACAACTCAAAAAATGCCATGATGGAGAAATGAACTTTACGTTGATTTTAGATGATGTATCAGGAAACAGTTTCATAGAAAATCCACATGCTCCTAAAGAAGATCCTTGCATGACTTTCGTACAATACATGCGGAGTACTGAACAAGATGCCAGTCTTGGCCTTCAGTCTGCAAGTGAAGATGCCACAGAAGAAAATACCCCTGAGAAAGAAGGTGGGAAAAGTTGCAGATTATAGTGTTATTTTTGCGGGTGAAAAGAAGAGCCCGTAATCCTAATCTCCACGTTGTTATTGTTAATCTACATTCAGAGTTTTTATGGGATTTGAAAATTCAAAAAAATAAGTAGAAAAACACCTGCATCGCAGACACTCTAAACCTTCTGTATGGAGCTACAAATGGTCTAGACAATGCGTATGCTGCCGGGCTACAACTCAGGCTAAAAAACAATCAATCAAAGTATTTTTTGTATTTTAGAATTTGAACAAGTGTCTTGAAAGTATTTTTGTTTGTTTCCTTTTGAAGATGAAGACAAAGACAACAAAGTTACAGATGAGGTAATTACTGAGTTCATAAGTCTCTTGGATTATATTCATTGATGAAGTTTTCTCATCACCGGCACTACGATTTATTGGTAAATACCAAACATGAGTTGTGTTTACACAAGTCAGCAGTGACAGAGTACAGACATTTGTGCTGGACAATTTGCCTAGGAAAACAGCCAGCATTTCGCGTTGCCACGGCTAGTTTCCCTGTGAAATGGTAACCAGTGGTGGACTTGACAATGTTGGCTTGGTCCAAAAAGATCCAAAACTGCCCACAACGTTGTTTTTACGTCGAGTACAACAGTGCCTTCTTTTCTTGAAGCTAAATATTAGCCTCCCAAGTTTGGACATGGGTAGAAGACAAAATTTCTGTCTCTCCTTTTCGTGGCTTTCTTTTGCTTTGCTTTTCTTTTGCCATTTTTTCTTTTGCTGGGCAATTACAAGGCTTTGTTTTGATGGGAAAAGATTTGCACAAAAATCCCAAGGATAGTGAAATTATTCAGTAAAAGGAAGTACAGGTGGGCAGTGGAACAATATTCTTATTGGAGTTTTTGTGTTAATCTTTTGATGGCTTTTTTTCCTTTGTGGAGTATCTGGTGTAGAAATCGTTCATTCGTGCTCAATTTTCAGTGCAGCCACGCAGGGGTAAACGACCCACCCTCCCACCCTGAAAATCACGTGGGTCATATTACTAACAACCCTCTAAGCTTACCTGTCCCAGCTTGGCTTAGTCCGCTGATCAATCATGTTTATCCATACCTTAATTTTAATACAACTGACCATGAATGTGAATGTTTTTTAATAGATTATGGATTATTATGAATGGAATGTAACACACTAGATGTACCCACTGCCAAACCATTTTTTACCTACACCCATTCGCCTCTGGACCACCCATAACTGCCGTACAAAAAAACCCTTTCCCCTGCACAAGTTAGGTGTCAGAGATGTCTATGACCATTAAAATTGATGATGTTAAAATAGATAAACGCGATGTCACGTAGTTTCTTAGGGGGCAAACAAGTGATAAAATCCTGCCCGCCGATTACAAGAAATCGGGGTCAAGTTTATTCATTCTAAAGAGCAGAAAATTAAAAAACGTTTCATCTTAAAGACGATAATGGCAAATTATGGGTGGACGTGATCAGTGTTACTTTTTTAAAAGATGCAGTTGCGATCCTAGATGTCCTCATAGCAAGCAACATTTGCTTGACTAAAATCGTTGTTTCGCTTTAAGAGAATAAACAAACTTGACAGTAATTACTCGTATTGGGAAATTTTATCGATGTTTGCCCCCTGACATACCACGCGACATTGATTTTATCCCAACAATCCTAAAGCCCCTTCCAACGATGGCGGGTGGATGGTCCACATGTGAATATGTGTAGGTAAAAATGGAGTGGCATTGGGCAGATCTTGTGTGATACATTCCAAACATGATATTATGTGAACAGCAGTAATCTGTTCAACAACATTCATATTCATGCTCAGTTGTTTTAAGGTATGGGAAAATGATTGATCAGCAGACTAAGCCAAGCTGGGACAGTTTGGCTTAGGAGAAGTTAGTAATATGACCCACGGGATTTTCTGGGTGGGAGGGTAGGCCGTTTACACCTGCGTGGCTCCGCTGAAAACTGAGCAAGAATGAATGATTTCCAGGCCAAATCAGCATTTATCATCAAGAGATACGCAATCGTTCGCAAAACTCAGTGTTTGACTAGCCACGTTAAATCTGTTAATTACGAGTATTTATGCAAAGTGTCCTCGCATATCATTTTGAGTGTTTGTGAATAGTGAGCCTCTGTATGGGTACTGTACCTGCGAACGTCGATTTCTCCGCGCGTTTTCATCGAATGGCCTTTTTTTTCAGGCGAAAAAGACGCATGTCAAGAATTGTTTAAGGTGCTAGCGCTACCAGTGAGCTCAGCGCAAAGCGCAGCACACTTTCTGGCAGGTTTCTCTGCCGTCATTGCAAGAGTAGCGTTGTCAAACTTGACTGAAATGGCAATGCGATCGTTGCTTCAATCTCTACTACGCCGCTTCGTCAATGGCGATCGTCGCGACTTCGATGTCGTCGGAAATCCATACAGAAGCTCAATAGGGTGCAAGGGACTAGACTTGTATACAAATTGATGATATTGCTCTCTTCGTTTTGCCACTCAGGTGTTAAACTTTCCAACAAACTGTTCATCGTGCAATGCACCTGCCGAGACAAGAATGAAGGTTGTTGGTATCCTTTCAGCTAGTTTCCGTTGTTGGGTTTTGATAGTTAACGTCATCACCTATTCCCGCAGCTGCCGCCTTTCCTAGGTCACACGCGCCTTTTTTTTTGCGACGTCCCTACTATCTGGGAGCTTGATTCAGGCTAGTTTACAAACTGTTCGTTTGTACATTTCAATGTCCATGTCAGAAGTTGCCCGCTTTAACTTTTAAATCAGCTATCCCTCACTTTAAAGAAGTGATTATCATGGCGACAAGTTGTGATGCTTGTGGAGATAAGACAAATGAAGTTAAATCAGGCTGTAAGTAACAATAAGATTCTTTTTTTCAATATTTGTATTACTCTTAATGGATAGAAAGACAGAAAGAGAGAGCCCTCCAAAGGGCTTCCTTGCAGACTGCACTTCATCGATCTTTCTTGGTAAGCAATTTTATCCAACGAGTGCTGAACAATCGCAAGGAAAATACACTAGGCAGGCTAGGTGAATTGACAGGGTGATTCTTGCTGCAAATATATTATTTCTGGTTTACGCTTTTTTTTTGTAATATTTCTCGTTCTTTAAGTCCTTAAGTGAAAGCGTCGTAGAATATTGGAATCGGAAAAACGGAAGAATTGTGCAATCGGAAACTTGTTACCATTAGGACGTTTGGATAGAACCTGACAATATCACACTACAGTGTCTTAGAATAGTAGAATCGGAAAACATCGGAAGAATCATATAATCGGAGACTAGTGTCGTTTATACAAGTTTACTGACTTAATCGCAGAATAGTAAAATTGGAGGAAATCTTTCAAAGATTAGTTAGGTTCATGAAGTAACTAAGATAGTACGCGCGTTCTGATTGGTTAAAAACCTATGGTTTATTGTGCGGGTAAACTCATAGAAAACTTAAAGTTATTTTATAAAAGCAATAGACCACACTTTCTATGGGTTTACCGGCGTGATAACCCACGCGGGATGTTGGGAAAAGCTGGGAGAACACGAGAAAAGCTTGTAAATCACTCGCCTTCGGCTCGTGATGTACAAGCTTTTCTCGTGTTCTCCCAACATCCCGCGTGGGTTATCACGCCGGTAAACCCATAGAAAGTTTGGTCTATTGTTGTAGTAATATAGTACCCCTAAATCGGTAATCGGTTATATACTATTCTCCGATTTAACACCTATTGCGTGCACTGCTCTCTGGTCGCCAAATGAAGCTTGCGAGTACGCTCTCCATTTATGGCGAGCGAAGCGATTCGTAGGAGACGTCTACACGCAGGTAAAGCGATCCGCGATAGAACGGGCGAGCGAGCCGCGAGAGGCGGCGGATCGCGTTCTGCTCTCGCATGACTTCTCGCGACTCCCCCAATGGTTACCTTGCTCGCAGTCTAGACCTATGCAAGTGCTGCTTCTAGTGAGGCACTAGAGATTGTAATGATTATTAGAGTGAAGTTGTGTTTTTTGTTCGCAGCTGGAATTGAACCCAAAGGATGCAGACTAACTCTTAAGATAACAGATCCTGAAGATCTCAACAGAGATGTTCTCAAGGTACAGTTTTACTCTCTTAAAACATTTTGTTTGGGGTGGCTCGTACTAGTTTTCTCGCGTGGGGATTCCATCGCGCACGTGCATCCCACTCCACTTTGTACGCGCAAGATACAGAAAACGACACAGAAAACAACGTTTTGCAAAGCATGTGAATTTTCCGCCATTTTCCTCAGATCTTTCAAAACAACTAAGCTGACGCAACCTCGTCCTCAGGGCTTGTCGTTTGCCGTCCCTTTTTCTAGCAATAGCCTGTACCATTGACGTAATTGTACCAGATAACGCAAACGTCTTCCATATTTGTCATCGCCAGCTGGTAAAGAAGAACTGATTAGGCGGGGGATTTGAGCCAGTTAGAAACAGAGAAATATTTTTGTGTGAATAATAATAATAATAATGTCTATTATTTTCAGTCTGAAACTTGCGAAGTACAAATTCCGTCTTTGGATTTTGTGACCCATGCTGGCACGTTAGGTGGAAGGTTCACGACATTAGAAGGTCTGCTCACAAACATCAAGGAACAGGTGAGGAACAACGATTACCTCAATAGTTCAAAAGCAGTTGTTTTGAAGACAGTCAAACAATCGAGCTTTAAATGTTAACTTCACTTTCATTGAAATCGGCTGGAGTTCTTTTAAGGAGATTAAAGGGTGGCTCATATTTTCTTCCCCAGAGATGCGATCTTTTTTGGCCAGCGCCTCGGATAAAAAGCGCTTACAGGTTCCAGGATATCGCGCAGGTGTAATAGCAGCTGTCTGTATATAACCGTTGGTAACGGTATTAAGTTTCTCAGGTTGCGTAGAATCTCAGCTCTCAATCCACCGCGCTGGCCAAAAGGATAGCAGCACTGGGGACTAAAATGACTGTGGCCATGATAAATACAATGGTAAACTGCGCATTATTTTCTTGCAAAAAAGAAATATTAAATAGCCTGAAAAGTGTCATAAAGTTCCATACTGGACACTTAACCAAGAATGTTAGGTTGATTGGCGTGACATGTAGAGCCCCCAGCCCCGTGCTATACCCCCAAGCCCAGGAGTAATTTGTGCTCTTCGGCTATCGACCTCGATAATCACAAGGAGAACACAGGACGATGAGCAGTCTAGAGTGAATGAGTGAGTGAGTGTGCGTTGTTTTACTGAGTAGGTATAAGCTCCACTTTCTAAGGCGTTTACCTCTTATAACGGGGACGTAGGGGGCAAGAGTGTGAGCTCTTCCCATTGCTTATTTCTTGATTGTTTTACACCGCTATAGTTGCAGTCTGTGAATCCGTTTGGCTTTGGAGACAGTCCTGCGTTATTTAATAGTCAGATGAAGACATTTTTGACAGGCATTGATAAGGTTTGTAACTTTCAGTAGTAACTCATGTTCAGAGAACTTCACAATTCCAAATTGTGGTTTATCCGGTGTGTAAATCGAGACACCACGATGTAAGTAGTAGGTATTACGGTCACTGAGGTTAGATTGCTAGTTTGAAGCGTGAACAAAAGTTGTTTTTAGTTTTTTGGTCCTGATTCGGACCATATCCCGGCAAGCTTTATGAAGAGTTCCCCAGCTAATTTCTTATATCTTCCTCTTTACAGATAATAAGCGGTGAAGAGCTAGGTGTGGAGATTATACTCGATGATCCGGCCGGAAATAGCTACATACAGGTAAAACAAAATATCTAGGGACAGTTCTTTCCTAGCCTTAGTTAATGCTATCCTAACGCGCATTTCCTTTAGTCCTGCGAAATCAAACAGTGAAACTGCACAACATTTTCGATCAATTAAAGCATAGTTTAATAGCGCGTGAACCAGAAAAATGTATGGGGTGGATATTAGTCCTTCAATCATGTGTCTTGACTTCAACGCAGACACCTGCCGAACATTTTGTATCATTCCTCAGTGTCTATCTTGGAAGTAGGTTATTTTATTCACTCTGAGGAGGGGCTGGCACTAAAGGTCAGCTTTCAGCCTCTTTCAGGCATTCAGATTTTGCTTTTTACGATGGCCAAATTCCAACCACATTTCGCTTGTCAGGTTCCTGACGAACGAACAAAATAACTCACTGGCGGTTTCAGGGACTAAATTACCAAGACCAGCGCTCGCGAATCCCGTAAATAAAAATTGCGTGCAGTACAAAAGCTCGCTGCTCTTTTCCTCACGATAGTTGTTACCAGGGAATGACTTCACATGCAGTACCGCGTTTTTTATGTGTAGGGCTTGACTGACATTTCAGTCTTGGTATTTAGCCATGGTAAACAAGTCTTTCATACACTTAGAATATATTTGACAGTCAAATACTTTTTCATTTCCTCTACTGTCAAGTCGACTTTAAGGCTCATGTTTTACCTCAACCATTCTGTAGAATCTGTACGCGCCAGACCCAGACCCCGAGCTGGAAGTTTTTCATTATCAAAGGTCAAAGGAACAAGACGATGAACTGGGAATATCAGATATGAAGACAGAGGGATATGAAGAGGATGAAAAGAGCTGACAGCGAAAGAAATTCCGTGATGAGACATTCTCTTTAAGCCACTGATATTGGAAAATTGACGATAATGTAAAATAAACTGATCTGCATCTAAAATCTTGGACAGAATAAAATGGAACAGCAAACCAAATGAAGGATGAAGCCTCGCAAAAGCCAAAGCGCACCATTTTCCCATCCTTGATTTGGGAGGGGGTGAAGAGGGGGTACAAATTTTCCATCTACTTTGTCCAAGATTGTGGATACATAGTTCGCGAACGCCGACGTATTTCGGGTCGTCACTTCTCTCCTTCTCTCCCCCAATCCGAAAGTAACTTTTTGGCCCGCATGCTATTCCTCACTGGGCTAGACTGTTCCAGTCCCCTATTTTTCCGTGTGATCGTCGAGATCGAGCGCGTCTTACCATTAATGGCGGCCATCTTGATTTTCAGTTGTACCGAGGAGGCGGGCGTCGGGGATTTCTCGCCTCCTCCCAAACCGTCCCCCGCCCCCTAAGTAGATTGGATACTCTTCCCCAGGTTAGAGACTCGGTACTGAAAATCAAGATGGCCGCCATTAATGGTAAGACGCGCTCGATCTCGACGATCTCACGGAAAAACAGGGGACTGTGAACAGTCTATCACTAGGAGCGCTCTGCCTCTATTCTTTTGCAACTGCATTGTTATTGGCTAGTGTAATCTCTTTTTATCATAAGAGCAGGTCTTCGAGAGATTTTGTGGGCTCGAACCGCGCCTGCCACGCAGACTTCCTCGTTCCCAGGGTCTCTCCATCTCCGGAGAACGAAGTTGAGCCATGTCTATAAAATAAATGCTACAGATATAAATCGCCAGGTACTGCCTTTTAATTTTCAGTAGAATAATAGTGGGTTTTGATCGATATCTGCCTGCAGTAAAGAATGCCTCGGCTTCCTCTTTCGCTTTAACTGTTAAAAGCAGCATTATAGCGCCTTCTTCAATCTAACATTTTACGCCATTCACTAGAATAACTCGAAAGGTCACTTTTTTGTGCAAAACGTTTGTTCCCGCTCTGTCTCTCGGTGATGTAAATTCAGTCCTGTATTATTTGGTAGTACTTCTGGGCCCCCGGGGGTTCTGGGCCAAGTTGTTCGAAGCTCGGTTAACTCTAGCTCTGGTTTAATTGCAAATAGCCTGTGTTCAGCTGCCCCTTCCCCGCAGGAAGGTATATGAGTATATTTTTATATGTCGCATATCCACGTCATCACTTCTAGGGTAGTAATCTCGTACTCAGATCTCCTACGGCCAGTGTAAAACAGAGTGAGATCTGGGTACGAGATTAAGAAGGGTAGTTGATCCTCGTGTAAATTTCGGGTCGTGTTCTTCCTCTCTTTTGCCAATTGCGCCTTACACGATTATTTCTTAAGTTGTTAAGTTAAACAAAGAAATGTCACCGAGTCTTAGAACGTCTTTCTGAGCTACTTATCTCTCCATTGGAGTTAAACTGCAACTCTCTAAAGAACACCCGGGGGCACTTCCGTTATTATCCTTAACGGGTATGCGCCGCTGTTGAAGGTATGGTTTTCAGGGTCTTGAGCCTTTAAACAAGGTATACAATTTCACCGTTTAGCTTCTTGAACAAGGTGTGTTTTTGAAACGAAAGCCTTTATAAGAGCTTGATGGTTGGCGATCAGCGTTCTTCATTTGTGGCACTAAGGCCATCCCCTTTTTTCTCTTCGTTTACCGTCGAATGCGTTTCTTAATATTGGGTCGGTCGGTCGGATTGAAAAAAAAAAACCTAAAAAGAATCACAAGAAGTCTCGGAATAGTAGGCCCTGGTACCCCAGGAGAACGTTAAAAGTTAACATTCACATATTTGGATTAACAAAATGTACAATATGCTGTGAAAAATGTTCATGTTTTTGTTCCTGTTTTTCTCTATGCTTTTTCTCATTTTTCAGAGTAAAAGAATTATTTCAAGTGAAAAATGGTGTAACTACGTCGTTCCTGTGTTTTTTTTTTGAAAATGCCAAAAATTTGGGTCGGTCGGACGACGGTAAACGGGAGAAAAAAAAGAGGATGGACTAACATCTATTTTTTCCAGAAAAATCTTATTCCGTGATCGTAGTTTATCTGAAATGATCACATTAAAATTCCGAGTGCAAAACGAAATGAATCAGATTATTAAATGAGGTATCTAGGTAAAAATGAACAAGTTTTATCTTAAAAAAACAGGGTCAGAGGCCTCGGCGGCACACCTCTACTCAAGTACATACCCACCTCCGCCGGGAAAGAAGTCAAAGAAAGCAGGCTCTTGAAAAAAGCCATTATCTCACCTTCAAGCTCCAAGCCTCAAGCTCGTGTCTTTCTTCATAGGAATATTTTAAAGCACAAAGGAAAAATGGCAAAATAGGCGGGGGGGGGGGGGGGTGGGGGGTTAATGACATTAACATGTCAGCCGTGGAAATGCTCCTACTCCTCCCTCTGAAAAATGATCTTGTCCGTGGCAACGAATGTTGCATTATGGGTAGTTGTATACACTTAACATCTTTGTTTTCAAGCGCCTTGGAACAGAAAATGTACCATTTTAAATTTCTCTTTAATGTTCAGTTTTACACCTCGCTTTGAAAACAAAAATTCAGCATTATTTATATTTAATGTTCCATGAATGGAAAACCGCGAAGAAAAACAAAACAACGATATTGTGGAGGGTAAAATAACAACATTTGCATCGCCAACTGTTTTGGCTGCCATATTGGATGAACAAATCTTGGACGAAGGTGCTGTGCCAAGTAAAGTCGATCACAACGACGAACGGCAGAATTCAGGGATGGTGGCCGACAGCTTGGATGTTTCTTTAAACGATTCTCTGGACTCGACGAAATTGCAAGAAAGCGGAGAAGTAATTGGCGATGTTGTTGATACCGAGGAGTTAATTGGAAAGGATCATACAGTCTCACCTTTGGGATTTCCCGAAAGAGTTGTTGATTATCCGAAGAGTTCCACGCCGTCACAAAATGAAAATCCTGTTGATGAAAAGAGTAAAAATGCCGAGAAAGCACCTAAACCACGTCGACCACAGCACATCATCGAAAGAAACAAGGAACAAGTTGGTAAGCGAGCATCGCAGAGGGCTAGTTATGCTCAAATGCATTCAATCAAGACAAGAAATAAACTCAGTAAAGATAAGGAAAAGAAAGCCAATGTTGAAGGAGACCAGAATTTGGATAATACACCAGGTTTTAACTTAGAGAGTAAGCTGGATAGTGTAGAACGGAATTTTAATCAGAATCCCAATTTTCCAAGTGATCATGTGGATCAAATTCCCCATGGTGACACTATGAGCAACTCAAGCGCTGATTTACAACAAAATGAAAGCTATTTGCTAGAAAACAGTTATTCAAATGGTACACATGATATTTTTCAAAATCATGGACCGTATTACGATGTCAGTCAAAATTCCAGACTTTATGATAGCACTCACCAGTCGAGTCATTTTGACCAAACTGGAACTTACGGTAGAGGTTATGGAAGTGCAATGGGGTATTTAAGTCAGAAACCTGTTCCATCATTGTACCATCAGAGTTTATCAACCCAGTCAGCTCCTCCAGGAGTTTATGGTTATGAACGCAAACCATTAATTAACAGTTTACATACTTCAAATTTCAGTGAAGAAGGTTATTATCAGTCAACAGTTTTACCACTCAATGAGTCCGATAAAGGGTTTAAAATACCAGAATCCAGTCTCCATAGAAAGTTTTCCTCAGATCCATATTTAGCTCAATCAAGGTCTACATCATTGCAGAATATAGCAAATGTTGGTAGAAACAGCAAGGCGTCTGGAAGCTACTCTAATTTACGGCAGCCTTTTGAATACAAACCATATACTTTAAAGGACTACCAGAACCTTGCTGGTTCAAAGACCAAGCCATTGGCTGGGGGCTTGGGACCAAATATTGACACTGATGATTTCAAGGAAAAGGTAAAGGCCTTGAATTGCTGGTCAACCATTTCAAAGCTTTCTCCAATCCAGGAATAGCTATTAGGAAAAGCTTACTATGGCAATCCTTTTTAATAGTCAAGCAGGCTTTTTCACTTGACTGCTCCTTCAAAGTTACCCCATTGCTTTAATTTTCAGAGCAATTAGAGCCGATTATATGGTCTTTTTCAGCTGGTGCATTTAGCCGGCATTCAGCTCCTAGTGACATCCCTGATTATGACCAAACTGTAGTTATGAGACATAATCAAACAGTTAACTCTGCTTCCTAATGAAAAAGTAATGTCAATAACTAAAGAAAAATAACATTTGAAATGCTATGAAGAGCAAACTCAGAATTGATGTAGATGATAAGATTCATGTTAAGTTAAATCTTTGAGAAAGTCAGTAGTTTTGGCAAGATGTTGAATTGATGGCAAGATCCCTTGGTTGAATTTTCAAGGTTGTTTTTAGCAGCAGCATAAGAAAGAAATCTGGACTCTGGAACCAGGCATAGATGAAAATAATACCGACCATGTGTTAAGTTATTACACCACCATAAAGTGTTATTAAAAACTTGGGAATTTATTATGACAGATGTGAACTTCTAAAGAGGTAAGAAGGGCATTAGCCATTTAAACAATAACCAAAGGATGTTAATAGTCAGCCATGCATATCTCTTTGATCTTCTGCAGACAATGCCTTTTGCAAGCTAAGCTGTAGCCTGGTTCTCAGAGTGACCTGAGAATCAGACTAGTGAAGCTGCAGCCTGTGGGCTATATCCGCAGTTACTAATAATAATTATGTTCTTCATTACTTTGTAGATGAAGAAAATAAATAAACAAAGAGAGTATGCTACAATGTTGAGAGCTCAGCATTCAGCATCAAGAAAGCAGTGGGGAAGGAAAGGAGCTGCTTCTGCCCCAGTTAAGGCAAATCATGTGATTGAGGCAGAGAAGAAGAGGGAGGCAGTAAGTATAACAAGAGAGCAAGACTGACAATTCATGCTAAAGCAAGTTGATATTATTAAAAACATAATGTCTTGTCCCCAGGGGAACACTAAATGCCCCAAGGAAAAAATTGCAGTTGGAGGTAAAATAATATTAAAATTAACTCAGCCAATGTTACCCTCTGTCGTCATAGAGTTATTGCAGCGTTACCCACTCCAAGACTGTTTTGGGAGGTTGGGGGTGGCATGGGAAAAGTATTGTTTTAGTCAGACTTTGAAAGGTCCCAACTTTGAAAGTGCCTGCTATTGGGGAAAATATTCCAGGTACTAGTATATGGAAAAATTTGTCATCTTATTGGAGAGTAAAGTGGTGAAAGTCAATTTTGATATTTTAAGGCTGTGCTTAAAGCTCGGTATTCAGATCAATTGAGGTTTCTGAGTTACTGACCACCTACCCCTCCCCTAAGTCGCAATTTTGCCCTAAGTGAGAAGTAAGTGTTAATGTTGACTTATGAGAGGGGTAGGTGGTAAGATACCCAGAAACTTCAATTGATTTCAGAGCCTGGAACAGGCTACGGATAACCCTGTGATAGGATAGAAACCTGTCCAGGGCGGGACCAGTGGTCATTTCATTGCTTGGGAAGGGGAATAAGCTATGGTCTGATGGTCTACTTAACTCAAATGCAGGCTTTACATGTACCTTTAGCATCAGCCTACCTTTCTTCAGTTGTTTTCTGGGACTTCCTTTAAGTTAGGCACTTATGGTCTTCATAAGGAGTCAACCGTAATTTCAATTTTCTGTTTGCTTGTTTTGTAATCTGATTGATTTGAGGGGAAGAGGAACTGTTTTGTACTTTAACGAAAATAACTTAAGTAGTAGTTGCTGCTAGCTAAAACTGACACTAAAGATTATTGGTTTAATATAATTTATTTTTGTTTACTTTATTCTATAGGCTTTAAACTATGCCAAGAATGTCCCCAAACCAAAGCAAATGAGTAGTAAGAAGCGAACTGGGTCTGCGGGACACAAAGAGGAGACAGGGGGCGATGAGGAACAAGAGATAACTGTGCTGGAGATTTTAAGAATGAGACATGAACAGGAGAAAAAAGAAGTTGACATTATAAGAAAAGAACTGGCATCAAAGATAAGGTTGTAATTTGTTTGACACATGCGTAAGATGTTGTGTTAATGATGACTGTATGCTTGCTTGTCTAGAGACTTGTGATCTATCTAGGACAAATTACGGAAGGACCATATGGTCATAAAATCTGTTAGTGCTTAAATAATTATGAGCAAACAGATAGGTGACCCATCTGGATGAACTGCCTACTTAGTTTGTTATAAAAGTAGATCTATCTCCTGGTCAACTGTTTGTTTGAATATACACAGACAAATGTACTTACAAAATATGAGTTAATTTCGTTTATTTACATTCACATATATTATCCTGCAATATCTATAACAGACATGTTCGCAAGCTATTTCCATTAACAAACTAACAGTGCACTGGACTTCACTCCCTAATTATGTTAGATGCATTAACTGACAGACAAAATTAATATCCAGCTTGGTTTGTCCCAGACAGATCACCCCTCTAGCTATATGATAAACATAAGAAAGAACTGTACAAAAATAATTTTTGTACAGTTCAATTATTGTCCTAATGTGTCCTAATGTGTCAGGGCTAAAAAAAAAAACCAAATTACAGAGCTCCCACATTTGCTTGCTTGTCACGTGGTGAATGATTTATGTTACAAGATAACTTGCCACGACCGTAACCAAGCCCATTAAGGTGATGTTACATGGTACGATTCACAACGACAAGTTTTAGCGCTACACAGCGTTGCAATGTTGGAACAATGTTGTAACTATTCGTAACTATTCAAAACAATGCCGCAACAATGTTGCAACACTCTTGCGCTAAAAATCGTTGTTGCCAATCGTCTCGTGTAGGCAAGTGAGCTAAAAGGTACTTGCCAAGCAAGGAAACTATTTGTCTCAGACAACCAGACTTCGTTTGGGGTATAGGTGTAAGTGCAAATCCAGGTGTAAACTTGACCTTAAAAATACTGAAAACAATTTGAGTGGAAGTGTGTCTGAAAGTGAGTCTGCAAAGCAGCGACTGTATTTTTTTAAAAAAGTTCTTTCTAATCACCAACTGGATCACAGTCTTGGACTAGGAAAAAAATAATAACGACAAATTTTTCTGTTGCCAGGAGATTATGGCCATCTCTTAATACTCCCAATAGTCAGGGCGTAAATAAAGTCAGTTGTACAGCTTGCCATTTTCGGGAAAGCTGTAGCTAGCGTGTAATACAGGGCTGCAAATAATTTGTTTTCTCTTGAAAGGCCGTGCTTCTTAGACACCATCTTGGTCCGTCAAAAAAAAATTTTCGTCGGAAATCACCAAAAATGGTTGAACTTTATATCCTTGGAATAAGAACGGAAAGAAACATCTCGCTACTTTGTGAAAATCACTATGCAACCTTTCGGGTAAAACAGAGGACGCGCTACGCTAATGTAAAAGAAACCTTCAATACGCAAGTCAATGTTGTTTCGTGAGTTTGAGGATTTACTCAAGGTAGATTTTTATTCTTCCTTACCGTAAAACGATTTACGATAAAAATATTCTCCGGACATGGTGGGATTTTTTCGGAAACTAACAAAATTTGGTTGGCCGATGACCGACTGTTATTTGCAGCCCTGTTAAACAGCCTGAGAGTCATAAACCACTAGCCTGAAAAAAAAATTTGATGAGCATTAATTACGGTTCTTGGGTAATTTAAATTCCCCAAAAAACTTCACTTGCCCATTGGGCAACTTAAGAGCAGAGTTCAGTAGCCCCGCCCCGATAGCAAAATCTACCGTCCTCGGTCTATCAGACGCTTGTTTCTTTGCACTCTAATAGTGACAGGAAGTGATAAGAGACATCTGTATTTTGCAGAGTGGTAGCTTTGCAGTTTTATAAAGCACTGAATTTCCTGATCATCTCCCGTGGAAGTTTTAGCAATGACACTTTATGGGTTTCTTAGTGTGATGATTTTTTACAAGGGCAAGTTTGATCATCAACTCCCTAACATACCTATTTAAAATGATATTTTATGTATTTATTTTTATGTCAAAAACAATGTGTATGCTCTCAATGTTGAAAAAATAATAATCTATGAAAATGCTTTCAACATACATAATATTAGTGGTTTTATTGTCATCAAATGTAATTTTTCTGTTGTATTGCATAAAGGATGTTTATGCATTAAGTAAAAAGTGATAACACATTTAGAAAATGACAATATCCAAAGTTAAGGTAGTTGAAATAATTTATTGTTTGAACAAGCCATAATAATTTTGATTCATGTTCAGGAATGTTCATCATTCCAAGTATTGTCTGTTTTCAAGCAATGTACACGCACAGCACAGCAAAACATACACACGTAGCAAAACATTACCAATCAAACGTAAGGGCGATTTTGAATAAGAGCTGACCAAAACGAAAAAAAATTCACTTATAAAGCACTTGTTGTAGCTTTGCAAAAATAAAAACTCAAGACTTTTTACCATTTTTCCCGACTTCATCTCCCTTTTCCAGGCTTTTTCCAGGTCTGAAAAATTGCTGGGCAAAGACTTTTTCAAGAATTCAAGTCTCTGTACGAACCATGTGTAAAATTTGACGTGGTAGGAGAACGACCCGCAAAAAACAAGCTGAACCAAATCAGCTGAACACACTGTAAAGAGTAGAAATAAATATACATCATCGTAAATCACAGCCTTTATCAGATAGACACGAGTGTTTTACTGGAAAATATACCACTCGTAAAATTCAGAAAAACTACATCTGGGACCCGAGTGGTTTATTTTCCATAGTTTATCGATGACGTAATTTCGGTAATTTCCCTCTAATATTTTATCGATGTTATTTTGTCTATATAATAAAAAGAACATTACACGGCGGCTTGAAGATATGAATTGTATTTTCTCGAGGTAAAAACAATATTTTACTCACTCCCTGCGCTCGTACGTAAGATATTGTTTTGCCAGTCGAAAATAAAATTCATATCTTCGCGCCACCGTGTAATATCCTCTCTATATTCTCTGAAGTTTCCCAATCGGAATGGCGCGAAACATTTGATTTACCAATACTACCGGAATTTCCGGTTTTCTTATGTAAATGTTAAGTACCACAGGTCACAAAAAAGATGGAAGAAACAATGCCCATATCATTTTCTCCCAGTACATATTCTTTAATGCTCTTTGCATGTCTATGAATACAAGCTGCATGGGATTTTTTATTCACCTGAATCCTTTCAAATTTTCACGCTAAAAATTGTATTAAATCCGGCTCAAAAGATGATTAGCGTCTTGTTTAACCACTGTTCCACCTGTAATCAAGTGGCATCCTCATCTAGTACACTAGTTTGCCTACATCCTGAAGTCTGAGCTGTCCAAGAATAGAAAAGGCGACAAATCGATCCGGAATCCATGCTCTACTGACAAAGATTTTTGGAATCCAGTACCTCCAATCCGGAATCAAGAATCCAAGACTGTTTTGGATTACCTTACAAAGGGCAAGACAAATTAGGAAGAAACGGCCTCTCACGCTCGATTTTTCTCTTTTCTTCTTCCCTTTCAACGCTTTCCACTACAAAGGCAGGGCCGTAGCCAGGAAGAAACTACAACCGAGGCGAACACACGGTCCGTTGTACAAAATCAGCCGTATGAAATCTTCTAATATTATCAGTCTGATAAAAAAAATAAAAATCGACAGTATTTGGTAAAATTTTACCGAGGCGAGTGCCTCGGTTCGCCTCATACTGGCTACGGCGGTGACAGGCCAGGCACAGTAGCGGAAGTTATTCTGAATAATTGCCGTAAGTTGTATTCAATCACTGTAAACAAACTGGAGGTTGCACTCTTATTTCCGGAGTGGTCATCTGTTCAGTCCAAACGACAAATGGAAATCCTGAGTACTTAGTGTTTAATCTTTTGTCCTCAAAAAGGGGGACGGTCGAAGCCGCACCAACTTCACCCTGAGAAAAGTAAAACAAAAACCGTTCTTCAAATACGCTCGTAAACCAACATTTTATTGCCACCCATCAGAAAAATTTGCACCCAAAAAACTCTATATTTTAACTAAATTATTGTCAGTCTCGCTTGCGTAAGCAGCGAGACTCATTCTGCAACGCGTTTTGTGTTGTATTTAGGACACAAAAGGGGGTCATTGTGCCAGGCGTTCCTAGCGGAGTCCGTGGAAACTGGGACTAAGAATCGTTGCGTGATCAAAGCCATGCATGTTTTTCGAAAAAAGCTTAGGAAAGATTAAATTAAGAGCTTTTCCGAAACGTGTTATGAAGAGAATACCAAACAAATTTCACCTGCTGTGTAGCACTCAAAATTGTTGTTGCGATTTTTTCTGAGGGATGGGGGACGTCTGTACACAGGCTAGGACACAAAAGGTGTTTTACTTTATGTTGGTAGCTCCCTGACCGTTCACAATCCTTTGTTTTTTGCTCATAAATTGTGACTAAATAAATTAATAGGATGTTTCTATTGGTCAGTAATTTCAAAATGATAGGAATGCTATTGAGCGTTGTGTACGGTCGGGTCCAAAAAAGCGAACAAAAACATGAACAAAAGAGTTTAACCGGTTTCCTAACCATTCCACTTTAATAACTATGGTTAGGCTTCATCTTAATTTCATTTTGCACGCACTGTCCCGCCTCGAATAGCCTTGCTCGCTGCGGGCAGTGCCTCTGTGATATTATCTGTTTATTTTGAATTAAAGTTTGTTGTTGCTGTGAAAAAAAGGGAGGAAGGGCAGGGAGGGGAGGGGGTGGAGCTGTTGATTAGTTTCTTACTACATGACGAATGTTATTAAAATTTGAACTTCCAAAAAGTGCTACAACCAGTTGCAAAAATGTCGAGACGAAAAAACTCCGACGAAAAAACTATCTTTCTTGCTTCAAATCACTGCTAGTCACAGGTCTGTGAGATATAATAATGATCTCCCTCCTCCCTCGCATTCAAAGTTGTTCCTTAAAGTTGTGAGCATTGTCTTGCATTGCTACCAACTTTCATAAAGGGAGGAGGAGGGATCACAAGCACAAGATCACGGACTGGCCATTTAAGCCAAAATACGGTGCAGTGTCTCCGGTACTTTTGCAACTGGTTGTAGCTTGAGTTACCTTTCTGTTCAATGCAATCAAGGCCATCTCAAAAGGTTTTGCTGTTGTTCCTGCTTTCCGCTGTGATTCTTTCACCACAATTTCACATGATTCTTGTGGGGAGTATCCCTGTTCACATCAACAGCAAATAAATTTAAAGTACTTTTTAAGTAACTTGTTTCAGCGACTGGGATCTCTCGGCGCAAAAAAAAGAAAAGTTCTCCAATAATTGGGTTTAGTTTGCTTCTTTTCTTTTTGGTATCTTTATGGTAAGTCTGCATAAGGTCACAGATTGCTATTGCTAATTTTCAAATAAATGCGTTCTATCCCTGCGGAATTTAACGGTGTGTAAAGTTGCAGCACAAGATATAGATTAGCCCGTGCATACATTTTAGAAATACCGTTGAACCTTTCCACAACTGCCACCTTGGGGACAAAAGGAAGTGGCTGTTGTAGAGAAGCTTAGAGAGGCAATGTCTGGACAGTGCGCCAAAAAAAAATTGGCCGTTGTAGAGAGGTGGTCGTTAGTGGAGGTTCGATTGTAAATCCCTTTGAAAAAAAAGGGCGTGACTATCTTTGCCAGGGTAAACTAATTCTAAATATTAAAAGGAAAAACAGCGCAGTTGCCTTAAAACTACTCTTTAAAAGCGTTCAATGGCACATTTTTGTGTTCTGCGGAAATTGCAGAACAGCCAATAACGGTCGGTCAACGGACAATTCTGAGGAGAACGTCGCCACTTACACGTGCGCATGCTCGACATGTTCTGCAGTGGACGTGACGACCGTGCCAGTGTAATGCTAAAGACTACCATTTTGTAGCCGAAGATTGCATAGTAATTAAAGAAATTAAAGTCAGGATGTCGGAAGACTTTTCTCGTTTGTACGAATAAAATGATGACCTATTCGGGCACAAGTCCTTTTTAAAAGGAAAAAAATATATATTAGCAGGCCTCAAGAAATTGTAGCGCGCAAAGCAAGTATTCCTGTACATAAAGAAAACACAAAAATTGGGACAAGAAAAAAATGCCCCTGACGTGCCCCCATCATAGTCGAACATCTTTTCAAAATATGACCACCAAGGGAGAGACCCTTGTGTCCACATTGTAGAGTATGTCCATCTAGGAGCCACTTTGAATTCAAATTGACGGGAATGATCAGATGAGAACGTACAAAAAATTGAAATCCTTTAAAAACTCTTGGAACAAAAAGAATAGCCTCCCAAAATCGCATTTTGCAGGGGCGTAGCCATCCTTTCGGCTAGTTGTAGGCCTGGCTGATTTTCATTTCCACATATCCTGAAAATTGCACGCATGACTAGTACGCACTGACCTCACCAACACTTTGAGCTCTTAAGCTATTAAGCTCACCCCAACAACACATAATTTATCACATGAACTGGTAGAGTGATCAAACCGACAAGTCGTAGGCCCGGGCCTAACGGCCTATGGGCTGGCTACGCCTCTGGCATTTTTGTATTTTTTAGCCCCTCTCAAAGTAACTAAAAGTGTGGTATTTTCTGAGAGTGCATGTACGTTAACGTGAAACGTCCCATTCAGGGCTCTTGAGGGCTCACATCACCCAAAAAAATTTCAACGTAAATTAGGCAATCGCAAAAATACTTGCTAAAATCGTTCTAAACAAAAAATCTCAAAATCGTTAAATTTTAAAACCCCCGAAGGCCTTCCATCATCCCCGTCACTGTGTATCCTGTGACCCCCCCCCCCCCCTTCCCACTCTTCTTTGGGGAGGGGGGGGGGTTGGGCTATCGTTCTTGTTATGGAGCAGGGGCTGCATTATCTTTGGAATAAATATCTGAAATGTCTGTGTTATGAAGGAGTACATGACGAGAGGCTTATAGGAAGTGTCGTATTTGTAATAATGATGATGATGATGATGATGATGATGATGATGATGATGATTGGTGGGTTCTTTTGCTCCAAAAAACCAATAGCAATTTTTTCCTGATTACTGAAAGTCACGATGAAACCTATACGTACCTGTTTCATCAGCTGGACTGTATGAAAAGCTGGACAAAATCTCATCATATTGTCACCATCGCCAGTTGCTGTTAGTTAAAATAATCAGCATGGTCAAGGGAAGAGAAAGAGTATAATTTGGGAAATCATCTTCACCATCGCCACGCATGTAGACAGATCACCGCCAACCTTCACATCCTCGCTCGCAGACTGGCAGTAAATATGCAAGGAGAATGGGGCAGAATTTTCTCTTGCTACTTTGCAGCTTGTTCGTACACGCTTTTATGGCTTTGCTGCTCAGTTCCCCCGTCTCCAGGCAAATTTACTGCCGGCTACACAGGCTTAAGTACCACAATGGGTGTTACTCTACTTACCTTCACTAACTCTCCTACTTTACTTTATAATCACTGATTCCTTCAAATGCCTGACCTTCATGTTCAAAACTCACCTTCCTTAAAAAATAATACCCCCTTCCTGGCAACTTCAAGTAAACATGTTGTCATTATGTTGTAACTTGGGAGCTCCAAGTTACATCTCACCAATAGAGAGAACTTAGTGCAAAACAGTCCGAGAATAAGAGGCAAACCCAATCGTTTGGTGGAAACTGACTTCATATCTTTAAAGTTAGTTCAAAGCTGTGTGAGTGCATTATATGCACTAAAATATTAGAACCTTCGAATTCATTTATTTATGACAAAACATTGGAAATTGGTGTCATTCATTTTCACCTGAGGTATACCTTGTAGAGTATCTTTATTATTGTGGATTCTAAATACCGTAAATTGATCAATGATCAAATTCAATTGATCACCACTGCTAAGTAGCTTGTTTTGAAACACTTTTTTTAGTCTGGTTGTAAGCTCCCCGAATATAAGTCCCTCGTCTATAAGCCCTCCTTAAACCCCTTACAAAGTTGTATTAGCCCAGGGCTTATAACCGGAAGTTTATGGTATTGTTAAACTGACCTGCTGCAGCTCCAACCTGTGAAGAAGAGGAGAAGGAATTATAAACAAAAAAAATTATTTTAACAACAATTTTATTATCATTAAAATTTTGACAGCCCAGTGGCAAAGTCTAACAACAGACATCTAATAAACTTCAAAACTTCCTAGGAAACAAATGTTGCCCAAAGGGGGATGTATTTAGAATGCAAAGCTTTCCAAGAGAGGCATGAATGTTAGTTGTTGTTACTTGTCCGCAGTCATTACCTTCAGTGATTATCCAGAGCATTGGATAATGTTTTACTGGGTTTGTGACATAATCGCTTGACAGTTTGATCAGTCAAGTTCATATTCAAAATTTTATAGTAAACAAACGCAACTTTTGCTATCAATAATAAACTTTAAAACTGCAATCAGAGTCACAAATAACTGCTTTGCACCCAGCTGTGCCAGCATGGTTATTTTCCAAATAACAATCATACTATGGTTAACATCAGAAAAGATCATCAAAAGATCTATTCAAGATGGGATTTCTTGGTTTTTATATGCTTTCCCAGGGTTGTCAGAAAGTTTTGACGTAGACAGCTGAGTTGTCAAAGTAAGTCCAGGGATATTCTATTGAAAAAACACTATTTGTAAAGAAATGCCAAGCAGAGTAGCCGGCTGATATTAGCCAAGTGGGCAGCGATTTTTGCCGGCAGCCGGCTTCTTTTGACACCCCTGTTTCCTCAAGCAATTGACTGGACTTTCTCTTCATTAGGGAAACAGATACCTTACCTCATCATCAGCATACAGTCCAGACCCAGGCAGGGGTGAGTCACCAACTCGGCCAGGATGTTTAAAGGCCTTCCCACTTGTTGAAACACCTTAAAAATTACATTTAATATTAATAAGGGTTCAATATGTACAAAATTGATCATCTACAACAAAAATAACTATGAAATGGAATAAACTATTAGCTATGTTAATCAATGCTTGATATTATAGCCAGAGTCAAAATAAGTCAAATAATAATCTTGTACCTAAGTAGACAAGAGTGAAAAAAAATAAAGCCAGTTTGGTCCTGATAAACATGACATGCAGGGTACTGAAATTTTCTTTGTGACCTTACAACCTACCACTGTAAGAATTGCACAATGGGGTCATTACTTTTACCTGCAGTTAACTG
Source organism: Porites cylindrica (assembly GCA_964035525.1). Lineage (NCBI taxonomy): Eukaryota > Metazoa > Cnidaria > Anthozoa > Scleractinia > Poritidae > Porites > Porites cylindrica. The sequence goes on from OZ037783.1 coordinate 27,714,010, forward strand.
CATTTTTGAATCCAACACAAGAATCCCTTTGAAAACAAGAGCAAACAAACAAAAGATAAACATGGTACATGTCAATGGTGAAATTATTATTGTATAAGGTTCAATGCAACCTGTTAAGAACATCGTTTTTATAAATGTAATCTAAGAAGAGAGACAAAACAGCACAGCACAAAGCATGGTCGCAAGTGGGGGGTGGGGGGGGGGGGGGGAGGAGTTGAGGAAGGCAGAAGAGAAAAATCAGAATGCACCCATGTATATAAAGTTATTAGGTTACCCCTTTTTGCTTTATTTTATTATAATTTTTTTTGACATGATTAATGTACTTTTATAATATTAAATTGTTGGGATTAAAAAGAACAGATAGTCGCTTGTTGAGGCATTTAAACTTAAAAACGTTACTCAACATTTATCAAAAGTAAGAAACGTTAAGTTAAGTAAATGTAACATTAAGTTTACGTTAAGTTAATTTCTCAGTCCTCAAAATATGCAGAAACCAATTTGAATGCCTTGTCTACAAGATAATACTTATATAAGAACGCAAACCATATCTGAATGTGCAGTTGGATTCGATTTGCACTAAGTTTTTCTATTAAGAAATCTAAATAATAATCAAACATGCACAAATGTAATCTAATTTATTCAAACTTCAGCTCTTTAAACAACTTTGAAACTTAACATTCCTCATTTTTGATAACGATGTGTGATACACTGAAACATTGAGTAATATTTTTTAAGAAAAATTTTTCTTCTGAAAAAAGAAGAAGAAAAAAGAGTCTATTAAATATTTCTCATAAAAAAGGGCAATAAGAGGTATTGAACCTGGTACCTTTGGGTCTGAAGGTGACACGTTAACATCGTGCGCTACAAGGACAACAGAAATGACCTTACATTCATTCTTACACGGGTGCTGACATAGAGTGTTACTGGCTATAAGCCAGTAAGCTCAAAAATCACTCAATACAGAATATGTCCAAAGGATAATACAATGCATTTCTTAATAAGGCTTGTATGCTTTAGCTCTCACCTATAGTGTCATGACTTCCTACATCTTTGTCTGATTTTCTGAGAAATTCCTACTGCAAAAGAAACAGTCATAGTGATAGAAAGCAAAAAACATTTTGTTTTTGAGACCAGACATGTTTTGATCAAGAAGATACACATGTACCTTCAGATTATCATCAGTTGTAAGTTTTCAACATTTCTGATTATTACCATGAATGATGATGTTAAGGAATGAACATTGAATTGTACTTATAAATAAATATTTCCTGATTACAATAATATTATCTTATTTTTAATTATTAATGTCTCATTAAGGTGGCTCGATACAGTTTTTCAGGGTCAATACCTCTCAAGCTTGAGCATAAACTACGTCGCCAAAAACAAAGTTTTGGAAAAATTGCCACCACAGTTGTATTAGATAAAGATGAAAATTTGTTATGATCAGTGTTGCAACAGCCTCAGAGTTGTCATAGCAACGAAATGACGCTATTGCCTATTTTACTTGCAGCAGTATATCTCGGCACTGGGAACTGTTCTTCGAAAATCATTTACGGGAGCTTTTTCCTCCAATAGCAGCCTCGATGTTCGTGAAGTTTAAGCGAAATCTGTAAGAGCGTTATCGAGATATTTTGCGATAATGTTTTTATTGTTAAATACACAGTAAAAAATGGACAATATTGTTGTTTGGCCGTTATCTCTAGAAAATGAAGCGCTTTTGACACGCAATTTCACCTCATAGTATTTCAATCTTTTTAAAAGCGTGTGTGAAAGATCATCGGAGATAGCTCAAGCCGATTGCTAGAAAGAAGGGTTTGATTAGTATGTATTAAAGCGCTCTTGTTAGCGGTTTTGTAAACATTTAGGTCTTCTTTGACAAATTAGCGAATAATTTTTAAACCGCTCGATAGATTTTTTTAAAAATTTAAGATTTATGAGATTAACCTTCCTTTTATATGACCTTTTAGTTTCAAGATTATTGATACGTTGTAAGGCAGTAAAATAAGGGCTACAATTCGTTACTTTTTTATCGGAAGTTTTGTCATTACAAGTGAAAGCCTCTAATTATTCAAGGCATTGTCTCCAAGTTTCATTTTCACGTGAACAGCAGTAACTAACAATGCATTTGAAATACGCAAAAATGCTAGCTTTTGTTGTGCATGAAAATATGAAACTTGGACACAATACACTGAATAATGAGAGGCTCACACTTGTAAACACAAAATTTCGGCCAAAATATTAGCGAATTGTACCCCTTATTTTACTGCCTTACAATACATCAATAACCTTGAAACTAAAAGGTCACATAAAAGGAAGGTTAATCTCAAGAATCTTAAATTTTTAAAAAAATCTATCAAGCGGTTTAGAAATTATTCGCTAATTTGTTAAAGTAGACCAAAATGTTCAAAAAACCGCTAACAAGAGCGCCCCGATACATAGTAATCAAATCCTTCTTTCTAACAAATGGCTGGAGCTATCTCCTTGATCTTTCACACACGTTTTTAAAAAGATTGAAACTACTATGAGGTGAAATTGCATGTCAAAAGCGCTTCGTTTTCTACAGATAACAGCCGAACACCAAGATTGTCCATTTTTTACAGTATTTCTAACGACAAAATCTTTATCCCAAAATATCTCGATAACGCTCTTACAGATTTCGCTTAAACTTCACGAACATCGAGGCTACTAGAGTAAGATAACAATTTTTTCCACCTGCAAGAATTAAAAAATGCAAAATGGATATATTCACTAACTGATAAAATAGCTCAAAAATCAACACATTACTGAACAGCAAATTATTTATGACAATTTAATATCACTCTGTGTGCGGAATTGTTTTATTTTCTGTTTAAGAACAACAGACCTGACATGCAACCAACTAAAAAAACACACTCTGGTTGGGAGAATAAAAGCAAGAGCTGCAAATCTTAAATCACTTTTGTTCACCTCAAATGCTTCTATTGATTCATGTGTCTGCAGTGCTGAATTTGGTTCCACAGGAAACCCATTCTTAACAGCATATTCCTGTGCACCTTGACCCACAAGTATACTGTGAGGTGAGTTCTCCATAACATGTCTCGCAACTGCAAGGGGCTTTGCAACCCTGTAAATTAAAATGATAATTATTTTAAAAATAGATAATAATAATAATAATAATAATAATAATAATAATAATAATAATAATAGATTTCATTCTGAAATCTACCTCACCATAGCATTCAACGCTCTAGTTTCTCCCCCTAACAAAAAATGAATTTTCCAGGTAATGCATCAAGTTCTTAAGGTGGCTCTGTTATTAATACGAGTGCATTGAGCTACAGTGTATGACAAACTTTTCATCTTGATTTGTTTGGTTTGAACATGATCGCTACAAAACTTTGAAAAGAACAACAAATATTACTCGCCAATAATATGAAATAAACTGATTTCACAGTTGGTAAATATTTTTTACGAAGCACTTAAGTGGACCCTACTGTTCAAAGAAAATCGCACATCACAGGAGTTTCAGCCAAAACTGCTGAAGGATACATTTTCAAATAAGGCAAGGAACAAGTCATAAGACTACAAAGGTTTGGAGCAATATTTTTATTTATATAAAGAGCACCATTTAAAGAATAGCACGATCGGCAATCAGCTCTGTCTCAAAATTTAAGAAACACTAGAATCACTTGAATGCCCCCAAAAATATTCAAATAGGTGGCTCGTTCTACCTCAGAGCAAACACAATTTCAGAGCTGAATTCTGAAGGACTTTCTAGCAAGAGAGGATCGTTCTAGTAACAGACTGCTACTCCAACCATGTCTAGCCCCCAATCTGTAAGTAACCACTACATACTGTCACCTTACCCCTGCAAAGCAGCTACTGCACCAAAACAACACCTTTTTCCTGTCATAACAGCTGCATCACACTCCAATATGCCACTAGAGTTGGGCAATCCTCCTCTTCCAACAAAATAGCACCCAGTATCAGGATTTTCCTCAAATGCTGAAGATGAAAAAATATGTATTTTTTTGTGGTAAAATCTTAAAAATACATGTAATAATTATTTGCAAAGGTACTTTTTTCCACAAAAATTTCATGAATAATCTTTGTTCATGCTTTAAGATTTCCACTAACAAATTAATGTTTTACCCCAAAAGAATTCAAACATTTTTCTCTCTACCCCTGAAGAATCATTGCTGAACTTTTATAACTTAAATACCCCTGAGAAATTTCTTTGCTCCTTGACCAGGGGGGTCATAACAAGGTTTCTTTTGCTGAGAAAATGCCAAGGTTAATTAACTGACCAAAAAAGAATGCTCGCCACGGACAAAAATAGTCAGAAGGAAACTTTATTCCGACTCTCCGCGCACGACGTTTTCAGTGGGTTTTGACAAGACCTGGCTGAAATGTTCTAAGAATTTTAAACTGTGGGTGTGCAAAATTTTAAATCCTTAAAAGGATTCAATCACCGCAACGCTAGCTTATCTCTTTACTTTAAATAATGCTCCTTTAACCTTCCAGTGATCAAAGACTGTGATTTATAGGACATTTTCATCATCTTCCATTTTTTTCGACACTTAGCTTTTGTACAGACATGTCATATTGAAAGCGCTGGATTTATACAATTCCATAACTTCTATGACTACAAGCAGCAGCCTACCCTGCTAGCAGAGTCGCTTCGATCTAAGGCTTCTTCTTTCCCGACTTATCTAGGGAAGATCGAAGCGACAAATATGCTAGCAGGGTAGCAGAAGGTCCGGCAGCAATGGACGGTGCAGAATCGATCGGTGAAACGCCCGAAACATCAACGATTTTGGGAAACTTCAAGCCAACAGTTACAATTAATGCTAGTATTACCATTGATCCCATTCTCGAGAGCATCAAGCCCCACGCTTCCAGCACGCAGCTTGTCAGAAATCAACTTTACTGCTTCCAAACTGAAAGACCAAGTTCCAACAACCACCGCCATGACCGTTCGGCTGATAATGGACTGGTAACTAGCCTTGTCCCCAGTCCTCACCACAGGGCCGACAGATTTTCAAGTGACGTCACAAAATCTAATTCCGTCCAGTAAAGATCTCTTAAAAAATAAACTTCTGTGCAAGTTTTCAACGTGATAGCGTTTTCCGTTTTGAAAACATAGCTACCCCCGCGTGACATTAGGGACCTTGCACAACAGGAAGGAAGATGGATCGAGAGGACGGCAAAATTTCATTGTGTGACGTGCATGAAACAGTGTTCGTGAGTGACAACATGCTTCGTAAGTTATTGGACGTAATTTCCGGTTTATCACTGCCGTCCTCCTCTACGTTCCCCGGCTGACGTTCAGGACGTGAAAACAAGGCGACTGAAGTCAGGTGACGAAAACGTGACTATTTTTCTCCAATTTTCTTCATCTAAAGGTTTTTGTTTTTTCGAGCAAATGATAGGAACTTATTAGTGTTTTATTCACCGTCCTCAACCGTCCTCTTAAAGATAGGATCGGACATGGATGACGATTGGGTAGCCTGTTCCTTGCGCCGGGTCACTTATAACTGAAGCCAAGGGTAGACTACGAGTAGTCCCTCATTTTCCCTCTGGGATAGTAGAGCGAGCGAAACGCGACGGCTTGTGAAAACTAAGAAGTTCATAGCCAATAACCTTACGGCTTAACTGACAGATGACCAATAACATCGCGACTTAATTGACCAATCAGGTCAATAACTGAGAGTTAATACCATCAACTGGCGTGATGCAACTCACTTTCACTCTAATTTAAAGATGTCTGCCGCACCGGTTGTCGAAACTCAGTTGACCAGTGTTAAGTACAACAGTACGTCCTTTTCTGGACTACATTCACCAGGACCTGGACGATCATACTCAACCTACTTATCGGTTATCAATTACTTTATTGCATAATTATTAACATACCTATCATGCTATCAATTGTTCTCATTCTTAGAGTGCGTTCACACTTGGGGCCCGAGCACTGGTGTTCGAGTACGGTACTCGCTAGGCATTAATGAGCACACACCTTTTTTAAGTACCTGCGCTAAAATTCGGACACGGCGCCGGTGCTCGAGAACAAGGTCGAGACCTTGTACTCGGGCACTAAAGTGGGCACCGGGTCCCTATGTGCACCTGCTTTTCCGTTGTTTCCGAGGAGTTTTACCCACAATCAACTTCTTCACATACCCTAGCTCCTTGCTACGCTCCTTTTGCAAAAATGGTGTCTGCTGAAGGAGCAAAGTGGACGAAAGACAACTTGGGTACCCAGAGTGTGGACAAAGCACCATTTTCAGCGGCGGATCCAGACATTCAGATGGGCAGGGTGGGGGGAGGGGGGGGGGGGCGGTCATCCAGACCCTGAGATAAGGGGGATGCCCGGTCTCAAAAAAATATTTTTTCGGCCCTTCGTGCCTCAGTTTGGTCTAAAAATAAGGGGGGCGGGCCCCCGGGCCCCTCCTCTAGATCCGCCACTGATTTTGTAATCGTGCCCGGGCACTAGTGCCCTGGCACTAATTGTGAAGGGACCCTTAGTTTATTATTAACCTCTCATGTAAATTTAAATTCAAATTTTAGAATCCGTTATGGTTTTTTTCTTTCAGTGTATCCACAGGTAGCCCAAGCTCACTATGAGAGCCCTGAACAACATTATCCTACTTAGCTAATTAATTATTCATACAGCAAGAAAATTATAAGACGTTGTAACTGAGAAATATTCTTTGCTCACTGAATTAGAAAAATGTACATTGAATATAGCTTTGAAGCTCACCTTTAGCGTCTTCTTGTTTTTCTTTGTATTCTGACTGCATTTCAGACCTCCTAGGCACTGTTTAAGGCCTTTTTTGGAGCGACAGTTTTTCACCCAGATCTGACGCTCCAAAAAAGGCCTTCAGTGCCTAGGAGGTCTGAAATGCAGTCAGAATACAAAGAAAAACAAGAAGACGCTAAAGGTAAGCTTCAAAGCGATATTCAATGTACATTTTGCTAATTTAGTGAGCAAAGAATATTTCTCCTTACAACGTCTTATAATTTTCTTGCTGTATGAATAATTAATTAGCTAAGTAGGATAATGTTGTTCAGGGCTCTCATAGTGAGCTTGGGCTACCTGTGATTTTGTTGGCCGAAACACTGACCTCAAATAAATCAGCCCATCGCCGTATTGCCAACCTGGCATTCATTTTTTTATGTTTTTTGTTTTTAGATTTTAACGGTTTTTGGCGGGGAATGACGTCACATTGACAGTAAAATTTAAACTTCAAATATTGACGTAACAGAAGGTAATTTTTATAGAGCACGAGGGGATAGAAACAAATGTGACAAATATAAATTTTTTTATTTGAACGACTAATGAGTTAATGGTCACGTGAAGTTTGTTACAACTGTCACTGGGTAGCCGGCTCATGACCAACGTCAACTAGCTATAGTAACCAACAATGTACTGAGTATGAAGTTGTTGTATTATTTCAGATACTGGGCATGAATTAACGGACTCAGGTGTATTGGAATCTCTACCGTCAGAGGGATTCTTCTCATCGTGTCCATCCGAACAAAACTGCTTTCCTCATACGTCGGGAAGCTTCTTGTTTGAGAGTAAGCGAGGGATACATACTTTCAGAGGTTTACACCGCATGCAAATATGTCTTTTTGAAAATCTCGTTTTTGTTTTGATTTTTTTATTTATTTCGAAAATTAAATTTGTTTAGGTAAATTGGGTTGAATCAGGAGTCGCATGACCTTGGGTTGAATTGATAGCAAACCAGAAGACCGATAAGATTTGCAAACGTAAAGCGAGGGCAGGAAAAATGGAAAAAAGGGGGGGAGTCGAGGGGGCCAACTCTTTGCTCCGGTACTGCCGGCCGGGGACCTGTTCCTAGGGCTTTTCCCTTACTTAAACAGCGGGAGGAGGGGGATCGGCCCTGGCGACGGGGTTGGGAAGTCCTGGTAATCACTAGGACCGGAATACCGTTGATGTTTGCCGAATTTCTTTTCAGGATCAAGGTTAGCCAGTAAATGAAACAAAATGGGCTGATGATTGAGAGCTAGGAGCAGCACCTCTAACTCTCTACGTGAGACTTTGGGGCGCTAATCTGGTTGCCAGAAGCAAATTTTCGTTGCGCGATTTCCGGTTTAATTTCTCGTCGCAAGCGAGAAAATCTAACCTCTGGTACTTGGGGTATTGGATCGGGGCGCGAAATGTTATCAAGAATTTCGAGAAATGGGCTGACCGTTAAGGTCGTGTAAGATATATATCATTCAAGTGCAAGGGAAAAAAGTGAAAGAAACAAATGTAAGGCTTTGTCAAGTTTTCAATCAAATGCACTGTACTTAAGTGATACAGCTTGTACTTTGCGTCAATGGTGCCTAAGGGCGTGGCAAATAAGCAAGTTATTTACAAGTGCTTCTTTCATATTTCTTATTGTACATAATTATCTTTTGTTTTATAAATCTACTCGCTCTTTAAAAAGGACATAGAAAACCTACTTTCGCTCTGTTTTAGAAATATAATCATTACACACAATATATGTTAGCATTTATCTATGAAGGCGGTTTTGTGGAGACTTTAGTTCGAGGCTCACTGCTGAATGTATAATTCATTCAAAATGGGCTTCTTTTCTGTATGCGAGAACAAAAAACATTAGACCTACATGTACTGCTGACGGATTACACGTTTTGATTCCGAAGATGACATGAAATCTAGACTGTAAGTGTTAACCTAATCAACGGTATGCACTTGGGATGCTGTTTTGCTCTGAGCCTCAAACAAGGAGATGCAAATAGAAAGTCAACATAAAACCGCCCCCGGCAAAACTCTACTTGCAACTGGTTTCCCTAAAGTGAGATTATGGAATATCTGCCAAGTTTCGTCTTGTCTTCGCAGATAAGTGGTTCTTTATTTTCGAGAGAGTCGAAAGGTTCGCTTTCTAACGGAGGAAGCATAGCACAAATCTGAGCACGTTTGTAAGATGATGTTCGAAACACTTGTTTATGAGGGTTTTGCTTGTACGACGGAGTCCGTCGTAGAGGATTGTGGCGATTGTCAATATGGAGTTGCTGTAACTGATGATGTAATGGCATTGAATAAAGAGCTGGTTGTTCCGCTTGAGAGAAAGCGATTTTCTGTTCGTCAGTTAGCTCCATTCTCTCGTTAGTTCGTTCCTGCTCGTTGTAAGCCATGAGTTCCTCGTAATGTTTTTGAAGTTCTTCCCGCATTTGATCATAGTTAAGTTTATATTCAGAGTGAGCCACCTGCTGATCGGAAATTTCCGAGGGTGACAGCGATTTTTGATACTGTTCCTGTAGTCTCTGGTGCTCCTGTTGTAACTGTTTTATTCTATTATTCGGACTGGACACTCGTAAGTGCTGTTGAAACGCTAACGTTACAGCATTGCCGTCGGACGCCCGTCTTCCGAGCAGCACATGACCGTTTCTTCTCACGGGATTATGAAGATGCTGTCCCGAACCTCGAAGAGCCACTACGGGTGGCGTCGACGTCATCAGGCTATTACTGGGCCCACAGTGTGAGACCACAATAGCAGGTTTTATTTGAAAGGCGTGAATGTTCGATTCTTCGTGGGTTTCCTCTGAGCGACCTCGCAATAGAGGATGATTCTCGGGGAAGGCTAGTGACTGCTTAGGCATAGAATGAACAGTATGACGCCTAACTTTAGGCTTGTCTTCTTCATTCTCGTCACTGTCCATGTTTTCCAACGTAGGAGAGTCCGTTTCTCTACTAACACTATTGTCAAGCGACAAAGGCGGTCCTACGTTTATCATCTGACGCGGTGAAATTGAACGCGCCTTGAGTCCAGGCTCGCGCATTGGAGAAAGTTCTTTTACGCACTCCGTGGCGATTTCCCGCCTTATTTCGGGCGGCGTGGGAATGCGTTCGTGAAGTTCGTTGATAGCGTATTGGAGGGGGAGATAAGGCCGCGGAGGTTGGGCTGGGACGCTGCGCTGTACGGCGCGATTGGGTACTACCATAACATTATTCCTGCCACCACGCACAACGGCAGCCTCCGCGATTCCACTTGGCCGACGTAGTTTGGTTTCAAGCTGAGTTTGAAGAGGGTAGCTCGCCCTGTGTTGACGAAGTCGATCCACAAGTAGATAGTAAATAGCGGTGTGGTGATCGTAGGCGTTTTCAGCAAGGGCCTGTTAAGGAATAAATAATTGGAATTACTAAAATCATAAAATCAGTGAACAGTGGTAATCTGAGGCGCTCCAAACGAATTCAATAATTTCCTAGCAAGTTCTTACATTTTGCAGACACAGCAAACTTAAATCGAAATCCTATGGTGTTACTTTTCAAATGAAACTTATGCTGCCCGAACTTTTGTTTCTAAGGATTTTACAAAAAGGAATTGGATTTATTTTTAGCCACTCCTTCAGACTGGTGGGAACGGATAGAATACTTAGTCAGTAAGGCTAAGTATCTTTCTTATGGGTCTTTATCTTTGAGGACTAAATCTCTAAAGAATAGGGGGCTTACTTAGTATCTGAGGCTGAATAAACAGATTTTGAATGCGGTCTTTACCGTTCTTGTTCTTTCGATGTCAATACCCAATCCTTGCATCAACTCGAGCGCTTGTTCATTGTACTCGTCCAGAATTTTTTCTCCTTCGAAATTTGCCTCTTTGTTGTAGGTCAGAATGCTTTTGACCGCCGGGTCAGCTTGCATCCACTTGTGTTTCTTTATCTGTTCGATGGTGTATCGTTGATTTGGATCTTTTACGAGCATGTGCCGAATCAAGTGTTCGCATTCTGCGAAAAGAAGCAAGTGATTATCAGCGAGACCAAAATAAGATAACACATATGTATATTCCGCTCTCTAGAATAACTACAGCACAGCCAATATCAAAATGTTTTGCCCTGGTAGATGCATTTGTACAGTACTTTAAATTCTGGGAATCGCCTGAATAGTTTACTGTGTTGAAGAAATAGTGACCTGGGTGAACTGGGCTCTAAAGACAACTTAAAAGTATCCGCTGAAAACTGCAGGCTCAACTGTTTCGTTGGGAATTTGAGTGGAACCAGTCGAGAAACCATGCAAATGTAATGAAGATTTTCAGGTCAGTTTATTAGCTTTTTATTAAGTCCTAAGGGTGAAGTTAACACTTCGGTAAACAAGCTTAATAACAACGCTTATTTTTACCTGTAGACATGAAAAACGGTATTCTAAAACGTCCCTCCAAAACTCTGTCTCGAAGAGCTGGAAGCGTACCTCCATCAAATGGTAAGGCTCGACAAATAAGCACATATAAAACAACGCCCAAACTCTAAAAAGAAAAAAGTTTATGATTCTTTAGCGTCATTCCAGTGAAATTTAATGATGAAGTGATTACTACATACATGTACAGAAACCAAACGGGTGGCCAGATAGGAAATCAGCAAACAGTAATTGTTGTAAACTACACTACTGACTAGTCTGTCAGCCTTTAGACTCTTCTAGGGGGGCGTGGGGAGTAGAGTAGCCTGCAAGTAAGGTCTCTGGGGCACTCTGGGGTTTGGTGGGGAAAGGAAGGAGAGCTTGCAACTACGTCTCTGAAATTTGAATTCCACCTTAATTTCCCTGTGGCTCCCTGTCGACTGAGCTGTCAGATTTCCAGTAATCAGCGCAAAGCAGAAACAAGTGTGAATGTAAACAAACATCGAAAAACACGTGCTAAGGGTAATGACTTCATTTCTAATGTCATCTCCGCCAATCAGCATGTTGCATCGACTTTTTCAAAGCAGATATTTAAATTCCAGAGACGTAGTTGTAAGCTCTCCTTCCTTCCACACCCCCCCCCCCCCCTCTCCCCACTGGAGCGCCCTGGAGAGCTTGCTTGCAGGCTAGGAATTGAGTGAAGGGAGTGGGGAAAGAGTTAAGGCTGCCCTCTCCCCTCATCTCCCCGCTAAGTCTTCCCAATTCGTCTCTCCTCTTACCCCTAGGAAAGGCATGATACTCTAGGTCTAAAAATTTTAGCCCTATATTGAGTAAAATTTTAAACTCAACTCGCAAAAAAGTAGTTCATACTTATAAAAGTGTAGTCCTTTGTATGGAAGTCCATGGACAGTATTTTACCATGTAAAATGCAGCACAGTTGTGTGACTCATGCATGGGATTTCAGTGTATGTTTCTCTGGGTAAAATAGATAACATCAATGGTTACTCACCCAAATATCCAGCTGTGGACCATGATAAAGTTTTCCTTCAAATACTTCAGGAGCAGCGTAAGGTGGACTACCACACCATGTATTCAGAGGATTGCCGGGGGTATAGTAGTTTCCAAACCCAAAGTCTGAAATTGAGAGACAAACATTAAACTCCTTTAAGCCCAAACAATGGTCAGCATTAAAATTGTCTTTGTTAAGGAAAACTCTGATAAGGCCATGGGTAATTATATTTGCATAAACTGGGGAGTCTAGCTGTGCTGCCTGATAGATGACACCATTGTGATAATCTCAAAACATTTACATGTACATCATTGCTTAGAGTGAGCCTGTATACCCTTTTGCTATTCTTATCAAATGTTTTAGAAGGGCATTACAGAGAAAAAAGACATAATTTGAGTTATCCAGTAACTTTTCCATACAAACAGATTATTAGGCAAACAAGGCAGGTGGCTTAAAAACAGTCAACTTGTGTTACAGAAATTTGAGACAATGTCACATGCAGGTACAAACCATCACTTAACAATACATTTGCATGTTTAACACAGCCATAATTCCAGCTAGCATAGATTTAATTTGCTTTCTAATGACAAAAAGAAAATTTTCTGTCTCTATTAGAATATAAACTATTATTTACATTATCAGCCCTGCACAATTTGTTTCCATTTTATCCTAACCTTTATCCCTTTCTTACCTGCAATTTTGATGTTTAAATTTTGATCTAAAAGAAGATTCTCAGCCTAAAAAGTAAGAAAACATTATGAGTATACCTCACATCAGTGTCAAGTGTGAAAATAAATGCAGTCATACTTTTTCTGTCAACTAGACACCCGGTTATCAGTGAAAATTAACTGGAGGCTAAAATTAATTTCAACTGTTTTATGGGCAAATCTAGAAGCATCATGATTTATAATACTTTATTTATATTATTTATAAATCATTTTTTCATGATATCCCAGTGCCATATTGTTCTACCAAAACAATGAAAGGGTACTGGTAGCCATGTTGTTGTACTAAAAAAAGCTGTGGGGGTTGTTTTCTTTTCTCATCTGAAAGTTTACTTTTCTTCCAAGAAATTTTTCACGGTAGCTGACCCCGTGAGCAGAAATGATCTATAAAAGATCTGTCTGACAGTCTATGCCTCTAAAGCATAAAACACAGGATGCTATGATTCCTATGAACATGGCAAACTGAGATGGATAATCCTTTCAAATTTAAAATCCCCTTCAATTCCTCTATCACAAAGATGCAGGAATGGATAATATGCAGGGTTGTCACTGAGATTTCAAGTTGCCCCATAAATAAAACAAGTAGCCGGGAAATCAAACAGCAAAGGATTTCTTTTGGATCTATTTTTCTTCTGTTTTCCTAAGAAATAGCCAGGGGAAATCTCTGGCCTCCAGCCTCTTAATGACAGCCGTGATATTTAATGATGAGACAAACTACAGTAGAAAAGTGGATTCTATGTCTCTCTAAATGAGTAAAATTATTCTAGCATTAAGTTAAACATACTTTCAAGTCACGATGTACGACATGTCTTTCATGACAGTACTCTACTGCACTCAAAATCTGTGCAAACTTTTTCCGCGCCTCTTTTTCTGGCAAAGCACCATGGGATAAGTAGTCTGCAAAATGAAGCAAATATAAGATAAACATGTGCTTGAGTTTATTACCCTGAGTTTGAGAACAAGTTGAATTTTCATGAATAGATTGGAAAATACAGCCATACTAGGCAGCTAGAAACATAACAATGTTACACTGAAATGTCAAGTTTTCTTTACTGACTTCTGTGGAAGTTTAACATCACTTCACTCAGTGAATTATAACAGGGATCAAAATCTATTTTGATCTTTAACCCAGCAAAAAAGTTGGTTGAGCGATCATCATGGCCAACAAGGCCATTTATTTCTAAAGAAATAATTTCTTTATGCTCACTGTTTTTTAGTAACATTAGAGATGCAAAGAAAACAGAGCGGGGAAAAGGAATGTAATTACTTTTGTATATATCCGGGTATTGGGTAGTCAAAAGGTCAAACCAACGCTTAATAGCCGCAAGGTGCTTGGTCTCAATCTCTTTGTTTGATTAGTTATGCTTTAATTACTCCAGCATTCCATTTTTAGGCAAAATATGAGATATTGGCTCATAAACGGAATTAAGTGTGTGAAAATCAAATTTTAGAGACAACAGCTATTCTTAGCTTGCGGTGTTTCAATTTCCTCTTAACCTTTATATTGTTTGCCATTTTCCATTATATTCAGATAGAAGGCACATACCAACAATGTAACAAAACAGGAGATGAAAGCCAACTCGCCAACAACAAGCCAAATCTTACATAAGTCAAAACAGACATTTTTTATTCCAGTAGAATAAGTCATGACACTAACTACACAAGACTAACTTTAAGAGGCTGGTTTTCTTGAATGACTTGAGGTCATTGTAAAAGGACAAACCAACATGATATTGAAGATATTAGCTGAGGAAGTCATTTAGTAATGCCACGTTTTCTATAAAAAGCATCCTGAACTCGAAATTTAGTGATGTTGTTTGTGATTGCATTCCTGTTTGGAATAAGGAGGATACCAATGAATATAAAAAATATTGACATGCTGACACGCAGTTATAGCCTTGGCAATTTATGATTAAGTCTAAACTGGTTACGTATCACACACCCAAACGGTATTACTGTATGAAGTCCTTCATATTTGCAAAATTGGCTCGAAATTCTTTGTTCATAGTGAAAAATTTTCCAAAGGCAACAAAACTCTTTACTGTTTGCTTTCAATATCACTCTCACGGCCAAAATATGAAATTGTGTACAGGTATACATAACCTTTCCGCTCAAAAATGCTACTCACGCGAACATTTCAAATTCTTCAAACATGTAACGGAAATTGTACTTAAAGCTAAGTTTCTGTTCATGTTGATAAGTAAAAATTTCGAAGCTCAGCTGTACGGTATGTTATAAAGTGATCTTCGGATTATTATTAAATTCTGTTTAAAGGTTTTAAGGAGTGTGAAACTGTTATCACAGTCTGGCGCATGATAAAAAAAACACACACACACACAAAGCAATTCATTCAATTTAGTCACTTCAGAAGTAAACATTGACGTCCCTAGAGAATCTGAAAATTACTACCGATAAAACGAAATTAGCTACCTTCAAGAAATCGATAAATACAGTTCAGGGCAAATTTATCTTAAAGCTGAAATGCGGAAAAAATATTCCAAGAATACGGTATACAAAACTGATGCAATCTTCATGTGATTGATGCTTTTTTGAGGTTGGTTTTTTCTGTTTG
Organism: Porites cylindrica; assembly: GCA_964035525.1. Lineage (NCBI taxonomy): Eukaryota > Metazoa > Cnidaria > Anthozoa > Scleractinia > Poritidae > Porites > Porites cylindrica. Next base: position 27,729,429 of record OZ037783.1, read on the forward strand.
ACACATCTGTTGCCTTTGATGTATTACTAGCAACATAGAAAACAAAGCAAAAAGAAATAGCGAAAATATGAGGCTTGACATGATTGTTCTCTCCTTGTAAAGCAATCGATATTCTGCGCTAGCTTGACTTACAATTTTGTAAATAGAAAATTTTTATTTGCTCATCGCTCTTAAAACGCTGTAATTACTCTTCAAAAATTAAGAGAAAACCTAGCTTATAACATACGTTGGTCGCTGGTTCAACCTCTAGTGAGCTGACGAAAGCTTGACCAGAAGATTGCCCAAAACATGCCGGTAAAAGCGATATTTTGTAGTGTACTACCACCGCGACGTGCGTCACGCATGCCGAAATTGACGATCACAAACCGCACAATAGTAAATTGTACTTTCGCGAAAAAAGCCTTTGACGAAACTTCACTTTATTCTACGCCAAAACTCACAATTTTCCTCCACGTCGAACGGATGAAAATGCACTTCAGTTGAGTGATTTAATAGCTGCCAAGGAACGAGAAATAATATAACGGCTGACTACAATCACGCTTGACGAGAATTGCAAATGAGGAGTTTACACACAAGGGGTCTTTAAACACAAAATTATTGTATTTGATAATAAAACTTACTAAACATTTCACCATTGCTTGCATACTCAGTCACCAGGTACAGCATACTTTTAGTCTCCATCACCTTCCGAGAAAAAAAAAAATACAATAAGAGATTTATTTTTATGACTAACTGGACTGATGAATATAATAGAATAGCAACTAACAAATGAGGCCTTGATCGAACGTTGCACTGGCGAATTTCGCTCGTGCATTCATGCGCCTGGAATGAAACATTGGAATATATGATCGCACGCGACGGTAAAGCAAATGCCATACCTGGTATAATTTGATGATATACGGATGATTTAACATCTTCATGATCTGAATTTCGCGGTGAACTTTCTTCAGGTTTGTGTCGTCCAATTGAGTTTTGTCGATGATCTTAATGGCGACCTACGCAGACGAATAACAGGAAAAGTTAGTAAAATCACAGGCAGAGAAGCAGACTGTACATGTTACAGAGCAATCAGTTCTTTTCCAGCGACAAGATGAAAGGCCTTCGTCTCTCACCTGACTCTTTGTGACGCGATGCCTTGCTAGCTTCACCACAGCGAAGTTGCCTTTACCGATTGTCTTCTCAATGTCGTAAAATCCCACTTTTATAGCCCTCTTGGTTCGTTCCGTCGCCATCTTAGGCCCTGCATTCGAACCAAGGCGCCTATGGAGGCGAATAAAAATGCGTTTGAGCAAGAAAAACGACAAGGAAATGTGTTATTCATTTGACAAAAGACATTTTCGCTTGCAGCCTTGGTAAATGCATGGATGCAAGACGTAGACAATGACGTCATCGGACGTAATTGATGCCACGAACGCATTAGGTTGTCATGGTTATAGGATGGTTGAGCGCGCGAGTATAAAGAATGACGTAAACAGTTATTGTACTCGAACAAAAGGACCTTTCGAGTTTTGATCTCCTTTCTTTGTCAAAAGGGGGACCGTAAGATCTGCATTAATTGCAAATTTTAAGCTATCGTAGTTCGAAGATAATAACAAAGTTGAAAAAAATATCTTTTTTCTCTTTGATTTTTGCAGGGACGCGAGCTATTGGCGGGCGAGGGAGAGGGGTTAGCTTGAGAGAAAATAAATATTTGTGAGTCGCTGGTTTCAGAACAGCTAGCATCAATAGTCTATTACCCGAGGGCAAATAATCTGTCAAAAAGAGCCTAAAATAGGGTACCCGAATGATTCACATGTCCTGAATGTGACCGTGTTTTGAAACGCTGTTGAACAATTCTGTTTATGGAAATGACTAAAATAAATATTTTTATCTTACTTTTCTATCCCCAAATAAAACAGACATGCGATCAAACCGAATAACAGCAGGAAAGTAAACTCTTCAAAGGTTTAAAATGATCGTCCTTTGTCGAACAAGACATGGAAATTACTGTGTATATTATAAACGACGTCAAATGATGAAACAGAAGAAAAAAGGGCAATTCTAGTTTTGCCTTACCAAGGTTAGGAAATTTAGCAAACAGCAATAACTAATTATCGATAAAAACAGGGCCCGCGGATAAAATTTTGTGTACAGGAAAAATGTGCGGGAGGCAAAAATAGTATAAACAGGAAGAGAAAAGAATTTTCAGATAAAAACAATTCCGCTGTAAACAGCTTCGGTAATATGGCTGTGCGGTGTTGAGGTGCATTACTGGATTTTTACCGAGATCTTTGAAGCTTTGATGTGTTTGTGTGAACTATGGTAAGAAATCAGTATTCCTAACAAACCCTAATCAGAGCGGTAGACAATGATAAGGCCAAAGGCGTGTTGCTTTGTTGGCTTTTTTAAGCTAGCCTGAGTCATTCAGAAAACGGTGTGGCAAAATAGAACAGTCACTCTTTTGTGTTTGTCGTTTTTTAAACTTAAATTGTTCGCTTCTAGTATTTTTAACTTGAGTTTGTGCATGGAAATGGCTGCAATAACTATGACCGCATTAGCGTTCAAACGCACCTGAAATCAGTGTTATCGCACACTGATCGCAGACAAAACTTTTCGCTTTGTTAAAGCACTCCTTAAGCTCACCTCAAGTTCTCTTGTTGCCCAATCTTGAAAAAAGTCCAGGAAACCGAAGAATATTGCAAATTCAAGTCTCTCCTACTACACAAAACCGTGCTTTTGTGTCACGCGCCTTTGCTTGATTGTGTACGACAACAGGGACCGACCAAATTCATATGACATGATGACGTCAAACGAAAGTTCCGGCGTTATGTAGAAGCAACTGTCACAGCTGATACAGAAATTGTTGCAAAATGTGCACGTTTGTGAAAAAAAAACAACAACAACAAAAACAAAAAGATATCCCTAAAGTTGCAGTATATAGAAAAATACGTGCAAGCTCATGAAAACTAAGTTTTGTTTTGTTCATCGCTTTGTGTAATTTTAATTCTGCCACCGGTGGGTTCACTTCTCTTAGCCGTCACCTAGCAGTGTCCAACTGCTCGCGTTGTTCTTCGGAAATTTTTCATATCCTGTGCTGACTCAGGATTTAACATAACACTTTTGGCTTTTTTTGTTAAGTTTTTTGTTTATGTCAAAATCTGAACTGCTTTAATTGTTTGATGTGTAGGGCTGATCAACGAGCATTTTCTCATTGCCATTAAAAATCACATGCGAACAGGTGGATCAAACACAAAGAAAAATCGCCAGCTTATGTAATTTACACATATTATTGTAGCCGAATTTAACTTTATGTTCTAGAGGACTATTTGTCCATTTTTTCACACTCATTGCAGTCTATTTCTTTATTTTTTTTCAAGTTTGCCAAATTTTGTTACCATACTAGGAAAACTCAACCGGAACAGCAAAAACATAGAGACGAAACGGGAGAAATCGACCAGAACAGGGCCGTGGACATTCAAACTGTTTACATAGTCATTTTAAGTCGATAAATCTGTACTTGTTAGTTGGTGTTATAAAGTAAATAGTGTCTTAGTTGGGTAAGTCCAGATTGGCCCTCCGTTTCTTTACCACAACGGACACATGCACAAGACAAACTGTTGCTGGGAAGGGGTGTTAAAATAATGAGACTGGAAGCTATTTTGAGTGTGTAGGTAGCAGAAAGGTCAACAAGCAGGGCACTAGTGGGTCACTTAAGCCAGTTATTGTCATAAAATATTGTTTTGCTGGATTCGACACCTCACCCAAACCCACCCCTTACTGGCTGGTGCTGCCACGTAATTCTGTTTAAGGAGGTCACGTCTGCGGCAGTTTTCTCTTGATCGAGAATGCACACTAAAATGGACGCTTATTCTAACTCGATGCGTAAGCATAAGGTGATCCGTTTCGAAATGCGACAGTACTCATGCGTGGTGGGGTTTTAACCGCAGAAATTAAGCGGAAACACCTTACACAGCAAAATAACCAGCATCGCAAAGCTGTGTCAAGACCAAAATCTTCAACATAGATGATTAAACTTGTGGATAAATTTCGAACACAGATACGTGACTTGGTAAAGGTTGGTTTCTCGCAGATTCGGAGGCGTACGGTACGTCAACAGACAACATGCGTACGTGTATAAGTGCCGTCACGCGAAGTAATTTATGCACGTACTAATTTAAAAATAAAACGCTAATCCAATTGTAGACTCTCCAAAATAAAATTGCCGGTAATGACTTAGGAATGACTGTAAAGAAGGATCTTTCTCTCTGTCTTTGCATGGTAAACAATCTTGTATGTAGATGGATGTTAAACAAAACTGACATAGTTTAAGAACATACACAGTCATGATGTGATGCGCTATGTATTTGCAAATCTGCTACGCTATAATATCTTCCCCGGCAGATTTGTTTCATCAGATGTCATCCTTTATCGCCAGCAGATAACCAGCTTAGATACCTAAAATTACGGCAAGTTTAGAAAGTTATTTAAACAGAGCCGGGAAAATGGCGAAAATTGTTAAATGTCTTAAATGTTTGCCTTGTTATATTCGATCGTAATGACAGTACCTGATTCAAACGTTAGGGCCGGCGAAGAGAAAGCGGACATCAATAAATGACTTTGAAACGAAGTAAGAGTGTTGAAAACGGAAGATAAAAGATTTGAGAATGAGCAATGCCGCTTACCTTTCTCTAGGAATCCGCGAAACAGAACTTACTCAGAATTAACGACGTTACAACTTAATGAATTTTCTCGGTTCTCCCAAATTTAGTTCAAAACAAAACGGAAGTTGTCTTGTCAATTCGGCACCTCATGCCGCACATGTCAAAGTAGATTATTCAGAGTGGAGAAATCATTTCCCTTTAGTTCAGCATGTCGAAAATAAACACTGACTACCCCGGTTTTTTGTGTTAGCAGGAAGGAAAACAAAGGCATGAATTGTTAAAAGCACGGGAAATGAAGCGGGAAACCACACCAGTGCGATAATATACAGCCTCTTGACACTTGACTTCAAGCTGAACAATCAATATGTATGCAATATCTGAATGCGGGTGATTCCTGTCGCGTGAAAACTTAGTCAGTGGCTAACCCGGGGTGAGAGGGTGCTCAAGAAAGGTTTATACGGTGAGGCTCCACCGCGAGGTCCCCCACCTTAGCTTACCCTTTCATGTGACATTTTTGACAGAAACGGTACCTCTTTCGTATAACGTCCATTGACAAATGGTTCTCCTTTCACATACCTTCAGTAGTTTAGAACCTTGCATCCCTTTTAAACTGCTGTAAATGCGCAGTTATTCAAAAATGAATAAATGACAAAACCAGAACATTTTCTCAACTATTCTTCTGTAGCCCTTTTAGACAGGAGCCCATCCTGTTTTAGGTCAATTTACCGACCGTAATGACAAATTTCCCTACCCTTTCTTATACTTCAACTAGCGAACTTCCTACACTTTCGTGATACCTGAAGCCTGCAAAAGGCACCTAGCCGTTAAGACAGAGTATAACGCCTAAGTTTAGGAGTTTGTACTTATAGAGATCCGGCGGATGTACTTTAAAAAAGATTCCCCTCCGCTCGGTTTTTGTTGATGCGTTTTGCTAAAAGGCATGCCGCCCAGACTACATCATATCCCGTCCCATTCATTAAGAAAGTAGTTGGCGGAATTAGAACAGCAGTTGACGTTGAGAGATTTTAGTCATAGCCACGGGTCGCTGTTCACTGAACGACTGTCTGAACACATAACTAAGGGAATTAAGATGTTGTGTTGCACTTTGTGTTGCCGACGACAAAATGTTGACAAAAAGTTTGTGCTTAAGTTGAGTTTCAGACAAAATTTTATCAGTAATAACCGTTCATTAGTCAAAGGCAAATTAAATGTTACAGCCCTTAGGCCTAAAAGGGTTGTAGCATTTGCTTTGACTAAAGGAGGGGTTATTTTGCATGACAAACAAGTATTTCAGACCCTTGTAAATGAGGAACTTAGAAGTTCCTGTGTCAACTTATTACGTTGTATTCCCAGGAGACGGGGAGGGGGGGAATCCGAATCCGGTTTTCAAGTGACGGGGATGATCGAATGGGTGCAAAAATCAAAGCCCCCCCAAAAATCCCTAGGGCTTCCAACAAAACCTCCAAAAATCTCTGGACCAAAAATTAACCCCCAAAAACCCCATGCCGAATTTTTTCAAGCCTTAAAAATTTCCAGAAAGCAAACTGAAGTTTGGTTGTAGTGTTTTCGCAGAATTGTGGCGGCCGAGTATACGAGTACACTACGAATCTTTAAATTGTTTTTAATACCCCCAAAAATCCCTACTTAAATCAAGCCACCCAAACTAATCCCGGAATCGGAAATTTCAAACAAAAAAAATCTGTAGTACGGTTCATGGGGAAAGAGTGTACATCAGCACTTTGAAATACCTGCCATATTTGATCACATAAAGATCTGTAGGGAAACACCGTTTGCTAGTGAATGTTAGATTCAATGTTAACATACTCGATAACACACCCACAAAATATAAAGGCTCAAAATTCAGCCTCTGCTAAAAACACAGGCAACCACAGTAACAAAAAGATTTTCAGTAAAAGTCAAAACTTGTAGATGCAGTTTCAACTGAGCAAGAACAGTGCAACGTTTTCAATTTTCTTATATCCACCTTTTCTGGCGCCAACAAAAGGCGGAACTTGTTGTCGTCTTCATTTCGGTGCGTGTTCGGGTTGGAATCGGAACAGGCGATTTGTTTCGACAGTACTCGAACTTTCTAGATCACTTTTATGCCCGGCACGCGTACGATTAGAGTCACGAGTCGTAAAATGAATATAATATTCTTAATTAAGAACTTAAGCAAGTTCAGGCCATTGTCATTGCCATTGTCAGAATCTGCCCTAGGCAATAAAACTGTCTTTCCATAGTCTTTCGTTTTCGCAATTCCATCAGAAAGGGATTTAAGCAACGCTCCTTTCCGGCAGGAACATGTGGTTTGCTGAACGTTATAGAAAATAAAATATGTAGCTCTTGAAAAGATTTGCTTAATCGGAAACCAAAAAAGGAAATTTTGCTACTTTCTATATAGTTGTTATAGGTGTATTGTATTACGTCAAAGGGTAGCTGTCTGGTAGTTATAAAAATCATGATTATTAATATTAAATAACAATGCCTTATTACTAAAAAGGACGTTGCATAATGATATAAATTGTTTTAAAATGCAGAAATATTAAAATTATTATTGCTTTTATCATTACTATTATTAGTTGTAAAATTATTTCTTCTTTTGCTATACGATCTCGTTTCCTTGGCCCTAGTTTAAAATAGCCTCTTTGAAGAATGTTATTTTTTACTTAAAACAAGTATAAACGAAACAGCAAGAAATTATGGTGTTCAAGTTCCCCTTACAACAACAAGAACAGGTGTTTCTAATAAAAAAGAGATCACTTAATATGCATCATTTGCGTCTTTTTGGTACTTTCCAAGACGTTTCTCAGACTCTTTTGGAGAATTAGTAATTAAGCTTTAGTATTAGCACGTATCATTAATTTGTTTTTGTCTAGCCAAGTGAATTTAGCTATTATTACGCACAGACTCCTTTACATCGTATTCTTCCAAGCCGGAAAGCGACATGGCATAATATCGTAAAAAAAAAAAGCTACTCTACTTATCTTCATGAAAGACAGGAAGTTATAACAGTGCAGAAGGGAAAAACTTTTGCATCATCCTTTCTTCTCATAAACGGGATGCGAGAGGAAGATCGGCCGTGCTCGAGAGAATTTGTATCGGTGGAGTCAGAGTCAGCAAATTGTAGTTAATGCAATACATGACTGTAAAACATGATCTTATGAAGATATATATTCTTTTTGAAATGTAATTAATTAAAACATGTAAAGTGTATTCTAGTTTTGCAGTCTGTTTATCACTCTGCTGTCATATAAAACTGGAGGAGATGGTGCAGGAATTGCTTTCTTAGCGTTATATCTAAGTACTGATTTTGGCTTAAACTTGAGGAGGGAAATAAATTGCCTTTTTCTATAAGATATTTAAAATGGTACCAAATCTCAGTCCTCTTTTGGTTACTGAAATTGATGGTTTTCCGCATTTCGACATGACTGCTACTGTAGTTACTGAGTTGCGCGGATGGCCTTTTCCGTAGCTTAGCTTATTCTTACATGAACCTGTCGCGCTAAAAACGGAATACTTACTCACCAGCTGAAGATTTCAGTCATAAACGTTAGGTGCTTGCAGATTGGAACTAACCGGAATGTTTGTTGCTCCGCCGAAATGAAGTCTCAAAAGCCGGAAACGCTCTTGTTTGGCCTTGCAAAGCTACCTAGTCCCCTTAGCACACTACAGGTGCATTGTACACTCCTATTGATGTCCTAATACACTGCATATTTATTAGCGGGGCAGTTATTTTCAGTGCAGAGTTCCAGCTTAAGAGAGTTCCGCGAAACAGCGGTTCTTGGTATCCCCGGCCACAACACAGCCTGCTAACTAAGTGCTATGTTTATTCAATATCAAAAAGCGGTTTTAGCTAATTTTTAAGCTCCTGGTGGTGAAATCTCAAAATGTGACCAGTAAAATGAAGCTAATATTAGTTTATTCTCCCGTATTTTGTTTGGCTTCGACATGTTACAAAATATAGCGTAATTTTTTCCGGTTTTGGCCCCGAAAACTCGTTCAGTAGTGCGTCGACCTTTTTGTCGACTTATCATTTCTTCGCTTGAGTCAAACTATAGGTTTTCACGTCGGCTGGGAAATATTAAACCTCTAGAATAAAAAAAAACTTAGGTCTACTTAATAAACGCAAAGTTAACTACTGCTCAAAACTAGTACGTGCTGATTTCAGTTTGAATCGTTTGTTTTTTTCATCGACAACAAAAGTCGTTAAAACGTATAGACCGTTATGGCTCCACGCAAATCTTGTTTAGTCACTAGTTCAGTTGATCGACTTGTTACGTGCAAATGGTCATTTTTCATGGCCCTAGTCAATGTTATTTAATATGGCTTTCAAAGCAAATGGATCAGTCTCTTCTTCCACTACATAGCTCTGACGTAAAAAGGGATCCGCGTTTCCAATTTTTATTGGCCTGACAGTGACCAGTTGCACGTTTCCCACTAAATTCCCAGACTATGAAGAAAAATGGTTTTTGAAATTAATGACAGTTACTTCAAAAATTACTTATCGCATGGGAATGGTTGTTTTTAACTCTGGTGTACTTTAATATCGCTTATATCGTCTTTGATGGCAACTGTCATTTCATAGAAATCAAAACAGATTGAATAATGGACTCTCACATCAGTCCATTAAAAAGTGAAATTTGGAACAGAATGCAATGAAATGATTTCAACATGTGAATTCATCTTGCATTTCCAATCACTTGTGTTTATAGAAAGAACAAAATTTGAATAAGAATATAATTCAAACCTTTTGAAATTGGTTTTATACAGTACCACAAATTAAGGTAACACTGGTTTGGGGGTGACAAAAACAAAATAAAAATGAAAGAATATTCTTTGCTACCATGCTGTTGTCGTAATCTTTCCGAATTTCATCGAAACCGTTTATGCGGTTTACTAATCAGAAAGCAATCGTTATGCAGTCGATCCAAGAAAAATAATTTTCTCTCCACTGCACCTGAACATTGCGAAATTTCACTTGCCCTAATGTCTGAGACCTCAATTATTGTATATTATGTCTACATGAATATTGCTTTTTCAAAATATGAAATGCTGTTCCAATATTAACATTTTTGAAATTTGTACGAGCGGGTAATAAAGAATTTCATGTTGTTAATATATTTTTTCTGAGAGGTGAATTTGAAATCTAAAACCTTTAGTTTTTAATTTCAGGAACATCATATCGGCTCAAAGGTTGCGTTGCATTTGACAATAACATATAACACAGGAAACAAGCAAAAATTTCGAAAATAAATTACAATAAGAATGAGCGAGGTTGTGGCACACTTCGTACGTTACTAAGCTTTGCAAGTTGAAGCGATGTAATACCAAGACAATCTCACTATTTAACTTGAAGCTTTCATTAATTTCTGCCGCTAGAAAGTAAAAGTTATCTATTTCTTTTCTCTTTAAAGCTAAAAATCATTTTTGGAGCAGACTTTTAAGAATTAGATCTACAAGAGTGTCATCTACTTTCACTACATCATTGGAAACAGTTTGTTTAGAATAACAATAAAATAAATGCTCCTGTATTTAGTGAATTCATCTCATGGAAAAGAGAACGAAGTTAATGTAGAATTAACTCAGCTATGATTATTTTTGTACTCACAGATAGGGTCTGATGTTCACGTATTCTTGCGTCCTATCAGAAATAACCATTATTGCTTCGATGGAAAAATTTTGAACCTCCTTCTTCTAGTAACATAATAACGAGTCTTGTTCTTCGTCCGTGTACAGTTTACGATGGTCTATCGGTCTCACGTCATTCAAAACAAAAGCTTACGTCACGAGTTACTCAGACGTCAGAATGGATGACTCTAAGGCATTGATTTCCGCTGCGAGATTTCCGATGCTTTTAGCAAATTGAAATTTTGATCGGCCCAAATACGCTTGAACAGGTTAAAATCGTAAGGCGAATCGTGCTTTTCAAATGATACAGAAGCATAAAAAACAATGTTCCATGTCGACTCGCGCTGAGTTCTAGGCAACGCGCGCGTCATACGAAGATCACGTGATCAGTTTAGTCAGAAGTCCCATTCAAATGTAAGATTACTTTATCGTTGGATTTTTATTTATTCATGATGTGACGATCTTCAATAAAATCCTCCGTAATTATGACAGAGCCAATCACTTAAATCCACAACGTCACTATTTTAAATTTCGTTTTAAAAATTATATCTTTTTCACTCCATTATTTCCATATTTGATCCTTTAATGCGTTTGTCGAAAAAGAGTGTACTTTACTGATTTGAGGCCCATTGGTTTTAATGCGTTTCATTTCATTTTTTGTGCATGTGTTGCTTACATAAGTTTTGACTATCGTCAATGCATGACAACTCACGTATTTTATTTATTTTATTACCTTTTTTTAACTCACTGGATTATCACTTTGGATTTTGTCGAGCAAAGGTTCTAACATATTTGCGCAGACAAAAAATGAAACAATTATTGTTATCAGAAGCAGGCAGATATTTAGCATTCATAGAAATTTCTATGTTTATCTATTATCGAACGCATGCAGGCTCAATTCAAATGAAAGCGTGAGCATAATCTGCCGTCGGCATGGTAGGAGACTCGCGCGTGAACGCGCGAGAATCCACGCTTTCAGCCCTTCGATTTTCGGGCCTTGTTTAAAAGCTTCTACGCTTAAAAGTTATTAGAGTCAAAAAAGGCATTGTTTTGCAGTTTAGGCCTCCTCCAGAATCTGACTAGCTTTTTTTGCTGATTATATGCTATTTTCTCAAGTATGTTTTGGTCTTAACAAACGGATCAAACAAATGTTTAAAAAGGATGAAGTGATTTATCTCAGCTAGAGAGATGCCATCATGCTTATTACGTTTCTGTATTGAGCAATATTTGTTAAGTTTGTAGTACGGTATGGGCCCTGTATCAAAGGGAACAAAGACAGGGAGGGTGCGGGTATAAAACTGCGATAAGGGTGGTTTATGAGGGCTTTCCCTTGGGAACTCAACTTAGTTTTTTTTAATACTGTCGTCTCCCCCATGATAGGTACAAAACAGTTTTCCATGCCCTAGTTTCATGACATGAACGCACACAAGACTGATCGGTAGAGCTTGTATCGTCTCCAATTTTGTAACCTGCGAGCAAGCTACCGGAGCTCCCAGTTCTACCAGGCTGTAGTGCAATGGTACTGGGTCGTCGAGGCTGGAGGGCCGGGGGCGGGGGACCTACGAGCGCTTGCACTATAACCATCGAGTTTAAAAATCGTTTTTTTTAAATAAAGATTAGTTAAACGATTTATAGCGACAATCGAGATAATAGTGATGATAAATCTTATACGATAATCAAAGACGTAGGAGTCATGATTAGAATTTACATTAAATCGGTAGTTATCTTGAGACCATTCAGATCTGTACTGAGTTGGTAGGAATTACGAAAGATATATCCAAAAGTTTTCCGTAATTAACGTGTGGGTAGCAAGATTTGCGTTGCCCTTGATCATGACTTGTTCGTAATACATTTTGCTGACGTGAATGCCAAACTGAAAAACGTCTCGGGATCACGCACATCAAAAAGTTAAGCCGAACCAATTTTGATTCCTCTTTTTTCTGTAAACTACCTTCCAAGGTCATGAAAGTCCTCTTATAAGTCCTCGCAACGGAAGCTGCGGTCAACCTTGAGATAAAGAAACACGTTTACGGCCGAAACAATAAGAGGCAGATTTTAGGTAAATGTTTTTCATAGAAGGAAACAAAGCAGAGAAGATAAAAACGGTGCCAAGATTTTTTGGCTTTTGAATGAACCTGACATAAAATTACTAATTTTTACGAGTGGGTGGCTCCTCCTAAAATGTTCTGCAATTGGTATAGGATTTAATGGAGCCGAAACCAATTGTGGAATTGCACGCAATTTAGGCATCCTACTGATGAACACTTGGGACACGTAGATATATTTATTAGCAACTACTATAATTTGCAGTCTGTCTACTTTGAATGATAATTGGAGGGAAAATACTTGGTCAAATGGTACACAAATTGATCATGACGTTCTACGTTTCCTGTGAACACGATTCTAAATCTCTCTGTAATTAGCCGCAGCTTCCGCAACAAGGATTTTGATCAACAGCATTCATGGAAGTTTTGTGGCGCAAAGTAAGACTGGATATCCATCTTCTTCGATGACGCAGCGGCTGTTATAGGGACAGTCCCGGCTGCAAGAGTAAATCTTGTGACATCGACTGGGTGAGAGAACGAGAAAAGAATTTCTTTGAAGAGAAAGATCTGAGACTTGTCGAGGAGAATGGAATATCGTATTTATTCGATTAACCGCCCTGGGCGCTTATTAAACTTTTGGACCTTGAGAGTGGGCGCTTATTCGAGGCTGGGCGCTTATTAAATTTTCACCATTTTCAGCAAGTGAAGTATGTTTATTTTGCAACAAAACAATAAATGCTAATAAGAAAACGCGAAGAAAAAACAGAGCAAGGTTTCTGTAAAATACTCTGAAGAAAACTCCGTCCTAGGGGAAGTCTCTTATTAGAATTTATTCACTCAAGTGGGTGGGGTGGGTTTGAGCGCTTATTTGACTTTGATTGGGAGAAGGAGGGGGTGGGCGCTTATTCGAGGTTGGGCGCTTATTAACTTTTTCTGCCTTTAGGATGGGCACTTATTCGAAGTGGGCGCTAATTCAAGGTTGGGCGCTTATTCGAATAAATACGGTAAATCTAGAATAGAGAGGCGCCAATGATTCGAGTACGATAGAAAAGTCAGGCTTGCAAAGCCATTGTGAATTAATAGAGACCTCTAGAGACGAGATTTGACGATGTCACTAGCCTTGTGAAAGATGGCGCACCAGCTCTCGAAACTGGTAACATTAAGGTAAAAAATAATTGGCTATGAGTGGCAATTTATGTATTCAAGCGATGTTTATTGTTGACTGTTTGCAACTTGATGCCGTGAATAGAATAGGATAGATTCAGGAGCCCATTACTGGATAGATTAGATTAGAGTAGCAAGAAATAGAATGGAGTAGGTTAGAGTCAAGAAGAGACTAAGGGCTCCTGGTAGAGTAGAATAGAAGAGTCGAGTTAGGTTGGAGAGAACCTTACAGATCAGGTACAACAGTGTAGCAGGGTTCAGTAGTAAGAGTCTGGATGTCTATTCTAAGAATAGATTAAAGCACAAATAAAATAGAATAATAGAGTGAAATTAAGTCGAGAATAGCAGTGTATGGTGGGGAGCATAGTCAGAAGGAGTGAAGGGAAGTAGGGTAGAGTGGAGTGGAATGGAGTCAGTGAATGGAGTGAAGTGAAGCAGAGTGAAATGGAATAGAATGAAGGGAAATATAGTGGAGTAGAGTGGAATGGGGTGAAGCAGAGTGGAGTAAAAGGGATTGGAAAAAAGAGGAGTTGGACTGGAGTGAAGTGGAAATGACTAGAGTGGAGTGGAACGGGAGGAGAGGAGTAGAATGGAGTGGAGTAGAGCGGAGTGGAAATGGAGTACTGGAGTGTGAAGTGGAGGAGATTAGAGAAAAGAGTGGACTGGAGTGAAGTGAGATATAGCTAGCCTCCCACGCAGACCATCGGAGGGCTTAGTGTGTCACGCGTTCCTTCACCACGAAAATCTGCTGAAACGAGGGGTAGGGACGCGTGACGAAGCCCTATAAGAACGTCTGCGTGGGATGTTGTCGACTCGACGGTTTTAGTGGACTGGATTGCTGGACTAGAGAGAGATGGAAGGGAGTAGACTCGGTAAAAGAGTGCATGGAGTGGAGTGAACTGGGCTGAGGATATTGCTGTTTGAGGTCAATTTTGTGCTAAAGTCATTATTTACTGCCTTTGCCCGCACACAAAATGTTCCACCTGTAGAGCTACTGGAGGTATCAAAAAATTTCGTCAGGGAGCACTAACCATAATAAGTTTTTAGTGATTTTTTTTTCCAAAAAAACTTTTTCAAGTTTCAATCCATGTCGATCCTCAGCAACAGACGACAGAAAACAATACAGTTTCAATGTCTAAATATAGTGCAAAATAACAAAACTGGACCATTATTTTTGGAATTCAACTGATATGAAGACACGTTTTCGCTCTTTAAAAAGATAGCAAATACCGTATTTCCTCGAATAATAGCCGCGGGCGATTATTCAAGGGAAGTCGATTATTCGAGGGAGGCGATTATTTCCAATATTGCTCACTGGAAGTTGTACCAGGCTATAATTATTTTGTTTTCTTATCCCATTAAATCCAAAAATTATCACATCAAATAAACTGAACATGGGCTTTTGAAGTGTTCCAAATTTGGTTCCTTGATTAATTTTCAGAGCTTGAATCGTCACTGATCAGATTTGCTGGATCAGATTCCCCTTCAACTTGACAGGGAGGGGATAAAAGAAAGAGAGGATTACGAGAGGGGTGATGGGGGGGGGGGGGGGGCGATTATGCAAGGGAGTCGATTATTTCAAATATTTCCATCAAAGGGGGGCGATAAATCGAGGGATGGCTATTATTAATACGGGAGTATGACATAGCCCCTTTGAATGTAGAGTGGAAAGGAAATCAGTGTTGAGTTGAGTGGAATCGAGTGAAGTGCAGGGAGGAAAAGTGAAGAATTGAGTAAGAAAGTAAAGGAATTAAATACTGGCATCCATTTGTAGGGAATTTAAGTGTGTGACTATTGTACGTAAGCAAGACGGATTTAAGAATGCCAGCCGACGCTACTATATTGCCCAAGTATTCCCTCCATGGTTTGTGAGGGAGACTGTGGGGTTGGGGGCTATTGCATGCACCCGTGTAGGTAGACTTTCCACAAGTCCTTCGTCGGATTATAAATACGTATACACAAAAGAAGTAATGTTTAAAGACAGGCGGAAATAATTAAATTTGAAATATCACCATTATCTCCGGATACAGCCCATTAAAACGTTTTCCTCAAAGGAAAACCTTTTCTGGGAAAATCTAAATTGAAGTCGTCGCATTTTCTGGAGGTGTCGTTTCAGGAAAACTGCTTGCTTGACTGACACTCGTGACGTAACCCGGAAATCAAGATTGCTGATAGCCAAAACACCCACACTACGACCACGCCATAAAGAAAAACATGTTTATTGGAAATTTGAAATGGTAAGAATTACCTTTCAAGTTAAAGAAAAGGACGTGCTTCATTTACGGCTAATTATGTAAGTCATCGTGCTCGGTTAACTTTTTAACAAGCATCATCAAATTAATGATTGAGCCACTGCGAGGGACTGAATGCAATTACGGAACTTTGCTGAAAAAAGCCGAGGACAAAGTGCATTTGCACCTGCGGAAAATGCGCTTTAAAACTTCCTGAACGGAAAATTGGCACACTTTTAAAGGTCCTTTTATGGGTAAAAAAAAATTTAATGAAAATAATGTTCAATATCTATAAATGGTGAGCATATAGACTTGCACCGCCGAGACAAAATACTAATAAAAATCAAGAGAGAATGAGAAAAAACTGATTGATAAATCGCATCATCACAAGAATTCTATAAAAACACACACAAAAAAAACCTAAGAAAAATGAATTTAAAAATATATTGATAATATAACCATAGTAACTGTGTACACTTCTAGTGAAAAGACAGTTCTTGAGAAGACTGTTGATCCTTGTGACACAATAGAGACACTAGTGCTAAGGAGGCATGCGCATTAGCCTTTCTATAGTATTAAGTTATGGTGGATGACGGAATTTTAGTCATTGCTAGATCTCGCACCGAACATGGTAGGTTGTTATTTAAGTCTCGCGCGTATCTCGGAGTTACGGAATTTTAAACGTTTTTCTGTTTTACATGATATTTAGAAATGAGTTACCGTAACTGTGTCAGTAATTCAAAAAATGTGATTTTGAAATAAACGTGATCACGAATAGACGCTGCCCTTAAATAAACGCCACCTCAAAACGATGAAAATTTATTGAACGCCGCGGCGTTTAATCGAGTTAACACGGCATCCATTGAATTTTTGTAAATAACACACTTTTAGCTAAACAAGCTCAGGCGGGGGACGCACAACGCAATCAGAAGGGGTGTACGTTCAGTTTCTTCAGGTTTACATAAACCTGATACTTGAAGTTTGTGATCGTCTAACTAATATTCTTTACAGTGGAACGTTTGTGATAACGTGTGACTTGCATTTTACCCGATCGTTCGAAGGATATACGAAATGTAATGAGCTTAAGCACAGCATTAAGCACAGAGTTCCTGAAAGATTTCAGAAACAGCAGAAAATTTAAGTCCTTTCGATATGCCGTTCGTCTTGATCACTTCTGGTACATATAACTCAGGTTATGACATTTTAGAAACTTACTGAAACCTTAATTATTCCGGATATCATTCAACAACCGAATCTAATAATTGTTTTATCATACATTGTTTTAAAGAAAATAGCGATACCCACACCGTCCCACAGAACAAAGTTTGACTTTGCTCTTAGAATAATCATACATTGCGCGCGTAACCAACAGGTTTTTCAGTTATCTGCTAGCAGATAACCAACTTATCTGCAGGTTGCACTGATCTCCAAAATTAAGTGTGGGCTTTTAGCAAAAAGAAGACAGCTAGTAAGCACAATATATAATAATCAGTGTTAGTGGATAAAAATATAATAAGCGCGCCTCACTTCTTAGATTTATCGCCATACCATTCTTACGAGCACCTTTCATACCCCGACTAGGTCTTGTCTGTAAGGCTTAAGTACCTACCGATCGGTGAATATTAGAGATAGCTTTCACAAGGTCAACAGATCTTTCTTTGCCCTTGAGTTAAATGACCAATAATCACTTCTTGATGAAAAGAAAACCCGTCAATAAAATTAAATCAGTGATACTCTTTGTAACTTTGCCACAAGAAAAGAAAAGGTGTGATGTGGTGTTTTTACAATGAATTTGACCCCTTCATTCATAACACTAGCACTTAGCTTATATTGAAGCACATTTAACTATCTGAAAGCCCCGAATTTCATTTAGACAATTATTAAGAGATTAACAACAACTTGAATGAAAGAACTGCTTGATAGCTAACATTCCTTTGTACAACTTTTAAAAATCCCTCTTTTAATGGGTGTCAGTCTTTTAACGAAAACAAGGTGCAGGCTTTGAGGAAAAAGCCCTTTTGGTTTGTGGAATGGCTTAGGTCTTTCTCCACACGGCGGCAAAAGTAAACGTTTTCGTATTTCAATGTTTCGTCATCACTTAATTTTGGGTAGGACAGGTGTTTTTCACTTACTTGTCTCTCCTCTGCTAACGAAAGATCAACCCTACGCTTTGATGATTCTTTGAAGTTCAGTTCCGGAACCCTCTACTCATTTGTAACTGATGCAAGCTCGGCATATTTCAACACAATTTCTTCTTGATCATATTCATCTGAGACACATTGCGCGCGTCGCTCATGAAAACGTATCATTCGATTATTTGTTTTGAGATTGCCATGGAAAGTTAGCTTTAAACGAACTCATGCGTAAATAAAAACCAGCTTTTTATCTATTTCACTTAAAATATTAGCCAGGCAATTTGTTATATAGTCGCTGTTCGGGTTTCAGCCATGCAGCTGATTTGTTATATTCGGCTGTCCCCGCAAAAACCAACATGCTCTTCTATTTTAATTTCAGATCTTCTTTTTAATATACTAAAAAACGGGAGTACAATATGGAAGCCGTGATATCTTCGAGCAGTAGTTCTTCTGTTAAAGAAAGTTGAAGAAAACAATAATTCTTTATCGTTGAATGCTACGATTTGGGTGCCAATTTCTAAGGAACGGGTCTTTTAGACACCCGTTATTGCAATAAATTCTTTATTTTGTTTATTCGAAAGTAAGATTACAGCAAAACTCAGACAATACTTGAAAAATGCCAATTGACGCGAGCGAAGTTAAAACTCTATGAGATGGCCTTCGTGCACGGAGAGGCTGTTTACAATATTGCCATGGTAACGGAAATTATTAATATTCTAGCATAAGAAACTGAGTTTCGTGGTGAAAGAGACATTTTTGTTGCCAAATATTTGAAAGCAACGATCAAAATAGATTTAAATAGAACTCCGTTTATAAGAAAGTCTCACCAACCAGTCTTCTAATTGCCTTTACTAGTGTTTGCTTCTCAGTTCATTTTAATAGCTATCGTCTACACTCGATATTTCCCACTTGTAGAACCGTTGAAATCTTAACAATTTTGCCTTTGTTGTATAACGGAATTGTTACATAAGCACTTGTACTGAAGTAATATTTCCAAAACATTTTCTTTGGCATTTCTTTTTTGTTGTTGTTCTAACGTTCGATCAGAGACGTCTGTAAAAGAAATCTGTCATTAAAATGAAATGAGCTGTGCTTACTAATTTGGTGATTCTGAAGCAACAAAGGGGTTTTTTCTTTACTGCTACTAGCAATCTTTTTGCATTTTTCTTCATTGCACTGTTTGATGTGACTATCTCGTTTGCTCAATACAGGTATGCGAATGAAATGACTCACAGTTAATCCTCGCTTGCAGTTTGACTTTTAAGTCTGGAAGAAATTTTGTATGCGATTTATTTCATTCGTAAGCTGGTAAAAGCCTCCAAGCTAGCTGATATTCCTGTAAGCATGCATAAGAACAACTTATGATTTTTACCAACCTTGGTCAAGTAAGTCGAAATTGTTGACAGCTTGTTTTTCTTGTTGGCTTCGTCGACTGGTTTTAAATTCCCAAAGAAAACATAAATATCCCATAAACGTTTTGTTAATTAGAATTGTTGTGTGGTTTCACTATTGTAAAAAGAACAACTTAAATTTTCGTGTCTCGTTTTGTGATCGATACGTGTTCCAATATCACATTAACTGTGCGACGTCAATGATTGTTTACCAGTATTAATTACTTTTCTCCCCACCAGGAAAACATGACATTGCATTACTGAGTGTTTTGAACTAAAATGAACATTAATTTTCGCACGTTTTAGTCCAATACTGTGTTATCTTGTCTTTTTTTTTTTTGATAATTGTCCTTGAAGTATGTTTCATTGAGTTATATTTCAGCATCGTATGATTTCTTTGTGTGTCATTTTAAAGATGTTTTTCGCAAATTTTTGAAACCCTTTTTTAAAATTCCAAGTACCAAGTACAATGTAAGTCAGTGATTGCTACGTATCTTTATACCTTTACAGATTTCGTACGTAATGGCTAGCCGATTTAGAATCACGTTTACGGAAAACGGAAACAGTCAGATTCATGTTGGCAATTTCTCAAATTTAGAAACGAGAAGATAAAAACTGTCCAAAATCATTCTTAATAATAAACCTGGCACAAAACTTCTAATATTTATGTAGATATAATCAACACTAAAGAAACTTGGTCACGTGCTATAAACTGGCGTTTACCTTTCAATCTCTCTTATCAGATACTGCAGAGAACCTAAGTATGATAAAGTTGTAATTTTTAACGATGACCGAGGAAAACGTGTTATATGGCTTAAAATCCCAGGGTTTTGGCTAGATACAGAGTTCCAACTTACTAGGCAACAATATTTGAAAAACAAACGTTCTTTATGTGTTCCATTATCTAAGCCACTGATATTCCTTTGCGCAAGGCCTAACGAGAAATAGCCTGAGAAAATGGCCGTCATCATTTCGCGACGCCACCAGTGGTTTCCGCGCGAAATGACGTCTGAGAAACGAGGGCACAAATTCCATACTGATGACGCGTCAGTACCTAGATCTGGTTAGTGCTTCCAATCACGACCAATCAGAAGCACTAACCAGATCTGGGTAGTGACGCTTTATCAGTATGAAACTTTTACGCTCGTTTCTCAGACGCCATTTCGCGGGGAAACCAGTGCTGGTGTCGCGAAATGACGGCTCTTTCCTCAGGCTTTAGATGTATGTACAAAATTCTGTCTTTCTAGTGAAAAATCCATTATTCTCTCGGCTGCTTCAGTCATTAAGGCTTGAGTTTGATTATGTTCACATGAATGGTCATTAACATCATTAAGGAATCACTAGGTCAAGTCAGAGGCTGTATGTCTATATATGGGCTGTTTGTTCAGGAAAATTGCCAGTCCACTGCACAATCATACCTCAGAAATATTTTTTAGTACATTTTCAGTACATAAGCTCTCTTCATGAGGCAAAATTGTTCGAAAAGAATCTTAAGTAGAATAAAATACAGTCGTCTTCAGACATCTCTCTACGAAGTGCATTTCTTGGTGCGTTGTAGACTTGCTCACAAGTCGAGCTTTTGAGCGCGTAGCGCGACTGTGAGGTGAGCGCGAAGCGCGATCGTACCGCGATCGGAAGCAGGGAAGTAAGTCAGTCGCACTGTGTGCATGGGTTTTATGGCGCACAACCAAAAGTCCAGTCGCATATGCGACCAGTTAGTCGTCAGCTTTGAGCCCTGTTAAGTGTTACCACACCAGACCAGAAAACCAAGCGAACGACTTTGAGAAAGTCTAGGTGCGTTGCCTTGGCTTCTCTCTCCGATATAGTAGAGAACTTAAAGGAGCTATGTCACGAAATTTCATCCAAATTAGGAAATTACAAAATGCCCGTTAAATTAAGAGAAATGTAAAAATAACGGCTTAAAACTTTAAAGAAAGGTTAAAATAACATAGCAGAAACAACAGATGCCACACATGAGAAAAACTGAAGATGATTGAAACGGATGGAAATTAGGGTTTTTGAAAACTATTCAGCCTAACAGTTTTTCAAAGTTGATCCCTGCTGCTTGCAACTTCAAAATAATGCTCAGGAGACATATTTGTTTGTCTCAAATCTCTGATTTTGTCATTTACATGTAATTTCTTTGCTTACTTTAAGTTCCCTAGCGATTGAGGGCGAGTAATTGGCAAAATTAAACAAAATGAACTGGAGTGCAGTGACACAGCCCCTTTTAGGAACATAATGACAAAACCGTGAATTCAGGATCTTTCAAAGTTCATCGTGATTGTTACAACGCGCTCAATAAATATTTGTCTTGTTTGTATAGGTAATAGCATGATTTGTAGTGATATTTGGCATAAATACCACGAGTGGTATTTCGAAATGGTTATACGTAATTTGAGACAATTTTGAAATATCACGAGTGGTATTTATGCGAAATATCATGTACAAATCATGCTATTATTTGTTTATACTACTACCCGTAAAGGTTTTGTAATTTTCACATGTAGGTATTTCAAATTAAGCCGAAATACCACTGCTCTAAGCCAATCAAATTGCAGAAATTTCTCATGAAGTAGTATAAAAATTTGAATCACAGTCAAACCCTACTTTACGCACACCCTCTCAATACAAACACCTCATTATTACGGACAGTTTACTTTGTCCGTAGGGGAAAAAAAGCTCTTACGTCTTCCTAAATTCAACCCGCTTAATACGGACACGCCGTTAATACGTGCACTTTCTATGACCCCCTCAGTTTCCGTATTTGGAACCGCATTAATGAGCAGAAAGTCGAGAACGATAAATTAGTCGTCTTGTAGTACGTCCTTCATAATACGTCGCACCAGGAAGTTTTATGCCTTAGTGACTAGTTGTGGAGTGACAGCAAAGAAATGCACGGAGTGTGATGCACGTGCAGAACAAGACGATTGACTTCTTATTAGTAGGTGAGAAAACATAAAATCAAAACGTGCTAAAATGACGTTCTCAGGGCAGGACTAAACAATAACAAAACAACAAAGAGACATCTCTTTATGAGGCATGCGCACTTTAATGACTGTTATCGAACTTACAATAATTCCCATACAAATCCTCATAACTTGGCTTCGAGTTGTGAGCTTGGGTAACCTGTGGTCTTAGGTGACGTAAATCTACACGTGCTTAAAATTTGATGGCCGCAGTTGGAAAATTATAATACATTTGATCACAGCTGAATAGCAAACAGACTGCGTAATAACAACATGTAAAGGCAGAATAGCAAATAAAAACGAGCAGTTTCGGCTGCTTACAATTAGTCGATTTGAATTGCTATTCACTTTAGACCCTGGTAAAGACATTTCGTGACAAGAATTAATCAGATGCTTCTTGCGCCAAGAGAAAAACATATGACTGTTTTATAGTTTTGCTTGTCAAAAAAGACTGCTTTGCAGGTGCAAAGTCTTGTTGTTTTGCTGATTATTCATTACTAAGGCAGTGGACATTTATTGAAAGTGGATTATAAGCAATAAATATTCGACGGTTTAGTATATATCAGTTAATATCAGTTGTACCATAACTCGAATCTAAGTCCGATTTCTCTTGTTTTCTTTATTCGCTCGCTGTGATTAGAGATCTGACAATGGCTATTTCAATTCAACACAGCAATATGATATACGGATTTAACTGATAAGGTTGTTTTCATGCGGTTTAATATTATTTACTAAGCATACTTAATATATATTTTTTGCAATAAAACTTGTGTCAAGACAGATGTATACCGTCTTAGACTGATTCTGAATCCGAAGACACCAAGACACCAGTCAGTTTGAACTTGAATTCAGCAAAACGAAGCGAAACAGCGGAAAATGGTGCAATATTATCTTCGTCTTTCCTTCTCTAAATTAATATCAAAGAATGCCTTATTTTTTTAGTCATTGGACTCACACTCAACTTTAGCAAATAGCTTTAAGGAGAATTAACATATTTTCTGAGAAATTAAAAAAATTAGAGTAGCAGGCATGATACGTGCTTATTTTTCTAACTAAAATTTTGTAATTCAGTTAATGAGATGCTTGTTGCGTCGAAATTTCGAAATCTATCAGGAAGTACGCTAGCCTACCTTTCCATGCACTGCGCATCATTAAGACCAAGAGCCATCTTTCATGACACGATTCCTTTTCAAAGTGAACACAGCCGTTCTAACAGCAAACCCTCATGCACACCACTTTGATCGCTGAAGTTTTTGCTCCTTCGGGTTTTGATATGATTTTTCTTTTAGTACTGAATTACTGATGCTGATCGACAACGAATGGCAAGAGAACTTGTTTTCAATAATAATCATTTGATACGTTACGGTCCAAAATGGTCGCAAATCCTACGCCTCCGGCTTGACGATGATATATCTCGTCCGGCTGCACTATTACTAAGAGTGAGGCTATGCCAATAAAATAGCTTTTTCTCACAATAGTCACTTTAAACAATAATGCAAGATACCTTTTCATTTGGTAAAGGAACTAGATCGGCCGCATTCAAGAAACAGAAAAGCTAAAATAACAGGACCGATTTGGGCTACTCCTCACGAGGAACCGGACGAACTTTTCACCGTTTTGAAAAATTTAACCAGACACTTTGTCTCAGTTCACACGGAACTTTGATCTGTTAAGCGTACGGTTAAGGTGATTCCTTGTGGTAGCTAGAGCTTGTCGCTTACGAGAGTGGTCACTAGGAGAGCTTCAACTATGAAGAATGGAAATGCAACTGATTTTAGTGCATTAACACAAACCATTCTAGTTTGCGGAGGGCAGTGAACAAAGTAGTGATCTCGACTCCTGCGATTTCAGACCTGTGCCTCTATTTCAATCGAACAGAAATGGAAACATAAAATAAACCGTATCAAAAAAATAAGTCTTCCTGTCCATAAGTGAGGTTTTCATTCTCAAATTGATGTAGTTGTAGGATGAAATACCTGAACTTTCTACAAAGCCATGCACTAGCTTTAAGAATTGTCAATGATTTATTCAGCCTATCAAGTCCTGTTTAGTTTTAACTGCAATACTAAACCCCCAACTCAAGGGCGTTTTCGTGGATGAAAACGGGTCACGTGTCATAAACACCTGCGGTCTATGTGTTTCGGCCGTTGACCGAGAAAGCCTGGGAGGACGCCGCAGAGGAACTAGGCAAATATCTTCCCAAAGCAAACAAAACTCATTTGCACGAAGTCATTTTCGTGTTCCTTGAAAACGTGGAAAATCTACGTTTCATTCGCGCTAAGACAAGATGTGGCGAACAAACTTACGCTGAGTGAAGATCATCTAACCTCAGAACTGCTAAAATCGATAGTACGCTTCATATATAAGGTCAGGAGTGTGGCATTGGATTTTAACGCACAAAAATTTGAAGAGGTTTACTGAAGAGAAGAAAAATGTTTAAACTCGTGAGTTTCTTTTGCACATTTGAAATTTCATTTCACATTCGTCATCTTAGAATTGTTTTTCTACCAGGACATGAAAAAACGCAGGAAGAACCGTTTATGTAGAACATTCATTCGGAGTAGATGAATAAACAAAAAACAAGAATATTTTGTATGACGTTTGTCCTAATACGACCTTTACAAGTCCTTATCAGTTAAAGTGCGTTATTACGCTGATTAAAAATGGTTTGTTCCTTACCAAAAAGAAATATTCTCTTCGCTTGTCTGTTGGTATAAATCTTCCTCGATGATTGGCGACACAGCAAGCATAATAACGGCTAAATCAAATTCGGTGGTAAATTTCCCATCGAAAATTAAGTGTTTTAATTGGAGAGAAGACAGTAATGTCAATAACATGATTAGCTATAGTGCGTCATCGAGAATTCGTTTAAATTTGAGTCTGGGAGCATGTACTTGTGCTACAAGATGTAAATTTTTAGGTGCACTACCCGAAATTTTAGGCGCGCAGCTGAAAATTTTAGGAGTACAGCTTACAATATTGGGAGCATCTATTTCAAAAGAAAGAGTAAAAAGCTTAACAGTGCCACGTTTACGTCATCTTCAGTTTGTTGCTTTTATTTCAGACCTATGATTGATAAAAGATAGCCGATTTGTTTTGCAGTAATATTGTTGTGATTTTTAATACTAATTTCTCTGTTTGACAGCACAGTTGCTACAGTTGACTAAATAAAACTTACACTTGAAAAAAAAATGCACAAAAACAATGAGTATGTCGAACTAGAATGAAAATCAGTGAATTTGTTAAATGCGCTGTGACTTAATGTAACTGGGATATGACTTGAAAACTCTCTTACTTGGAAGAAAAAAGGCTCTTAATCCGCACTGTTTTTGTTTTGACAAGCTTGACACTTAGAACTGAACGTTCGACACAATCGTCCATTGCGCAAGAAGCACGTGTTTCGTTCGTAGCACATTTCCTTGTGTCAGCGCCGTTTATTACAACGTCGAAATGAAAATGAACATTCGAGTTCGTGGAATCCATTGGGGGAAACGACGAATTAAACATACACAGATGAAAGGAATACAATGTAACTTTTTAATTTAGAGCCTGGTTGGGGTATTTCTACATTACTTTTACTTTCATTGCTTGAAGCTACTGTTTAATGTCTTACCAGTTCCAGTACGTAAAGTCCGTAAGTATGATCAAGTTAGGAAGCAGGGAAGTAACTCAGTCGCACTGTGTGCATGGGTTTTACGGCGCACAGGTGCAATTACACATGATTTTTCTGGCGCACAACCAAAAATCGTCGCCTATGCGACCAGTTAGTCGTTAGCTTTGAGCCCTGCTTAGTCTTAAAACCAAATCGTGTAGCTTTAACTGAGTTGCCTGGTTCATCGGTCCATTCAAATAATTAAAGGCATTACCACACA
Organism: Porites cylindrica; assembly: GCA_964035525.1. Lineage (NCBI taxonomy): Eukaryota > Metazoa > Cnidaria > Anthozoa > Scleractinia > Poritidae > Porites > Porites cylindrica. The sequence goes on from OZ037783.1 coordinate 27,755,504, forward strand.
CAAGAAAATTACACAAGGTATTTGACTTCAACCACTACGACATGCACCTCACCGTCCTTTTTCTAGTATAAACTACATGTGTAGGGTATTGTTGTTTTGACTCTACGGGGATTACTAAATTTGAATAAGATTTCAATCACGTAGAAAGACAAAACATCTAGTTATTTCGCAATCATAGAAATCATTTGTGGGTCATGATGAAAAAGGACTTTACACCACTAGTCTCGAGTGTTTCAAAAACACATTCAGCGGAACCGCCCGTCAATGCGGCCACTAAAGGGGTACGGCTTTCCTTAGTTCACAAATACTTATAGCCAAAAAAGAAAGAAAGAATTGTATCGTTATCATTTCTCAAGGTTTATTTTCGTTTTTCAACTAGACTGCACATTTTTTGGCTTGAGTGGACGTATTAACGAAGTGAATAATATTGTTTTGTTAAAAACATTCATCTTGAATCTCCAACTCTTAGATCAATTCAAATATCGAATTTACCCCCCAATAGAGAGGAGAAGTGTGACGTCACGTTACCATGGTAGCAAAATTTCTGGATCTGGAATTTAAGATAGCGCGTCGGCGACGGCGGCGAAAACGTCTCTTAAAAGGTGACTTTGCGTTCCCTGAAACTTCAGCGCGATTATTCCAACTCGCTCACTTTGTCTAGCGTAGGCGAACTCCCCTGGTATTGAATTCTTGAGAAAAATATTCTATTTTAAAAAGACTAAGTTACTGTTTTGCTAATCTTAACCTATTTCTTTCTTGACGTTCTCGTTGCCGTCGCCGCAGTGAAATCTTAAAGTCTGCATTAGAAAATTCACGAACAACGACAAAGGACAAATGCAAAGCAGTATATAACAACCACTGGAACGGAAAAAAAAACAGGGAAAATCGATTTCGTCCATTGTGAACTTTCCATTGTGCGACTGTTTTAGTTGACAGTAACTAATTAGCTTTAACTTCCTGAATGTAATGTTACATAATCTCGCTTATTATCCAGCAAAATAATGTACATGTATTAGTGGAGAAGTTAGCAATTGGTCACTGTTGGTATTTAAAAGCATCAAGGCTCTGTTCAGTATATTTCTTATGGTGTTTCTCTGTACTTCAGTAAATGAATGTTCTCTTTTATGCTTGTCAAGAGACTTTCAGCTGTTGGTGGAGGGATTTCCACTTTTGGCGACTTGTAGGAAACATATGGTTTCAACTAAGAACCAAAAAAGGGAAAAATTATAATACAGTAAAGACGGGAAAGTCTGGCTTGACTACTAGTATGCTTCAATCAGGAATTCTTTGGTAGGGGGAAAAATCCCATCCTACGAGACCTTAAAAAATCCCTGGACCAAAGTTTAACTCCAAAACAAATCCCATGCTGAATTTTCAAGCCTTTAAACTTTCCAGAAAGCATTAAATGATATAACATGGAAAACAACGAAAACTAGGCGGCCGGGATATGCTGGCATTACCACGAATCTTCAGATTGTTTTGAATAAGAAACCCCTACTTTAATCAAGCCACCCAAAAAAAAAAAATACTTGCCACATTTTCCTACCCAAAAAATCCCTGAATCAAAAATTTCAAACCCCCAAAAATCGATCTCATCCCCATCATTTAAAATGTGGAGTACCCGCTGGGGGACAGGGCTGCTAGTTTGGAACATTGAATTCAACCTTGCCTGTTGGGCTTTTTCCTTGGTTTAACTTGTAAAGCCACAATATGAACATGCAAAAAAGTCCAGACTGATCTCCGTCCATTTCCTTTAGTTATAACTTACTCAATTCTCGTAACCTTTTCTCCGGTGGGGGGGGGGGGGGGGGGGGGTACTCCCTTACAAGAGGCTAATAGGGATGTGCCGCTGGATGGGGTCGCATTTTCACGACTGGATTGACTATAATTGGAAGACTATAATGGGAAGATTCTCAGTTAAAAAATAAGAAAGCTGTTGTTTATTAAGTTTAACAATAAGCTCGCATTGACCACATTACATTCCGCTGCTTGAAACCACATTGATAAGGTAGATGTATAAATTGAAAGTGACTAAGTTGGGATCGCGAAAATTACATTTTCCAAAAAGTGACTAGGGTCGGGTCTATAGTTGGCCAAAAAATAGACTATAATGAGGTAGGGGCTCTGAGAGGCCAGCGGCACATACCCAGCAAACAAGTACCCAAGTACCCCCCACTCCCGGGCCTTTTCTCTTAATTTTGGAATGATATTGTTAGAAGAAAACTGTGTTGGTCACTTTTGGGATGTAAAGGGTAAACCCTTTAAGAGACCAATCTGGGTGCATTAACCCCTGAAAGATGCCATTGTTCTAAAACGTTGAACCACTGGTTTTCACTGTTCAGGTAAAGACGACGTATATGACCGATGTCTTCTTCCCGTCTTTAATTTCTTCACCCCTGATGATAAAATTTGCCCTAGAAATACCTCTGCTTTAATATAACCGAATTACCTCAAAGCCTGTCAAATCTGGAACGATAAACTCTGGAACTTTCTTGTAAACAATTCTGTATCCACCTAAAAAAAGATATAATTCCACTGATGTTAAGTGCTACAGAGGTAATTTGCAATTCAGGAGGAAAAGATCTTTAGGAGCAATGGGTAGTCTGAGTTTTAAGCAATGAATTGCATGACTTACATGTATGTGGATGAGCATTTACATCTGTACTTCCTGTACTGGATACAGATGACGTAAAACAAAACTATGAAACAATACCAAACAGTAGGTTGAGCATGACTGTCACATGAACGTAGTCCAGAATAGGACTGTTGCTGACAGTTACTGACGTATTGTGACTCACAATGCCAAAGAGATTTAAACACCCTTAACAGAAAACAAAGAGGCCCTTTGTATTATGTCATCTGTGTCCAGTACGAAAGTAAAAGCGGGTGGTTGTTCACAGGATTGTTAAAAAGTAAAAGAGTACTTGTTCATAGTTATGAAATTTAAAAAAATTAATGTGCTTCAAAAATGTTTCACTCCAAAAAAATGTCTTCAATTTTAGCAAAAAAAAAAACAGAAAAAATGTCTTCATGTCTTATACACTTTTGACAACAGCTTCTGGCCTGTACACTGTAAACTTTGTTGTCATGGTACTCACATAAGTGGACCACTGGTGGCAGAAATATTTGAGCTTTTAAACCTTAGCTTAGACCTGTCCTCAAAGTATATGTAAAATAAAATAATCTTGAATCAATAGGAAACTAAAAGTACATGTGAAATACAGTTCTTTCCCCCAAATTTCTTATAATGTTAGAAGTCTGTTTGAGTCATAGCCATTTACTTATCAACTTCGGAACTCTTTGGAGTCTTCAGTACATTGTTGGCAGTACATGTCCATATCTTCAGATACAATCGGTTCTCCACAAAAACATTTTCGCAAGTATATAGACAAAACAGAACAGGAATAATCCAGCTCAAATTGCTCCTTTTTCCCTCTTAGTTTATTAGTACAGTCCATGACAAGGCAGAAGGAGCAGCAAGCAACAGAGAAGGGCCATTACAACACAGGAACCCCAACATGATCTTACCTCTTCTCGTATGATAACCTGGAGGTCTGACCCCACGGCCTACAGTAAAAAAATTGAAAAACAATTTCTTTATTAACCCTCTTTCAAGTTCTCACTGTTTGCCACCCATAATTCCCATTAGCCCATTTGTCCCTGGACATTTTGCCAACATATGCTGTTTGGCACTAGTGGAGCCATCTGGCCATAAAGAAAGAAAAAAAATGCCCAAAACAAGCACATTGCAGGTTGTTGTTCCCGATGCAAAATGACAGCTTCTGGCCATGTGCAGATGAAGTCAAGGACTTTGAAGTCTTTTCCCCTGATGTAAAAGTATTACGATCTCCAGAAATGTGCAGATTTGAATAATTATTGAGTTATTATGCAGGCATGAGGCTTAACGAGCACGATAGAAGCAGTTTAAGTGCAAACCCGGGCTGCACTTTACCACAACGTAAGGCTTACAAAGTATGGTCATGTCACTACAAAGTTGTTTCGCTGCATAATGAAGTGGATTCCCTGCAAAGTTGTAAAGTCGTTTTGCTAACTTTACTCGTTATTACCCATTTGTAGTACATTCTAAATTGTTTTTAACTGTTTAATTGAAAAAGTTGGTCGCAGTGAATCAAATATATGATGCATTGAAACAACTTGTGGTGAAACGATTGTAATTCAGGCTTTCCCTTCGAGATATCCACTCCAGGGAGTGGAACCCCGGTTTCACTTGATCTGTGCTTCACCCAGGAGGACCCCCCCTCCCCTTCCTTGTTCCCCTTAGTTCCTAGTGACTAGGGGATATAGGCCTCACCCCTTGGAGACTGATCAGGGTTCCTGTCCAGGGTGGCTCACCCTGGTACCAGTGACCACTTGATCTTGTCTCCCCCCAGGAGGGCTTCTCTCCTGGTCCCCTTACCCCAAGATTTACGCGCTCCCCTGCCACCAATATTTTGCCCATTACTTTCCTGCAGTCTTTTCTGCTTAGTATTACTGCCTAGAACAGCAATGCGCAGCCATCCACCGATCGGAAGAGTTTATAATCTTTACCACATTAATTAGAATAAGCGAGCGTTTACCTTTGTAAAAGTTCTTGTTTCCCCTCTTGCCCGTCATTACTCCACGTGTTGCACCTCTGAAGAGGCCCCGAATAATATTCAGCGGCATTGATCGTGTAAACTACCTATCGATACGAGAAAATTTGCCAAAAATTGACCTAAAGACAAAGTGTGTTCGATTAAAGATGGCGGAAAATGCTTAGCATCCACGCCTCTGTACGGTAAGCTTGACCCCAGTTCTACTCTAACAGTCACCAAGGTGAGCAGAAAAGAGCAGCACTAGATGCTGGGCAATCCAACGTTTTTCTCTAAGACTTGAGCTGTAAGGGATATGTCGACAGGTACAGGTTTTAGTAGGAAGAAGTCTACTTCTACTGGAACGACTAAAAAGGCTGCAGTAACCAGTCCAGCGCGAAAAAGCAGCAGTCAGGGGGGATTTGTGGATCACATCTCACAGGCCAGAATCAAAGATGTAAGTGTGGTATCAGTGGTTTTAGATAACGCCATAGTCTCTCCAACGGCGCGATGACACTGTAAAATGCTTCTACCGTTTAGAAAATAGTCAGAAAATTTATTTGAGGTTCCTTGTAGAAGAAATGGGACAACTTTCTCCATATAAGTAAAAGAATCATAAAGCTATTCGGTAAGTTTTTCCAGTGCTCTTCAGTGTTTTCCAGGAGACCGGGGCCCTGAGGCTTTCGAAGTAAAACTTTACTTCCTGGTAAAAGCACTGAGAGGGCAAGTGAAAGATGAGCCAGCCTTTCTTAAATATAACCTCTATAAACAGTCATTTGTGACAATACATTAAAAATTATGAAGAACAGAACTTCTTAAGTGGAGTAAGTTACAAAAATCTGTCCCTCTTTTCAGCTTGAACAACAAGTGTCAGATCTGAAGAGACGCTTGGATGAGCTCCGCAAAGCTAAGAATACTACCATCGTTAAAAAGGACAAAGAATATATAACTACAGGGGCACCTCAGTCTCCCCATAACAATTCAACTACAGCAAACTGTGCATCTGACCAAAGAGCCCCCTCTGTGGATACAGCAAATGAAGTAAAATTACAACAAAGTAAACAAGAAATTAAGGCATTACAAGACAATATTGCTGCTATGAAAGAGCTGCACAGAGCAGAAATAGAGGAACTAAAGAATGAGATAGAGAAACAGGTACTGTTTTTGTGAATTATTGAGTTTACTTCTTATAAGCCCATTAAGGGGCCAGGGGAATTCCCTCATTTGGCCTATACGGTTATGTGCCACTGAGCAGGGTATGAATTTGAGTCTTGAGTCTAAAAAGGTATACAAATATTATTTGGCATCTTGAACAGGTTGTCTTTTTTGAGCAAAATCCTGTAAAAGAGTGTGGAGATAAGCAATGAGCGGCCTACATTGTGGTTTGCAAAAATTCTAACTCCTTGATGTTGGTTTGAAAAGCTTAACTGTTGTCGTCAAAATTTATTTTCCTTTGCCCCCAAACCCCCGCCCCCCAAAAAACCATCACTTGGTATGCAGGCTACTAAGGTAAGAGAGAAGCCCAGCATCAAAACAATTTTCCTGGGCCCTGGCCACATTTTGGCTCAACAGTGGGTTAGGGGGCTGCTACCCCTGACCCCTTCCCCAGGAAACGGTTTGACTATATACCACTTGATGTTGATCAACCAACACCTATTGTTGTTCTCTGCAGGGTAGACAGTCTGAGTCTGACTTTGCTTCTGACCTCGAAAACTTAAAGAAACAAAACAGAGAACTTAAGGAGGAAAATGAACTGCTCAATTCTAAGACAGTGACTTTACAACTACGAATTGATGATCTGTTAGAAGAGCTGAGTAAGAAAGAGGCTGAGTGGTGTTCTAAAGAGGAAAAACTAATTTTGGAGGTACAGTCAAATGCTGAAACCCTGCTTTTAGACACCCGCTTAATACTGACACCTCATTATTTTGGACAGTTTGCTTTGTCCTTAGGGAAGGAAACCCTTACAGTTTCTCTAAATTCAACCCACTCAATACAGACACTTTCCATGGCCCCCTAAGTGTCTGTATTAACTGGGTTTGACTGTCCAAGACAAATATGTGATATTAAACAGGGAGGGGTGCGAGCCCTGGAGAATAGTGGGGAAAGGAAGTGTACTGGGAGACAGCAGAGGCCAGGGTTGGAGATGGAAGTTTTAAAAGGGTGGAGAGTCGGGGAAATAGGAGAAAATTTCACAACCATGCTCAGCCAGGGGTTTCAATAAGCACCTACGACCAACGAAACGCGTCAGCTACTTTACTCAGAGTGGTTGGCTACTTTTTTCCTCAGAAAAGAAGCAACTAGTTTTAATTATGTTGTGAACAAGAATAATATTATATCATAAAATCTGAATTAAACATTAGCTTAATAAATTACTATGATATGCTTTCAAGGGCCACTGATATGTTATATCACACCAGAAGCACTTCCTGTTACGTAAACACTGTATTTCAGTCTTGAATTTTTTCCACGTTTCTTTGTAGGCTTATGCAGAATTTTTTTATGTGCAAATGTACTTAATTTTGAATATTGACATTTGTCTGTTGCTTGTAATTTAGAATTGATTGTATGGGTATGAAACCTGAATGAAAACTATATTTTCTTGAATGAAAACACGTTCTTCTGTTCTCAATTTAGTCCCCACAACACTGGAAATCACATTTTAGGGTTTTGAAATTCCAAAATTTTCTGGGGAGCATGCCCCCAGACCCCCCTGGAAGAAGGGGGCAAATGGCCCCTTGTTGATTCAGTTAGTTACTCTATTCAAACCTGCTGGCTACTTCAATTATTATTGACCCCCTACATGCTTAAATGTTTGCAATCAAAAAACGGTTCAAGGGAGGAAGCGTAGAAAAATGGGGCAAGAGCCGGGAATGCAAGAGAGGTCCCCCTCCCTGACCAAGCTTGTGCAGTCAAGATGGCTGGATATTGACCAAGTTCTTTCTCTGCATATTTTATGAACAGTCAACGTCGATAAAACTGCAAAAGAGAACGAGGTCAATGTCCAACCATCTCGAACGGACAAGCTTGGTTACTAAAGTATTTATTAAATGGTTTAGGGGAACGTTTTTCTTGCGTGAACTAAGCGAGAATTCTTAAGTGGGCAAGGTAGGCCTATCTTGCTCACTTGTAACTAAGGATTTGCTTTATCACATGTTTCATCAAGCCTGCTCGCAAAACCAGCCATATCACAAGGGCACCCAACGACTGATTTCTGAAAAATATGTGTTCGGAGAAGCAGATATTGCCAGGAATTTTCTATTACTTAAGGACGGCTAAAAATATCAGCTAAATGACCGTTTCATTTATGTACAATTTTCGAATTTTATCTAATAAATGCCCTACGATTTTCTGAAGTGTATTTTTCCATATTTCACTCCCCGTACCTTAAGTTAGATACAGTACTTTCAGATTCAACTCCAGGACATTTCGTGAACATTTGACAATCTAAATGAGATTGAATAAGGTCGATAAAGTTTGAGACAGTTCAAATTCACTTTCATGACGTTGTCGGTTTGTTGGCATCCACAAATTTTGCGATAACATCCCTAAAACAGTCCCATAATGCAATTAGCCATAACTCCGACCCAGGGTCGCGCAACCTGAAAATGGCCAACGGTTGTGAGTCATGTTTGGCGTGACAAATCTTTTATAAAGTGAAATAAAAAACGTGATGAGAGCAGTTAAGAGCAGGTTGAATCAATGAACCTGCATCCACATTTAAAGCTTTATGATTTTCAGGTTAAAACATCGTGGGGTGAGAAGTACCAGAAGTGGATGGCGCAGACTGAACAAAAGATAGAGGAACTACAAACAGCCAACAACTTCCTGTAAGACTGCTTTAGATGTAATTCCCTTTCACACTCTCAAACTGAGCCTGATTTCAGTCCCTTGGCGTTGTGTTACATCAAGGCCCCACTGTGTTAGCAGTGAGCGAAGAAACGAGATAAAACGTTGGAGAGGGGGAGGGGTGGGGGTGGAGAAGAGAAACAGTTACTGTAATTTTTGTAGCTGCACGTGTCCAAATAACTTAAACAAACACGAGAATCTTCTTTTTAAAGGTATACACGTATCAATTTATGGCGTAGAGGTAAGAAGGTATGAAGGCTCAGATCTTAACGACTATACCGTACAGTTACACCGTGATTATTTTCATACTGCAAGCTTTTTTTATTTTTCAGAAAAATGCTTCTGGAAAAAGAAAAACCTGACCGGAGTTAAGGTTCAAAAAAGAGCAGTAGATTCGGTTTCGCCTTATCTACGATGGAACGATTCTGTCCAAGATACTACAGACTGATGAAACTGCTGGAGGTAGAGTGAAGGAGGAATTGTTCGCAGGAGACTGATTCAATGCTAGGCTCCATTTCCGCTGATCTTTCGGGTCAGCACCTCCCCCACAGGTGCCCCAACCTAAAGCTGTGAGTCACTGGAGATGATTTTGCAAAATTGCGATCATGGCGAAAATGTAACAGTTTGTATGGCGATATTGGGAAGGGGCAGCGTGGCCGAGTGGCAAGCGCGTCGGACTCGCTATCCGGCGGTCCCGGGTTCAAGTCCCGCACTGGCTTCTTGCTGGATTTGTCCTTGGTCTTTCCGAGTTCCAATCCTCGCGATCGGCCACGCTTGTAAATGGTTAACTGGTTGTCTCCTCCAAATTGAGATTTTTAATCCTGTCATGTTCTATTTAAATAATTTGTTTCTAAGTATCTGAGTGGGGTGCCTGTAAACTAGCTGGATAAGCTAAGTGAACTTCCACTGTAAACAAGCCTTTAACTTTTATCTTTGAACGCTACGCTGTGGAAAACGTAAATACCATAAAATTATCAATAAAATCACCTTATATTACTTCAATGATGTATTGCTTGCTGTCTGGACCGTTACTTTCTCAAAACTACCAAGGGAGCTAAAACTCGCAAAAAAACTACGTGTCGAACCGCGCACAGAAAGCAAGTAATACACCATGGAAGTAAGATAAGGTATTTTCAATGAGGAATCGAATTTACAGTTTTTATGTTTTCTAAAGCATATCGTAAATATAACCTTATAAACTCTTGCATTTTCGCCACGACCGTTGTTTCACATTATTATCTTCAATGACTCACAGCTGGAACTTGGTTGCCCTGTGCCTCCCCGAGGTGGGGGGGGGAGTCATTTCAAAATGAACTGTCACAACTGTCCATTGCCAATGAACGGGGATCAAACCGGATTCACAAAACTTTATTTGAATCTCGTGAAAACAAATCTTAGTTTTCTTGCCTTTTACAGAGGCTCAAAATTATATTTTGTTTTACGTTGAAAATCATCTAACTAAATGCAATGGGAGCTTTTATCGTCGGACATTTTACCAACACCGACGCACCTCATTAACTCTTGAAAACTCCTGCATGGACAGGAGCTGAGGAAAATGCGCAAACTTAGAACTTAACAAATCCTCTGGTAAGTTGTTCTGCTTCCGAATAAGAATTCCTCGAATTGGATATTACAATACATGAATGTTTAAATATATGGATAACAGTACACAATGAGTTTTTAGAAGGCAAAACAAGAAAAATGTCAAAAATGGCCAAGTTAACTATTGGAGAGTTATTGAACGTCAACCCCGTAAACAGTTTGCTCAAAGCTTTTATTGGAGATTTTGAGTAGCTGCCTAAGTCTTGAACTCATAACCATGTATACCAGTGGTAAAAGTATGAGGTGGGGCAAGTCCTAAAATAGCCTTAAACGTTTATTAGGACAAAATGAGCTTATAATACGCGTATAAACGTAGAAACAAATGCTACTAAAACGATATAAAATAGCGGGATTTAGCGAAATGACTTAACCCGCTCTTCGTGTCATCTCCAAGGATAGAAGATCAGGGGCGGATCCAGGATTTTTTTTAGGAGGGGGTGCACTCGTCTCTTGCTCTACTTCAACACCAATAAACCACATAGTTTTCTTTTTTTGCAGAATACCAGTTGTATTAGAAAACCGCAGGTCATCTCGGGGGGGCGGGTGGGGGGTGCGCACCCCCTGCACCCTCCCCCTAGATCCGCCCCTGAAGATGTTAGGCGAAGGCCATGTCTGTGAAGTGTAGACACATACATGTGATTCTTCAAGGCATATAGCTTTCGATGATTCTCCTCCCATCGGTTCTAAGTTTGTTCCTTTTTTTATTTACAAAGAAGGCGGCTGGCTACGAGACACAGACGTTTTCGTCCCGAGCAGCTTTGTGCAACTCCTCTCCCAGAAATCCAATTTCTCAAAAATACAAATATACCGTTTGAATACACCGTGTAAATCGTCCAAAGATGACCAAATACTTCTTCTATATCGTTATTTCGACCTTCACAAGCCCAACCAGGCCGATAGAAATTGTTTTTCCCCTACATAACAATTTTTGAAGAAGTTCCGTCGAACGACCAGAAATCAAAATGCCGCACATGCGTATCACAGTCCCGTCAGAAATAATGCAATACGTTACAGGTAACCAATGCGGGACTCTATTAAAAAGTATTGGTGTAGCATGACAAAATTTGGTGTAACACGACAGAAGAAGCTTTTTTTCTTAATCTAACACAGAAGACATCCTAAATCCCTTTCGCCTTGATAATCAATCTCTTATAGAGGCTTCGGTGAATTTAACTGAAGTGTTCGCATAAACTCTGACGAACTAACTGCCATTACCTCTGACTACTCATATTAGTTTGCAGGAGAGGAGGACAGGGGCGTGGGAGCCCAGGAGAATAAGGGGCGGGAGGTGGGAGTCCATAAAAAGGTGGGAAGCGGGAGAAATAAAGGGAAATAATTACGCAACAATTAAAACTTAATGACTCGTCCGAAGGGAAACAGTTAATTCTGTTTCCCGAGAACCTCAATGAAATTCGAGGGAAACAAAATTAAATGTTTCCCGAGGGACCAGACTTTAAGGGATCTGTTATATAGCCCACGAAGAAAAAACAGTGCACTGTTATCATGTGACGTCATACATTTGGTACTGTTTTCCGCTCAGAGATTTTGGCGGGAAACGGTTTCATTGTTAGATGTCATGTGACCTCGAAGTAACCAATGTGAGTGGGCGATGTTGGGGAAAAATTTCCAGCTATATGACAATGCTTCATATTTCGCAACAGAAAAAGGGCTGAAGGAAACAGAAGTCAAAGAAAGGGTCGGGAGCCAGCGGTAGCCTGGATTGAAAGGAATGGGAGGCTGGAGGTTTGGATCCACGTGTCCCCCCTAGCTCACACCCTTAATCTGCTTAAGCATGCAAGAAGAACAATGTAGTAGGCTGATTTAGCAAGAGAACAGGAACGTCACTTGACGACGGAAAAGAGCACGGAAAGGACTAAACTCCACTTCCGGTGCCCGATTTGCCGCTCTGTCATTGGTCAAGCAAGCTGTTTGATTTGGGCGCGCCGCCCAGTCAACTGACGTTCCTTTTCTGTTGCTAAATCAGCCTAGTGTTCAGCAACTTCAACGACCCAAAATAAAAGAAATATATCAGCCTAAGAATATTAGCCTGATTGACTTAAAGAGAAGTTCAATACGTTTCTGTCATTCATGTAAAACAAATTCATCAAAGCAACCGTTGAAAGATTTTGAATGAAAGCTCAGGATCTTGCAAAGTTACATACAGCAATTACAAAGACCAACTCAACAAAGAAAAAAAATTAGTATGTGTAATGGTGAACTTCCACGGTCGCGTAAATTTTCCGTGCGTAGATATGTAAATAGTACCACGGTACTGTCTTAAGTCATTTCGCTGTTGTTTAGTATTTCTGACCTCTATGTATGAAGTGCTCAGTAACTCCATTTATCCTTGCATGTGTTTATACATGTGATAAAGATATCCACAATGATCGTAGCAGTATTCATCACACATCCAGCAAGTGAATCTTTCCTTGTCTCTAGCAGATCGTTTCTCGCAATCATGTCTCTTAAGAGCATTGTCATCAGTGAAATCCTTACCACATGATTCACATTTGTGCGGTGAATCAGAATGGAATTTTCTTTTGTGATAAAACAATGTCTGTTTCCGGGTGAAACATTTGTCACACTGAGTACACTTGAAGGGTCTTTCTCCTCTGTGTATCCGCAGATGGATTTGCAAGTGAGATGAGCTTCGGAAATATTTTTTACACCGAGTGCATTTAAAGGGCGTTTCATTGGTATGTATTAACATGTGTCTTTTCAAGTGTGATGACCGTATGAAAGACTTTTCACACTGAGTACACTTGAAAGGTCTTTCTCCACTGTGTATCCGCAGATGGTCTTGCAAGTGAGAAGACTTTCTGAAACACTTTTCACACTGAGTACATTTAAAGGGCCTTTCATTACTATGTATTAACAAGTGTCTTTTCAAATCTGATGATTGTCTGAAACACTTGTCACACCGACTACATTTGTGGGGTTTTACTCCGTTGTGTACCCCAAGGTGATAGTTTAAACCGGAAGAATGTCTGAAACACTTGTCACAATGACTGCACTTGAACGGTTTTTCTCCGTTGTGTACCCTGCGGTGATACATTAATCCTGAAGAATGTCTGAAACACTTTTCACACCGAGTGCATTTGTAGGGTTTTTCTCCACTGTGCATCCGCAGATGGTGTTGCAAGTGATATGACCTTCGGAAACATTTTTTGCACTGAGGACATTTGAAGGGCCTTTCATTAGTATGTATAAACAAGTGCCTTTTCAAATCTGTTGACCGTCTGAAACACTTGTCACACTGAGTACATTTGTAGGGTTTTTCTCCACTGTGTATCCGTAGATGGTCTTGTAAGTGGGATGATTGTCGGAAACAATTTTTACAGAGAGTACACTTGTAGGGCCTCTCATCACTGTGTACTTTGAGGTGTTGGCTGCACTTGAACGACTTTCCTCGAGTCCTCTTCTCTGCGGCCATGTCTGGCAATTTAAAAGCAAGAAAAACAGAAGGCTTCGATTGAGTTGTTAACGGCGACATTTTTGGGGGGGTTCTACCGGTTGGTTGTGTGGGTTACCTGACAAAATGCCGAATTTTTGGAAGTTGGAGAGTCAACTATATGTGTGTTCGACTAAAAAAATAATTTGTAAGAGTTCCAAATAAATATTCCTTTTCCATTATATCATTCAGTCTATCAATCTATCCTGGTTAACATTTAACTAAAATTTTCTCAGTTTGAGTCTCATCAAATTCGATGTCGGTTTTGTTCTCAAGTGCAGCTTTATCCAAAGCTTGCATCAGTGAATCGATGAGAAAAAATGGAGCCTAAAAATTGAAATCACCTTGTCGTTTCTGGCTGAGTTAAGTAGCATTTTGTCGAGTTTTGTACCTGGAAGTAACACAAACTCGACAAAATGCCATTCTGATCCACTGATACAAGCTTAGGATGAAAGGCACATAAGGTCACAGAACGAATTTGATGACAAACAGAGGAAAGAGGAGAGTTGTAAATAAACCAGCACAAATGAATAGACAATGATAAGATCGTAAAAGAATATTTATTATTTACTGGGACTATGAGATATTTTTTACTTCTCTTTAGTCATATTTATATATATAGTCGACTCTCCAGCTCCGATGCTTTTGTCAATCTATAATGTATTGTCATCTACCTGCAGTATGTCTATGCTACCCATGATGTAACTGTTAAAGATGTGTTTAGCTAGTAGAAAAACGTGCGAGACACGCAGTTATAGGAGTGTTTGTTTAGTGTCAGCTTACATGTAATATTCCACAGATCAACATACAGCTCAGACATCATGGTCCAGTTAAATAAACACTGAGATGCCAACCTCTGGAGATCTAAAATCTTGAGAATCTCCCGCACTACCCCTCTAATGTCAACAAACCCCCACCTCCTAAAACCCCAAAAATCGACCCACCCAACGCAGGTTAGAAAGCCAGGCCATGGGAATGGCTTAGGACACTATATGAAGCCGTACATGAAGTACATGCCATTAAAATTCGCATCACAAAATAGTCTTTGACATCAGTGACTAAATACGTGCAAAAATGCTCCAGAAAACTTACTATTTTGGTAAAAAGGGGCTAAATTTCAAACTAAAGCACAAAAATACTTAAAAGTCTTTTTTATACCGGAGACTTGGTGACCCGTACGGGAGATCAGTGCTGTATCCGGCCGGGGGACTCCCTGATAATCCCGAAGAGTTGGCAGAAATGTAAACAGCTTAGCTCCTGGCCCTTATCCCTTTCGGAAATAAAAAACGTTGTTTTTGATTGAGGGGAAAACAGTGACCTGTAATCGTGATCATGGAAACTGAGTTGCTGCCGCCCCTTTCACCTTTAAAAATGATAGCGTTCGGACGGGTTCGGTCATTTTAAGGGGTCACTTCTGGAAATATTCAGTTCTCACAAAAGATGGAAGAAACACAAAACGGTGAATACTTACCGTAATTTCGTTCAGTTTCGCGAAGTCTCCCTAATGCAGATTATCGACTAAATATAAGCGCGCTGAGATGGAAGGAACGCTCGCAATACAACCAAAATGGCGGATTTGCCCGATCCTTGTACCCAGGCCCTTTCATTTTATGTACTTGTGGCATCATTCTACAATCCTTGCTGACACAACAACAACAAAAAAGCGGTTAAATCGGAGGATGCAAATCCATCAAGAATTGAAAAGTGAATGAATTCCCTGGGTACCATTGTATGTGAGAGTATGTTTATTGCCATTTATACCACACCAAAAATACAGCTCAACATGCCGAAACTGAAGCGGGGCCGCAGTATAACTTATATTGTGGCTTAATTTATTCTTGTCTGAGAAATAAACGATGATCATTCGACATCCATTGTTCTTGATAGGGCCGCAAAGAAATAAATTATGATGTATACGAGCCTAACTTTTTTACCGAAAACACTTTCAGTGAAGCTAAGATTTGAAATAAACTGAAATACTTCTTTTTTATTGAGTTCTTAAGTGAGGTACTAGGTGAGGTTAGAAACATGAAAACCGTCTTAAACAGTGTAAAATTTCTTTTTAAATCATTGAACCACAGTTGTTACTGCAAAGAAGGCGCCATGTTTACGTGCGCTAAAGAAAAGGTCACTTCTGTGATTAAAAATACATATAGGCATTGTAATCAGTTGCTTGAGGCCTCGAGATGTAAGAAACATTTAATGACAGACTTGTGCAAAAAACCTTTTAAGACACTAGAAAAACTACACAAAGCGTTATCAAAATCTCAGGACCAATATACATCTCAGTTTCTAGTAGATGCCTGTAAAACAAGTCCTAAAGTTCTGTGGTCCGGCCCGTATTAAGAAAGTGTGAAGCAAGGGGGTTGGGGTAGCAGACCTGGAGGTCGATGGCAAGGGCTAAATCCTTGAACACCAATTCTGTCGCGTCTGTTTGTCCGAAGGTATGAATAACATCCCGTCTCTTAAGCCGAGCATTATCCCTCGTATTGAGAGCCATTAATATTCAGCTGTAAAGGCGTCAAAAAACAACTGCAATCTTTAAAGGATGATAAAGCGCCTGGTCCTGACAGCCTTTATCTTTTATTACTTAACCTAGGTGCAAACGAATCCGGGATATTTTTGCTTGTGGAATCCGTAATCCTGGGCTTTGGAAAACGGAATACAGCTCAAGGAACCCGGAATCCCGAAAACGATTGGATACATAAGGGCAATTCTTACAATTAAGACCAGAATTCAAAAAAGAGACCAGCCCCTCCTTATCTCAAGGTCTGGATGACCCCCCCCCCCCCCCCCACCCCCCTTATCTCAAGGTCTGGATCAGCCACTGGGCCAGCCTCACTTTCAGGAGTTTGAGGCCGCAATTCTGTTCTGAATACCTTGTCTTGATAGCTAACCAGATGGCGAGAAATTCTCCCGGCTATGTCATTCACATTCTTCTCAAAATCCTAAAAAAACATATGCTGGTACAACCTAATAATCAATAAAGACAAAAATAAATCGACAAGACGCGTTCTTAATTTTAAGAGACCTGATAGAACTGGTGTATTCCATAATTTGAGGCAGCTATCAGATCGACCTCCAAGTACAAAACTTGCTTCCGTTATTTGTACTTCATAAAAAGGTGTGAAGGGGAATAAATAAGGGGGAAATGATTACGTAACAATGCCTCACATTTCGCGGTCGAAAATGAGCCAAAGGAAAAAAGCCACGAAAAAAAGGGACGGGATCCAGAAATGCAAGGTACGAGAGGGGGGAGATTTGGACCCCACCCTGTCCCCCCTAGTCTTAAGCAACGTAACAACGGTATAAACACTTATCTGTGTCCTTTAATTTTAAGCACGCATCAGGAAAAATACAATGTTCAGCAACTTCAACGAAACGTAAATGAAATGTATTGGACCCCGTTTACACAGGTCTGGACAAGTTTTTAACAGAGGACTTTTAAACCGGTGCAATCCTTTTACACGGAACCGTTCAAAGTCTGTTACTGTTTACACGAGTCCGTATAAATGTTTGCCAGTATCAGCATTGGAATGGCTCTTTTTATCAAAGGAGCGTAATTAGGCTCCAGGCCTTTACCGCACAAACAGTGAAAAAACTTGCGCGGTTCAGGTGTTCACACGTAAGTCAACGCAAAAGCGAGGCCGTACCTGCCAAAAATGCCGGGTCCCGTGTAAAGGAAAGGCGGATCCATTCACGTTTTTGTCGTCAGTTTAAAATTTTGCACGTACACGTATAAACGGGGTCTTGGGCTAAGTATCCTAGACTGGTTGACCTGTTGAGTATTAGACATATTAGATTTTACGAGAAATCCAAAATGCGTTTCTTGTTATTACCAGTAAATGAGAGCTTACCGTAAACTGCCGCTCATAAGCCCTGACGCTTAGTAAGGGGTGTTAGGAGGAGGCCTTATAAAGAGAGGGGCTTGTATCCGAAGGGTTTGATTTCCGGAGTAAAAAAAGGCTTCGAAAGAAGCTATAGCAGTGCTGATCAAAACGTGTTTTGACTTTTCTGTTTTTAATTTAGGCTAAGCAAAAATGACATCATACTATCGAATTCATTTCAATAAAAGCAGAGGGTGGGGCGTGCTTATAAAGGATGCTTTTTTTAGGGATAGATGGCCTATAACTGGGGAGGGTTATAAGAGGGCCGGGTTATAGTGAGCGGTAGTTTACGGTAACTGTATCCAACACCTAAATTAAACAAAGCAAAATTATCACTGCAATTACATATCCCAACTCAAATAGAAACAAATTTACTATGTATAGTGGAGTCAGTATTGTTAACTATGTTGTGATCACATCGTTGCGCCCACCATCGTGATTAAGCCTTATCTATCTACCAATTATGTGTTGACTGAATCATGGTAAAAAGGCGTGTTCAACTAACTAACTGAAACAGAACTACAACCAAACAAAGAATTGTTCCGTTACAAATGGGTGGAAAACTGCATGGACGAACTCAAACGGAACATTAACTCGTAAACCCCCCGCGTTAGTATCACTGCTCATAAGTCATTTTCCAAACCACTGTTATTTATCATTTTTGGGCTCTTTTAGAAGCCTTTTGTAACTCCATTTATCCTTGCATGTGTTTATACATGTGATAAAGATATCCACAATGATCGTAGCAGTATTCATCACACATCCAGCAAGTGAATCTTTCTTTGTCTCTAGCAGATCGTTTCTCGCAATCGTGCCTCTTCAAAGCATTGTCATCAGTGAAAGATTTACCGCATGACTCACATTCGTACGGTGAATCAGAATGGTATTTTCTTTTGTGATAAAACAGTGTCTGTTTCCGGGTGAAACATTTGTCACACTGAGTACACTTAAAGGGTCTTTCTCCACTGTGTATCCGCAGATGGACTTGTAAGTGAGATGAGCTTCGGAAATATTTTTTACACCGAGTGCATTTAAAGGGCGTTTCATTGGTATGTATTAACATGTGTCTTTTCAAATGTGATGACCATCTGAAACACTTGTCACAATGAGTGCATTTGTAGGGTTTTTCTCCACTGTGTATCCGCAGATGGTTTTGTAAGTCGGATGATTGACGGAAACATTTTTTACACTGAGTACACTTGAAGGGTCTTTCTCCACTGTGCATCCGCAGATGGTATTGAAAGGTGGATGAGCGTCGGAAACATTTTTCACACTGAGTACATTTGAAGGGCCTTTCATTGTTATGTATTAACAAGTGTCTTTTCAAATCTGTTGACCATCTGAAACACTTGTCACACTGAGTACATTTATAGGGTTTTTCTCCACTGTGTATCCGCAGATGGCTTTGCAAGGAAGATGATTGTCGAAAACATTTTTTACACTGAGTACATTTGTAGGGTTTTTCTCCACTGTGTATCCGAAGATGGCCTTGTAAGTGAGATGAGCGTCGGAAATATTTGTTACACTGGGTACACTTGTAGGGTCTCTCATCACTGTGTATTCTGAGGTGCCGGTTTAAGCCAGTTACTTGTTTAAAGCACTTGTTACATTGGATACACCTGTAGGGTCTCTCATCACTGTGTAATCTGAGGTGCCGGTTTAAGCTAGTTCCTTGTTTAAAGCACTTGTTACATTGGCTACACTTGTAGGGTCTCTCATCACTGTGTACCCTGAGGTGGTGGTATAAAACTGATGCTTGTTTAAAGCACTTGTTACATTGGCTACACTTGTAGGGCCTCTGTGCACTGTGAATTTTCATGTGCACATTTAGAGCTGACTTTGCATTAAAAGCCTTTTTACAGGTGCTGCACTTGAATGACTTTCTTCGAGTCCTCTTCTCCGCGGCCATGTCTGACATTTTAAAAGCAAGAAAAACCGAAAAACCGGTTGAATTTTTAACGGCAACACTTTTTGTGTCGGTTCTGCCGGTTGGTTGTTTGTGTTACCTGGAAAAATGCCGCAATTTTTGAAGCTTGAGAGTCAACTATATGTGTATTCGACCAAGAGAACTAAAAAACTAGTTTGTAATAGTTCCGCTGAATAAGTATTCCTTTTCCATTATATCATTGTCTATCAATCTATCCTAGTTAATTTTGAACTAGAATTTTCACAGTGTGATTCTCATCAAATTCGATGTTCTGTTCTTATGTGTGGCTTTATCCAAAGCTTGTATCAGTGAATCAATCAGAATAAATGGAGCCTAAAAATTAAAACCACCTTTGCTGTTCCTGGCTGATTTAAGTAGCATTTGGTCGAGTTTTGCACCTGGAGGTAACAGAAACTCGACAAAATGCCATTCCGATCCACTGATACAAGCTTAGGATGAAATGACACGTAAGATCGCAGAACCACTTTCATGACAAAAAGAGGAATTTTCAGTTGAATTTAAGCAGGACAAATCAATAGACAATGATATGACTCGATAAACGAAATTTACTGGAACTGTTAGATATTTTTTGACCCGATCTTCATTAGTCATACGTAGTCGACTCTCCAGCTCCGATGCTCTTTTGTCTATGAATAAATGAATGAACTTTACTTAAGTGTCAGAGTATTTAGGTAGATACATAATGTATTATCATTGATCTGCAGTACAAGTCTATGCTGCGCGTGATGTAACTGTTAAAGGTGTGTTTTGCTAGTACATGAACTTAATGCGAAACACGCAATTAATAGGAGTGTTTGTTTAGGTGTCAGTTTACATGTAACATTCCACAAGTCAAAATACAGCTTAGTCACCATGCTCCAGTTAAATAAAAAGTGTAGCTCCTGGTCCTAATCCTTATTGAAGAACAAAAAAGGTTGTTTCTGTACCATGGGAAAACGGTGACCTGTAATCGTGATTAGTTAAACTTAGTTGCTGCCGCCCCTTTCACTTTGAAAAAGGCTAGCGTTTGGTTATGAGGTCACTCCTTGGGATCACTTCTGGAAACATTCAATTCTCACATAAAATGGAAGAAACACAAAACGATTAATACTTACCGTAATTTCCTTCAGTTCCGCAAAGTCTCCCCAATGCAGATAATCGATTGAATACAGCGTGCTGAGGTAGCAGGAACAATCGCAATGTGAACAGCAATGAAAACAAAATGGCGGATTAGCCGATCCTTGTGTCCAGGGCCTTTCATGTTATATACTTGTGACATCATTCTACATGTTCTACAATCAACAATGTGGTCTCCCTCGACTCCCTCGCAGCCGTTTTAGTATCGTCACGCAACGCTCCTCCCAGAGGAGCGTTGCGTGACGATACTAAAAACGGTTGCGAGGGAGACTAACAACAATGCGGCTGATGGAGGCAAATTCATGAAATATTGTAGAAGTGAATGCCTTGGGTACCACTGTATGTGAACGTATGTTTATTCCCATTTATACCACACAAAAAATACAACTCAACATGGAGGAAATTGGAGCCGGGTCGCGCCATAAATTATACTGCAGTTCAACTTTATGGAAAGAAATAAACCATGATCAACCGACACCCATTGTTCTTCACAGGGCAAAAGAAATAAACTATGATGTAAGCAATGAGCCTAACTTTTTTGCCGAAAACAATTTTGGAGCTAGGATTTCAAACAAAGGAAATTCTTCCCTTTTTTATTGAGTTCTGGTGAGGTGATGTTAGGAACTTGAAAACCGTCTTAAACAGTGCAAAATTTCTTTTTAAAGCATTAAGCGAGAGTTGTTACTGCAAAGAACGCGCTATCTTTACGTGCGCTAAAGAAAAGGTCACTTTTGTTATTAAAAATACATATAGGCATTGTAATTGGTTGGCTTGCTAGAGGCGTCGAGATATTTAGCTGGCAACCCATCTCACATGTCAGAAACATTCAATGAGAGACTTGTGCAAAAACCATCCCAACAAATAAGGTCACGTCTGAAGGTTGTGTTTGGTAGATTTTGATCCATTTTGTTTCGTTTCATCGTAATAAACCATTCGCAGTTTTGCACGCTGACTTCTTTTATCGCCCCATGTAAGCCGGGGAATCGAGATTCTGGAATCCGGGATATCAGTTTTGCTTGTGGAATCCGGAATCCTGGGCTTTGGAAAACGGAATGCAGCTCAAGGAACCCGGAATCCCAATAACGACTGCATACATAAGGCGATTTTATAACCTAGACCAGAATTCATTTTTTCTTCTCTCATATTTGAATTTGGTAATGCCAGCAAAGCTACAAGTTGTGAACGACGTAATATCATTATCGGCCAGCCTCAATTCGCAAATCTGTGTTTTAATACCTTGCCTTGATAGCTGACCAGATGGCGAGAAATTCTCCCGGCTATGTCATTCACATTCTTCTCAGAATCCTAAAAAAATATTGCTGGTACAACCTAATAATCAATAAAGACAAAAATATATCGAAGAGACGCGTTCTTAATTTTAAGAGACTGATAATGGTATATTTTATAATTTGGGGCAGCTATCAGATCGACCTCTAAGCCTAGTACAAAACTTGCTTCCGTTTATATTTGTAGTTCATAAAAAGGTGCAAAGGGGATAAATAGGGGGGAAAAGATTACGCAACAATGCTTCTCATTTCGCGGTCGAAAGTGAGCTAAAGGAAAAACGCCAAAAAAAAAGGGGCGGGATCCAGGAATACAAGGTACGGAGGGCGGGAGCTTTGGACCCCACCGTGTTCCTCCTAGTCTTAAGCTACGTAACAACGGTACACACACTTAACTGTGTCCTTTAATTTTAAGCACGCAACAGGAACAATATAATGTTCAGCAACTTCAACGAACAACGTAACTGAAATGTATTAGATCCCGTTGACACAGGTCCGGACAATTTTTTAACGCACGAATTTTAACCCTCGTCTGTGCAATCCTTTTACACGGAACCGTTCGAATTCTGTTACAGTACTGTTTACACGAGTCCGCGCAAATTTTTGCCAGTATCAGCATTGAAATGGCTCTTTATTTTATCAAAGGCGCGTAATTAGGCTCCTGGCTTTTACCGCACAAACTGTGAAAAAACTTGCACAGGTCAGGTCCAAACACGTGAGTCAACGTAAAAGTGAGGCCGTAACAATAAAAAGTGTTTTTCTACTGGTCCCGTGCAAACGAAAGGCAGATCAGTGTACATTTTTGTCTTCCGTTCAAAATTTTGTACGTACCCGCGGTATAAACGGGGTCTTGGGCTAAGTGTACTAGCCTGGTTGACCGGTTGAGAATTAGAAAAAGATTTTAAGAGAACTCCAAAATGCGTTTCTTGTTACTACCAGTAAATGCAGAGAGCATACCTTAAACTGCTGCTTTTAAGCCCTGGCGTTTAGTTAGGGGTGTGAGGAGGGCTTATTAAACAGGGAGGCTTATATCCGAGGGGGGTTATAACCCGAGTAAAAAAAAAAGGCTTCGAAAGAAGCTATAACATTGCTGATCAAAACAAGTTTTGCTTTATCTCTTCAATAAAAGCATAGCAAAAATGACCATATACTATAGAATTCATTTCAATGAAATCGAATAGGGGAGGGGGGGGGGGGGGAGTAATATCCGATGGGGCTTATAAAGGATGCTTTTTTTTAGCAGTAGAGGGCCTATAACAGGGGAATGTTATGAGAAGGGGGGTTATGAGCGGTAGTTTACGGTACCTGTATAAAACAACTAAATTGAACATAGCCTAGCAAAATTATCACCGTCGAGCGACTTCGAATTAAAGCTCAAATCTTACAAAAGTTCCATACCGCAATTACATATCCCAACTCAAATAGAAACAAATTTACAATGTGCAGTGGAGTGAGTATTGCTAATTATGTTGTGATCATATCATTGCATCCCTCTTCGTCATTAAGCGTTATCTAACCATTATAAACCGCATATCTGTGTTGACTGAATCGTGCCCGTAAAAAGGCATGTTCAATAGACTAAACTGAAACCAAACTACAACCAAACCAAGAATTATTCGGCTACAAATGCGTGCAAAACTGCAGGGATGAACTGAAACCGAACAGTAACTCGTGAAGCCGCAGCGTTTGTACCACTGCTCATAAGCCATTTTCCAAGGCACTTCATGTATTTGTAAAGCACTGTTGTTTATTATTTTAGGCCTCTATGTATGGACACCTTTTGAAACTCCATTTCTTTACCTTATTTGATTATGCAGAGCTTGTTTGGGTAGACCAGCATAATGTAACCTTAATGACCAGTTTGCAAGTCTTGCATAATAAGGCTGCTAAAATAATTTTAGACAGACCTCTCTATTCATCTGCTACGCATGCGCTTGCCACTCTTAAGTGGGTTCCATTAGAAAAAAGGCGTTTTCAGAGAAGATGTATTTATGTGTATAAGTGTTTAAATGGACTCGTTGAGCATGATATGAACTTCATAAGACAGCAAGAACAACATGGTTATAATACCAGAACTAAGCTGAATCTCAGACTTCCAAGTGTCAAGAGGAATTGGGGCAAACAACAGACTGCATTTCATGCCATCAAGGATTTTAACTCGCTTAGCCAGGCAATCAGACAATCCGTGAATATGAATATTTTTAAACGTAATCTTTTTAAATTTGTAATTTAAATGTATTGCATGCCATCAAGGATTTTGACTCCCTTCGCCAGGCAATCAGTCAATCCGTGATTCTGAATATTTTTAAACCTAATCTTTTTAAATTTGTAATTTAAATCGATTTCAGTTAATATCTTGTACATTTTAATAGTTTTTACATATTTTAGATTTTTAATGTATTTGCGAATTGTATTTTGTATTTTGCATTTTTTTTTAATTTTATGAGATACTTTTTGAAAACCATATATTTATATGAAAAAGTCATCTCAATAAAGATTATTATTATTTATTTATTTTATTTTATTTTATTTTATCCTTGCATATGTTTATACATGTGATAAAGATATCCACAATGATCGTAGCAGTATTCATCACACATCCAGCAGGTGAATCTTTTCTTGTCTCTAGCAGATCGTTTCTCACAATCGTGCCTCTTCAAAGCATTGTCATCAGTGAAATCTTTACCACATGATTCACATTTGTGCGGTGAATCAGAATGGAATTTTTTTTTGTGATAAAACAGTGTCTGTTTCCGGGTGAAACATTTTTCACACTGAGTACATTTGAAGGGCCTTTCATTAGTATGTATTAACAAGTGGCTTTTCAAATCTGATGACCGTATGAAACACTTGTCGCAATGAGTATATTTGTAGGGTTTTTCTCCACTGTGTATCCGCAGATGGTCTTGCAAGGTAGATGAGCATCGGAATCATTTTTTACACCGAGTGCATTTAAAGAGCCTTTCATTATTACGTATTAACAAGTGCCTTTTCAAATCTGATGACCGTCTGAAACACTTGTCGCAATGAGTACATTTGTAGTGTCTTTGTTTACTGTGTATCCGCAGATGGTTTTGTAAGTGAGATGATTGTCGGAAACATTTTTTACACCGAGTACACTTGTAGGGCCTTTCACCACCGTGTACTGTGAGGTGATAGTATAAACCTTGTGTTTGTTTAAAGGCATTGGCTACACTTGTAGGGCCTTTTATCAATGTGTACCCTGAGTTGCTGGTTTAAGCCAGTTATTTGTTTAAAGCACTTGTTACATTGGCTACACTTGTAGGGCCTCTGTTCACTGTGAATTTTCATGTGCCTATTCAGAGCTGACTTTGTATTAAAAGCCTTTCTACAGGTTCTGCATTTGAATGACTTTCTTCGAGTCCTCTTTTCCGAGCCATGTCTAACATTTTAAAAGCAAGAAAAAGGAAGGTTTTGGTTGAGTTTTTACCGGCGACATTTTT
Source organism: Porites cylindrica (assembly GCA_964035525.1). Taxonomy (NCBI): domain Eukaryota; kingdom Metazoa; phylum Cnidaria; class Anthozoa; order Scleractinia; family Poritidae; genus Porites; species Porites cylindrica. The sequence continues at coordinate 27,780,672 of OZ037783.1, forward strand.
TGTGTGGATTCTTTGTACCCGTTGATTGTTTGGGTTATCTTACAAAATGCCGAATTTTTCGAAGCTGGAGAGTCAACTATATGAGTATTTGACTATGAGAGATGAAAAAACATTTCTAATAATTTCAAATAAATATTCCTTACCCATTATATCATCCTCTATCAATTTATCCTGGTTAATTTTTAACTAAAATTTTTATGTGGGTTCTTTGTACCGGTTGGTTGTTTGAGTTACTTGGTTGTTTCGAAGCTGGAGAGTCAACTAAATGTGTATTTGACTACGAGAACTAAAAAAAATAATTTCTCATAGTTTCAAACAAATATTCCTTTTCCATTATATCATCCTCTTTCAATTTATCCTGTTTAATTTTGAACTACAATTTTCTTAGTTTGATTCTCATCAAATTAGATGTCCTGTTCTCAGGTGTGGCTATTGTTGGTTTTCACCTGATGTCACTAATATGTAAACTACAAACTATCGATCCTACCGAGATTTTACTTTCACGATGTATTAGAGCAGCTGAAAACTAATTTCCATACAAATTTTCGCTTCAAACGAGTTCTTGGTTTTGTGATAGAGCACGCTTGAATTTCTATGCATTCTATTCAGTTTATGCATTAGAAAAAGTATTACTTTAATGTTTATGAGTTCCTCGAAGAATAAATTCACGCTTTTGTAGCAAAACTCGGTAACAGATGTTTCTGTTGGTTTCCATCCACCATGTTGGTACCCATCCGGATGAGCACCAGCGTGGCGTCTCCATACAAATCTCTATAAATTTGGATAAAACAGTTCTTCCGATATCTATTTCTCTGACCTGAATCTTGGCGAGGGTCTTTGCATACTTACCTCCTTTCATTTCCCAGATTCTGGACTTTGTCAATTGAACGGTTTTAATTTTTATTTCGATCTGTTTTGAATAGCGTGACACTGAAAAGCAGCAATATCCAAAGCTTGTATCAGTGAATCGATCAGAATAAATGAAGCCTAAATAAAAACACAATTAAAATCACCTTGCCGTCTCTGGCTGATTTAAGTAGCATTATGTCGAGTTTTGCACCTGGAGATAACACTGAGAAACTCCACAAAATGCCATTCCGGGCCCATCAGTTGATACAAGCTTAGGATGAAATGGCACAGGTAAGATCGGAGAACGAATTTGATGACAAACAGAGGAATTTTCGAATTTTTTTTTTTGACGTGTACATTTAGGCCTGGTTCAGACGCCGTACTTTTCATGTGCCGAACCTAACTGAATAAGTTCGACTTTGGAGCGACACTGGCGCGACATCTGATTCAGACGGCGTACCGTGTGTCGAACCTAAGTTAAGTTCGACAAAAGTTCGACAGACTCTGTCGAACTTAACGCTTTTGCCGCACCAAACTAAAACTGCCGTACCAAATTGATTCAGACGCCGCTCTTTTGCCGTACTTAATTCATCAGTTAGGTTCAGCACATGAGTGGAGCGGCGTCTGAACCGGGCCTTAGTTCCTTTATTAACGTCTTAATTTTAATTGCGTTATTTTCCTCGCTTATACATGACTGTGCTCACATGGTGGGTGGCTCCTCCTAAAGTAATGGAGCCGAAACCAATTGTGGAATTGCACGCGTTTTAGGCACCCTACTGATGAACAGTTGGGACACGTAGAGATATATATATTTTTTAGCAACTAGGATAATTTGCAGTCTGTCTACTTCGATGTGTTTTGCTAGTAGACAAACATACGAAACACGCTAGCTAGGAGTGTTTTGTTTAGGTGTCAGTTTACATGTAACTTTCTACAGGGTCAAAATACAGCTTAATCACCATGCTCCAGTTAGATAAACATTGTAGCTCCTGGTCCTAACCCTTATCGGCAAAAAAAAGTTGTTTTTTGTCCCAGGGGAAAACAGTGACCGGTAATCGTGATCAGAGAAACTGAGTTGCTGCCGCCCCGTTCGCTTTGAAAAATGCTAGCGTTTGGTCATGGGGTCACTCCTTGGGGTCACTTCTGGAAACATTCAATTCTCCCATAATATGGAAAAAACAAAACAGTTAATACTTACCGTAATTTCCTTCAGTTCCGCAAAGTCTCCCCAATGCAGATAATCGATTGAATACAAGCGTGCATCGCAATGTGACCAGCGATGAAAACAAAATGGCAAAATGGCGGATTTGCCCGATCCTTGTGCCCAGGCCCTTTCATCTTATACACTTGTAACGTCATCCTACAATGCTTGCAGACACAACATCAATGTAGTCTCCCTCGCAGCCGTTTTTAGTATCGTCACACAACGCAACGTTCGTGGGGAGGAGCGTTGCGTGAGGATACTAAAAACGACTGCGAGGGAGACTAACAACGATGCGGCTGAAGGAGGCAAATCCATTAAGTATTGAAGAAGTGAATTCCTTGGGTATCAGTGTATGTAAGAGTATGTTTATTGCCATTTATACCACACTAAAAATACCGCTCAACACGGAGAAGACAGGAGCCGGATCGCTCTATAAATTATTTTGTAATTCAACTTTATTCGACTAAGAAATAAAACATGATCAACCGACACCCATTGTTCTTCACAGGGCAAAAGAAATAAACTATGATGTAAGCAAGCCTAACTTTTTTGCCGAAAACTATTTTGGAGCTAGAATTTCAAACAAAGGAAATTCTTCCCTTTTTTATTGAGTTCTGGTGAGGTGACGTTAGGAACTTGAAAACCGTCTTAAACAGTGCAAAATTTCTTTTTAAAGCATTGAGCAACAGTTGTTGCTGTAAAGAAGACGCTATGTTTACGTGCGCTAAAGAAAAGGTCACGTTTGTGATTAAAAATACGTGTAGGCATTGTAATTGGTCTGCTTGCTTGAGGCCTGCAGCGGGGGAGGGGGCAAGCCGTCTCACATGTCAGAAACATTTAATGAGAGACTTGTGCAAAAGCCATCCCAACATATAAGGTCACGTCTGTAGGTTGCATTGTGTTTTGGTAGATTTCCATCCATTTTGTTTCTTTTCACCGCAATTTAAGCCATTTGCAGTTTTGCACGATGACTTCTTTTATCGTCCCATGTAGAGGAATAGGAATTCTGGAATCCGGGATATCAGTTTTGTTTGTGCAATCCGGAATCCTGGGCTTCTCTCATATTTGAATTTGGTGGCCAGCAAAGCTACGAGTGGGGTACGATGCAATATCACTATCGGCCAGCCTCAATTCGCAAATCTGTTCTTAATACCTTGCCTTGATAGCTAACCAGATGGCGAGAAATTTCCCGGCTATGTCATTCAGATTCCTCTCAAAATCCTAAAAAACATTGCTGGTACAACCTAATAGTCCAGAAAGACAAAAAATAAATCGAGGAGAAGCGTTCTTAATTTTAATTAGAGACTGATAGAACTGGTATATTTCATAATTTGGGGCAGCTATCAGATCGACCTTCAAGCTGAGTACAAAACTTGCTTGCATTATTTGTAGTTCATAAAAAGGTGTAAAGGCGATAAATAGGGGGGAATGATAAATAGGGGGGAATGATTACGCAACAATGCTTCACATTTCGCGTTCGAAAATCAGCCAAAGGAAAAAGGCCCAGAAAAAAAAGGGACTGGATCCAGGATTGCAATGTTACGGAGGGCGGGAGATTTGGACCCCACCCTGTCCCCCCTGGTCTTAAGCAACGTAACAACGGTACACACACTTAACTGTGTCCTTTAATTTTAAGCACGCTTATAAAGGATGCCTTTTTTAGTGGTTGATGGCCTATAACTAAGGAGCGTTATAAGAAGGGGGGGCGGTATGAGCGGTAATTTACAGTAACTGTATACAACAAATAAATTGAACGAAGCAAAATTATCACCGTTGAGGGACTTCGAATTAAAATTCAAATCTTACAAACTTCGATACCGCAATTACATATCCCAACTCAAATAGAAACAAATTTACCATGTATAGTGGAGTGAGTATTGCTAACTATGTTTTGGTCGTATCATTAAGCCTTAACCCCCTATTATAAACCGCATATCTGTGTTGCCTGAATCATGGAAGTAAAAAGGCATGTTCAACAGACTAAACTGAAACCAAACTACAACCAAACCAAGAATTATTCGCCTACAAATGTGTGCAAAACTGCAAGGACGAACTGAAACTGAACTGTAACTCGTAAACTCCCCGCGTTTGTACCGCTGCTCATAAGTCATTTGCCAAAGCACTCCATGCATTGGTAAAGTACGGTTGTTTATTATGATTGGGCTCTATATATGGACGCTTTTTGTAACTTCATTTATCCTTGCATGTGCTTATACATGTGATAAAGATATCCACAATGATCGTAGCAGTATTCATCACACATCCAACAAGTGAATCCTTCCTTGTCTCTAGCAGATCGTTTCTCGCAATCATGCCTCTTCAGAGCATTGTCATCACTGAAACATTTACCACATGATTCACATTCGTGCGATGAATCGGAATGAAATTTTCTTTTGTGATA
>OZ037783.1:27790125-27870125 GCA_964035525.1 Porites cylindrica
GAGAGCTTACCGTAAACTGCCGCATATAAGCTCTGAAGCTTCGTAGGGTTGTTAGGAGCCAGGGATTATGAACAGAGGGGCCTGTAACGAGGGGCATTATAACCAGAATAAAAAAAAAAGTCTTCGAAAGAATCTATAGCAGTGCTGATCAAAACATGTTTTTTTTTCTGTTTTTAATTCAAGCTCAGTGAAAATGCCGGACATTATGAATAGAATTCATTTCAATAAAATCGGGAGGGGAGGGGGGGGGGGGGCTAATATCCGATGGGGCTTATAAAGAATGTTTTTTTATTTACCGTAGAAGGCCTATAAATGGGGAGGTTTATAAGAAGAGGGAATTATGAGCGGTAGTTTACGGTATTCGTATACAACAAATTGAACAAAGCAAAATTATCATCATTGAGCGACCTTGAATTAAGGTTCAAATCTTACAAAGTTCCATACCGCAATTGCGCATCCCGACTCAAACAGAAACAAATTTACAGTGTGTAGTGGAAAGAGTATTGCTAATTATGTTGTGATCATATCATTGCATCCACCATCAACATTAAGCGTTATCTAACCATTATAAACCGCATATCTGTGTTGACTGAATCATGGCCGTGAAAAAGCATGTTCAATAGACTAAACTGAAACCAAACTACAACCAAACCAAGAATTATTCGGCTACAAATGTGAGCAAAACTCCAGGGAGAAACTGAAACCGAACTGTACCTCGCGAACCCGCAGCGTTTGTACCACTGCTCGTAAGCCATTTTCCAAGGTACCCCATGCATTGCCTGGTAAAGTACTGTTGTTTATTTTTTGGGGCTCTCTGTATAGACGCCTTTTGTAACTCCATTTATCCTTGCATGTGTTTATACATGTGATAAAGATATCCACAATGATCGTAGCAGTATTCATCACACATCCAGCAAGTGAATCTTTCTTTGTCTCTAGCAGATCGTTTCTCACAATCGTGCCTCTTCAAAGCATTGTCATCAGTGAAATCTTTACCACATGATTCACATTCGTGCGGTGAATCAGAATGGTATTTTCTTTTGTGATAAAACAATGTCTGTTTCCGGGTGAAACATTTTTCACACTGAGTACACTGGAAGGGTCTTTCTCCACTGTGTATCCGCAAATGGTCTTGGAGGTGAGATGATAGTCGGAAACATTTTTCACACTGAGTACATTTGAAGGGCCTTTCATTAGTATGTATTAACAAGTGTCTTTTCAAATCTGATGACCGTCTGAAACACTTGTCACACTGAGTACATTTGAAGGGCCTTTCATTAGTATGTATTAACAAGTGTCTTTTCAAATCTGATGACCGTCTGAAACACTTGTCACACTGAGTACATTTGAAGGGCCTTTCATTAGTATGTATTAACAAGTGTCTTTTCAAATCTGTTGACCATCTGAAACACTTGTCACACTGAGTACATTTGAAGGGCCTTTCATTAGTATGTATTAACAAGTGTCTTTTCAAATCTGTTGACCATCTGAAACACTTGTCACACTGAGTACATTTGTAGGGTTTTTCTCCACTGTGTATCCGCAGATGGCGTTGCAAGTGATATGACGTTCAGAACCATTTTTTGCACCGAGGACATTTGAAGGGCCTTTGATTGTTATGTATCAACAAGTGCCTTTTCAAATCTCCTGATTGTCTGAAACACTTTTTACACTGAGTACATTTGTAGGGTTTTTCTCCACTGTGTATCCGCAGATGGTCTTGCAAGGTGGATGAGCATCGGAAACACTTTTTACACCGAGTACACTTGAAGGGTCTTTCTCCACTGTGTACCCGCAGATGGTCTTGTAAGTGACATGATTGTCGGAAACATTTTTTACACCGAGTACACTTGTAGGGCCTTTCACCACTGTGTACTCTGAGGTGATAGTATAAACCTTGTGTTTGTTTAAAGCACTTGTTACATTGGCTACACTTGTAGGGCCTCTGTTCACTGTGAATTTTCATGTGCACATTTAGAGCTGACTTTGTATTAAAAGCCTTTTTACAGGTACTGCACTTGAATGACTTTCTTCGAGTCCTCTTCTCCGCGGCCATGTCTAACATTTAAAAAGCAAGAAAAAGGAACGTTTTGCTTGAGTTTTTACTGGCGAAATTTTTTGTGTGGGTTCTTTGTACCGGTTGGTTGTTTGGGTTATCTTACAAAATGTCGCATTTTTCGAAGCTGGAGAGTCAACTATATGAGTATTTGACTGTAAGAGCTAAAAAAAATAACAATTTCTAATAGTTTCAAACAAATATTCCTTTTCCATTATATCATCCTCTTTCAATTTATCCTGGTTAATTTTTAACTACAATTTTCTTAGTTTGATTCTCATCAAATTCGATATCCTGTTCTCAGGTGTGGCTATTGTTGGTTTTCACCTGATGTCACTAAAATTCAAACTACAAACTATCGATCCTTCCGAGATTTTACTTTCACGATGTATTAGAGCAGCGGAAAACTAATTTTCATACAAATTTTCGCTTCAAAAGAGTTGTTGGTTTTGTGATGGAGTACGCTTGAATTCCTAAGCTTTTGCGTGACGCGTCATTTACATAACGGCCAAGAGAGATGTCATGTAGATTAAAAAATGACTTATTTCAGGGAATTTTGCTATCTAAACAGTTTATGCATTAGAAAAGTATTACTTGTAATGTTTGTGAGTTCCTCGAAGAATAAATTCACGCTTTTGTAGCAAAACTCGCTAACAGATGTTTCTGTTAGTTTCCGTCCACCATGTTGGTGCCCATCCGGATGAGCACCAGCATGGCGTCTCCATACAAATCTCTATAAATTTGGATAAAACATTTCTTCCGATATCTCGTATACGAAATATTCCTCTGACCTGAATCTTGGCGAGGGTCTTTGCATATTTACCTTCTTTCATTTCCCAGATTCTGGACTTTGTTAATCGAACGGTTTTGATTTTTATTTTGATCTATTTTGAATGGCGTGATACTGAAAACCAGCAATATCCAAAGCTTGTATCAGTGAATCGATCAGAATAAATGAAGTCTAAAAATTAAAATTACCTTGCCTTTTCTAGCTGATTTAAGTAGCATTATGTCGAGCTTTGCACCTGGAGGTAACACTGACAAACTCCACAAAATACCATTCCTGAAATGGCACAGGTAAGATCGGAGAACGAATTTGATGACAAACAGACGAATTTTCAGTTAAAAATAAACCAGGACAAATGTATAGCCAATGATATGATGGTAAAATAATATTTACTGGAACTATTTAGATATTTTTTTGACCCTTGTTAGTCAATATGATACAGTCGACTGTCCAGCTCCGATGCTCTTTTGTTGATCTATAATGTATTATGAATCATTGATCTGCAGTACGTCGATGCTGTCCGTGGTGTAACTGTTGAACATGTGTTTTGCTAGTAGACAAACATACGAAACACGCTACCTATCGCTTTAGTAATAGGAGTGTTTTTTTAGGTGTCAGTTTACATGCAACATTCCACGGGTCAAAATACACCTCAGTCACCGTACTCCAGTTAAATAAACATTGTAGCTCCTGGTCCTAACCCTTATCGGCAAAAAACGTTGTTTTTTTTGTCCCAGGGGAAAACAGTGAGCGGTAATCGTGATCAGAGAAAAAACTGAGTTGCTGCCGCCCCGTTCGCTTAGAAAAATGTTAGCGTTTGGTCATGGGGTCACTCCTTGGGGTCACTTCTGGAAACATTCAGTTCTCACATATTAAAATCAGCTGTAAAATGGAAGAAACACAAAACGGTTAATACTTACCGTAATTTCCTTCAGTTCCGCAAAGTCTCCCCAATGCAGATAATCGATTGAATACAAGCGTGCATCGCAATGTGACCAACGATGAAAACAAAATGGCGGATTTGCCCGATCCTTGTGCCCAGGCCCTTTCATTAGGCTTTTGTACATTATGCTAGCATTTTTTCGAGCATTTTGAGGCAAAAGCATTGAGCATTATTCGAGCATTTTAGTGGCATTTTCCCGGAAAATTAATTTTTTGAGAGAAAATAAAATAGAAATTAACTTTTTTCAGGAGCCCATGGCCATGGGCTCCTGCTTTTTTCAATGAAAATGAAGACTAAAACTCAAAATTCACGAAAAAACCTAATACAGCTGAGTGGAGACTGAGGACAAGTCAGCGGTTTTACCTTTCAAGACTCAAGAGTAAATTAATAAAAAAAAGCGTTTAAATAATGAGCATTATCCAAGCATTTTAGTGACTTTTTTGGGGACACCGAGCATTTCAGTGGGAGAAATGGAGCGTTAAGGTGAAGCATTTTAGTGGGGAAACAAAAGCATAATATACAAAAGCCTACCTTTCATCTTATAAACTTGTAACGTCATTCTACAATCCTTGCAGACACAACAACAATGTAGTCTCCCTCGCAGTTGTTTTTTAGTATCGTCACGCAACGCATGTGAGAGGAGCGTTACGTGACGATACTTAAACGGTTGCGAGGGAGACTAGCAACAATACGGCTGAAGGAGGCAAATCCATTAAGTATTGAACAAGTGAATTCCTTGCGTACCAGTGTATGTAATAGTATGTTTATTGTGATTTATACCACACTAAAAATGCCGCTCAACATGGAGAAAACTGGAGCCGGATCGCTCTATAAATTATTGTGTAATTCAACTTTATTCTAAGAAATAAAACATGATCAACCGACACCCATTGTTCTTCACAGGGCAAAAGAAATAAACTATGATGTAAGCAAGCCTAACTCTTTTGCCGAAAACAATTTTGGAGCTAGGATTTCAAACAAAGGAAATTCTTCCCTTTTTTATTGAGTTCCGGTGAGGTGACCTTAGGAACTTGAAAACCGTCTTAAACAGTGCAAAATTTCTTTTTAAAGCATTGAGCAACAGTTGCTGCTGCAAAGAAGGCGCTATTTTTACGTGTGCTAACGAAAAGGTCACTTTTGTGATTAAAAATACATATAGGCATTGTAATTGGTCAGCTTACTTGAAGCCTCGAAATATTAAGGGGGCAAGGCGTCCCACATGTCAGAAACATTCAATGAGAGACTTGGGCAAAAACCATCTCAACAATGTTTGTAGGTTGTGTTTTGGTAGATTTCCATCCATTTTGTTTCTTTTCATCGCATTAAACCGTTTGCAGTTTTGCACGATGACTTCTTTTATCACCCCATGTAGAGGAATAGGAATTCTGGAATCCAGGGTATCATTGTGGAATTCGGGGGCGCTTTCCATTTAGTCAAAATTTCCGGAATTTCCGGTTCGGCGGTAAATGGAACACGTTTCGTCGGTTCGTCCCACTGGAAAATTCCCAGAAAAAGTGGAAAATCTCAAAAGGTGGTCCCGTTTTCCCGGTTGGAATTTCCGAACGGAATGTCGTGTTCCATTGACTTTTCTTGTAGTTTGTACCAGTTCCAGGTCCACGGTCGGGCACCCGGCCACGTACCGGGGTTTACGACCAAATGGAACAACTTTTTACCGATCGGAAATTCCACTTTTGCTACCACCGAAATTTCCGGGTTTTTTTCGTAAATGGAAAGCGCCCCGGAACTGGGCTTTGAAAACGGAATACAGCTCAAGGAGCCCGGAATCCCATTAACGACTGGATACACGAGGCGATTTACAACTAAGAAAAAAATATATCGAAGAGACGCGTTCTTAGTTTTAAGAGACTGATAGAACTGGTAGATTCCATAATTCGGGGCAGCTATCACATCGACCTCCAAGCCCACGTACAAACTTGCTTCCGTTATTTCTAGTTCATAAAAAGGTGTGAAGGGGATAAATAGGGAGGAAATGATTACGCAACAATGCTTCACATCTCGGGGTCGAAAATGAGGCAAAGGGAAAATGCCGAGAAAAAAATGGACAGGATCCAGGAATGTAAGGTACGGAGGGCGGGAGATTTGGACCCCACCCTGTCCCCCCTAGTCTTAAGCAACGTAACAAGGGTACATATACTTAACTGTGTACTTTATTTTTAAGCACGCAACAGGAACAATACAATATTCAGCAACTTCAATGAACAACGTAAATGAAATGTCTGGACAATTTTTTAACGGAGGAGTTTAAACCTGTGTAATCATTTTACACGGAACCGTTGCGAGTATCAGCATTGGAATGTCTCTTTTCAAAGGCGCGTAGTTAGGCTCCTGGCTTTTACCACACAAACTGTGAATAAATTTGCACAATTCAGGTCTTAACACGTGATTCAACGTAAAAGTGAGGCCGTACCGGTCAAAAAATTCCAACAAATTGAACAAATCAAAATTATCATCATTGAGTGACTTTGAATGAAGGTTCAAATCTTACAAAGTTCCATACCGCAATTACATATCCCAACTCACATAGAAACTAATTAATAACGTGTAGTGGTGTGAGTATTGCTAATTATGTTGTGATCATATCATTGCATCCACCATCGTCATGAAGCGTTATCTAACCATTATAAACCGCATATCTGTGTTGACTGAATCATGGCCGTAAAAAGGCATGTTCAATAGACCAAACTGAAACTACAACCAAACCAAGAATTATTCGGCTACAAATGTGTGCAAAACTGCATGGACGAACTGAAACTGAACAGTAACTCGCGAACCCGCAGCATTTGTACCACTGCTCATAAGCCATTTTCCAAAAGCACCCCATGCATTGCCTGGTAAAGTACTGTTGTTTATTTTTTGAGGCTCTCTGTATAGACACCATTTGTCACTCCATTTATCCTTGCATGTGTTTATACATGTGATAAAGATATCCACAATGATCGTAGCAGTATTCATCACACATCCAGCAAGTGAATCTTTCTTTGTCTCTAGCAGATCGTTTCTCGCAATCGTGCCTCTTCAAAACATTGTCATCAGTGAAAGATTTACCGCATGATTCACATTCGTGCGGTGAATCAGAATGGTATTTTCTTTTGTGATAAAACAGTGTCTGTTTCCGGGTGAAACATTTTTCACACTGAGTACACTGGAAGGGTCTTTCTCCACTGTGTATCCGCAAATGGTCTTGCAAGTGAGAAGACTTTCTGAAACATTTTTTACACCGAGTACATTTGAAGGGCCTTTCCTTATTATGTATTGACAAGTGTCTTTTTAAATGTGATGATCGTCTGAAACACTTGTCACACTGAGTACATTTGAAGGGTTTTTCTCCACTGTGTATCCGCAGATGGTTTTGTAAGTGAGATGATTGTCGGAAATATTTGTTACACTGGCTACACTTGTAGGGTCTCTCATCACTGTGTACTCTGAGGTGCTGGTTTAAGCTAGTTACCTGTTTAAAGCACTTGTTACATTGGCTACACTTGTAGGGTCTCTCATCACTGTGTACTCTGAGGTGCTGGTTTAAGCTAGTTACCTGTTTAAAGCACTTGTTACATTGGCTACATTTGTAGGATCTCTCATCACTGTGTAATCTGAGGTGCTGGTTTAAGTAGGTTACTCGTTTAAAGCACTTGTTACATTGGCTACACTTGTAGGATCTCTCATCACTGTGTACCCTGAGGTGATAGTATAAACCTGATGCTTGTTTAAAGCACTTGTTACATTGGCTACATTTGTAGGATCTCTCATCACTGTGTAATCTGAGGTGCTGGTTTAAGTAGGTTACTCGTTTAAAGCACTTGTTACATTGGCTACACTTGTAGGGTCTCTCATCGCTGTGTACCCTGAGGTGATTGTATAAAACTGATGCTTGTTTAAAGCACTTGTTACATTGGCTACACTTGTAGGGCCTCTCATCGCTGTGTACCCTGAGGTGCTTGTATAAAACTGATGCTTGTTTAAAGCACTTGCTACATTGGCTACACTTGTAGGGCCTCTGTTTGCTGTGAATTTTCATGTGCACATTTAGAGCTGACTTTGCATTAAAAGCCTTTTTACAGGTGCTGCATTTGAATGACTTTCTTCGAGTCCTCTTCTCCGCGGCCATGTCTGACATTTTAAAAGCAAGAAAAAGGAAGGTTTTGGTTGAGTTTTTACCGGCGACATTTTTTGTGTGGGTTCTTTGAACCGGTTGGTTGTTTGGGGAATCTTACAAAATGCCGAATTTTTCGAAGCTGGAGTCAGTCAACTATATCAGTATTTGACTATGAGAGCTAAAAAAATAATAATTTCTAATAGTTTCAATCAAATATTCCTTTTCCATTATATCATCCTCTTTCAATTTATCCTGGTTAATTTTTAACTAAAATTTTCTTAGTTTGATTCTCATCAAATTCGATGTCCTGTTCTCAGGTGTGGCTATTGTTGGTTTTCACCTGATGTCACTAAAATTCAAACTACAAACTATCGATCCTACCGAGATTTTACTTTCACGATATATTAGAGCAGCGGAAAACTAATTTTCATACAAATTTTCGCTTCAAAAGAGTTCTTGGTTTTGTGATAGAGTACGCTTGAATTTCTAAGCTTTTGCGTGACGCGTTATTTACACAACGGCTAAGAGAGATGTCATGTAGATTAAAAAATGACTTATTTCAGGGAATTTTGCTATCTAAACAGTTTATGCATTAGAAAAGTATTACTTTTAATGTTTATGAGTTCCTCGAAGAATAAATTCACGCTTTTGTAGCAAAACTCACTAACAGATGTTTCTGTTGGTTTCCGTCCACCATGTTGGTGCCCATCCGGATGAGCACCAGCATTGCGTCTCCATACAAATCTCTATAAATTTGGATAAAACATTTCTTCCGATATCTCGTATACGAAATATTCATCTGACCTGAATCTTGGCGAGGGTCTTTGCATATTTACCTTCTTTGATTTCCCAGATTCTGGAGTTTGCTAATTGAAAGGTTTTGATTTTTATTTTGATCTATTTTGAATGGCGTGATACTGAAAACCAGCAATATCCAAAGCTTGTATCAGTGAATCGATCAGAATAAATGAAGCCTAAAACTTAAAATTACCTTGCCGTTTCTGGCTGATTTAAGTAGCATTATGTCGAGTTTTGCACCTGGAGGTAACACTGAGAAACTCCACAAAATGCCATTCCGGACCCATCAGTTGATACAAACTTAGGATGAAATGGCACCGGTAAGATTGAAGAACGAATTTGATGACAAACAGAGGAATTTTTAGTTAAAAATAAACCAGGACAAATGTATAGCCAATGATATGATAGTAAAATAATATTTACTGGAATTATTTTGATATTTTTTTGACTCCTCGTTAGTCAATATATATAGAGTCAACTGTGCACCTCCGATGCTCTTTTGTTGATCTATGTATAATGTATTATCAATCATTGATCTGCAGTACGTCGATGCTGCCCGTGATGTAACTGTTGAACATGTGTTTTGCTAGTAGACAAAAATACTAAACACGCTACCTATCGCTTTAGTAATAGGAGTGTTTTTTTAGGTGTCGGTTTACACGTAACTTTCCACAGGTCAAAATACAGCCCAGTCACCGTGCTCCAGTTAGATAAACATTGTAGCTCCTGGTCCTAACCCTTATCGGCAAAAAAAAGTTGTTTTTTTGTCCCAGGGGAAAACAGTGAGCGGTAATCGTGATCAGAGAAACCGAGTTCCTGCCGCCCCGCTCGCTTTGAAAAATGTTAGCGTTTGGTCATGGGGTCACTCCTTGGGGTCACTTCTGGAAACATTCAGTTCTCACATATTAAAATGGAAGAAACATAAAACGGTTAATACTTACCGTAATTCCCTTCAGTTCCGCAAAGTGTTCCCATTGCAGATAATCGATTGAATACAAGCGTGCATCGCTATGTGACCTGAGCGATGAAAACAAAATGGCAAAATGGCGGATTTGCCCGATCCTTGTGCCCAGGCCCTTTCATCCTATATACTTGTAACGTCATTCTACAATCCTTGCAGACACAACAACAATGTAGTCTCCCTCTTTATAGCGGTTTTTAGTATTGTCACGCAACGCATGTGGAAGGAGCGTTGCGTGACGATACTAACCCCGCTGCGAGGGAGACTAACAACAATGCGGCTGAAGGAGGGAAATCCATTAAGTATGAAACGCGTAGTGAATTCCTTGGGTACCAGTGTATGTAAGAGTAAGATTCAACTTTATTCTAAGAAATAAAACATGACCAACCGACACCCATTGTTCTTCACAGGGCAAAAGAAATAAACTATGATGTAAGCAAGCCTAACTTTTTTGCCGAAAACAATTTTGGAGCTAGGATTTCAAACTAAGGAAATTCTTCCTTTTTTTATTGAGTTCTAGTGAGGTCACCTTAGGAACTTGAAATCCGTCTTAAACAGTGCAAAATTTCTTTTTAAAGCATTGAGCAACAGTTGTTGCCGCAAAGAAGGCGCTATGTTTACGTGTGCTAAAGAAAAGGTCACTTTTGTGATTAAAAATACATATAGGCATTGTAATTGGTCAGCTTCATTTGAGGCCTCCAAATATTTAGGGGGCAAGCCGTCTCACATGTCAGAAACATTCAATGAGAGACTTGTGCAAAAGCCATCCCAACAAATAAGTTCACGTCTGTAGGTTGTGTTTTGGTAGATTTCCATCCGTTTTGTTTATTTTCATCGCAATAAGCCATTTGCAGTTTTGTACGATGACTTCTTTTATCACCCCATGTAGAGGAATAGGGATTCTGGAATCCGGGATATCAGTTTTTTTGGTGGAATCCGGAATCCTGGGCTTTGGAAAACGGAATACAGATCAAGGAAACCGAAATCCCATCAACGAATGGATACATGAGGCGATTTTTACAACTAAGACAGGAATTCATTTTTTCTTCTCTCAAATTTGAATTTGGTAATGCCAGCAAAGCTACAAGTGGGGTACGATGCAATATCATTATCGGCCAGCCTCAATTCGCAAATCTGTTCTTAATACCTTGCCTTGATAGCTCAGAGAACCAGATGGCGAGCAATTCCCCCGGCTATATCATTCAGATTCCTCTCAAACTCGTAAAAAACATTGCTGGTACAAATTAATAATCCAGAAAGACAAAAAAATAAATCGAAGAGACGCGTTCTTAATTTTAATTAGAGACTGATAGAACTTGTATATTTATAATTTGGAGCAGCTATCAGATCGACCTTCAAGCCTAGGTACAAAACTTGCTTGCATTATTTGTAGTTCATGAAAAGGTGTAAAGGGGATAAATAGGGGGGAAATGACTACGCAACAATGCTTCACATTTCACGGTCGAAAATCAGCTGTGATGGAAGGTTTTTCCACTTTCGAACGAATTTAAGGCTCAAAGGGAACTCGGCGCTTTAACTATCAGTTAACTGGGGGGAACTAGACTCAGTTGGAACTCGCTTGCGGAAAAGAGCCGTCACTTCTCTTGAGGTCCGGGATCAAACCACTAACTGGTACAGCAAAGGCAAACTGAACTTTGGTTCCAACAGCGTTTATTCTTGTACGCGTAGCGTAACTTAGCTCACAAATGTAGTCGGCGATGTAATCGAAAAACCAGTTCAAAGCAACTTACTTATATATGATTTGAATCATAACCATTTAAAACAAAAGAGTACAATAGACATCAACAGCTAGAAATCATTTAGAAGTAAATGAAAATCATATATAAGAGATAGTTATAGCTTGCTATTGTTGCTATTTTTAAAAAGTAAAAGTACAGAGACAAAGACCTAGCCACGTCAGCAACAATAAACAAAAAGGAAACAAAGGGAGGAAGCCAAGAAAAAAAGGGGCGGGATCTGTGAATGCAAGGTACGGAGGGCGGGAGATTTGGACCCCACCCTGTCCGCCCTAGTCTTAAGCAACGTAACAACGATACACACACATAACTGTGTCCTTTTATTTTAAGCACGCAACAGGATCAATACAATATTCAGCATTTTCAACGAACAAAAAATATGATGTATGTATTAGACTCTGTTTACACAGGTCTGGACACGTGTTAAAGGGACGAATTTTAAACCTGCGCAATCCTTTCACACGGAACCGTTCAAAATCTGTTACAGTACTGTTTACACGAGTCCGCAGAAATTTTTGCTAGCGAGTATCAGTATTGGAATGGCTCTTTTTGGCAAGGGCGCGTAATAAGGCTCCTGGCTTTTACCGCACAAACTGAGAAAAAACTTGCACAGTTTTCCAGCACGAAAAAGTGAGGCCCTACCCGTCAAAAATGTTTTTCTACTGGTCCTGTGTAAACGAAACGCAAATCCGTGTACGTTTTTGACGTCCGTTCAAAAATTTGTCCGAACCCGTATAAACGGGCTCTACTAGCCTGGTTGACCGGTTGAGTATTAGACAAATTAGATTTTAACAGAACTTGAAAATGCATTTCTTGTTGTTACCAGCAAATGTAAGCTTACCGTATACT
Organism: Porites cylindrica; assembly: GCA_964035525.1. Classification (NCBI taxonomy): domain Eukaryota; kingdom Metazoa; phylum Cnidaria; class Anthozoa; order Scleractinia; family Poritidae; genus Porites; species Porites cylindrica. The sequence continues at coordinate 27,802,391 of OZ037783.1, forward strand.
GCCGGATATAAGCTCTGAAGCTTCGTAAAGGTGTTAGGAGCCAGGAATTATAAACAGAGGGGCCTGTATCCGAGGGGGGTTATAACCAGAATAAAAAAAAAGTCTTCGAAAGAATCTACAGCGGTGCTGATCAAAACATGTTTTTCTTTTTGCTTTTAATTCAAGCTCAGTGAAAATGACATTATGAATAGAATTCATTTTAATAAAATCGGGGGGGGGGGGAGGGGGGGTAATATCAGATGGGGCTTATAAAGGTTGTTTTTTTATTAGGGGTACCGTAGAAGGCCTATACCTGGGGAGGGTTATAAGAAGAGGGAATTATGCGCGGTAGTTTACGGTATTCGTATACAACAAATTGAACAAGGCAAAATTATCATCACTGAACGACCTTGAATTAAGGTTCAAATCTTACAAAAGTTCCATACCGCAATTACGCATCCCAACTCAAATAGAAACAAATTTATAGTGTGTAGTGGAGTGAGTATTGCTAATTATGTTGTGATCATATCATTGCACTCACCATCGTCATTAAGCGTTATCTAACCATTATAACCCGCATTATCTGTGTTGACTGAATCATGGCCGTAAAAAGGAATGTTCAATAAACTAAAATGAAACCAAACTACAACCAAACCAAGAATTATTCGGCTACAAATGTGTGCAAAACTGCATTGACGAACTGAAACCGAACAGTACCCCGCGAACCCGCAGCGTTTGTACCACTGCTCATAAGCCATTTTCCAAAAGCACCCCATGCATTGCCTGGTAAAGTACTGTTGTTTATTTTATTTTGGGGCTCTCTGTATAGACGCCATTTGTAACTCCATTTATCCTTGCATGTGTTTATACATGTGATAAAGATATCCACAATGATCGTAGCAGTATTCATCACACATCCAGCAAGTGAATCTTTCTTTGTCTCTAGCAGATCGTTTCTCGCAATCATGTCTCTTCAGAGCATTGTCATCAGTGAAAGATTTACCGCATGATTGACATTTGTGCGGTGAATTAGAATGGTATTTTCTTTTGTGATAAAACAGTGTCTGTTTCCGGGTGAAACATTTTTCACACTGAGTACACTGGAAGGGTCTTTCTCCACTGTGTATCCGCAGATGGTCTTTTAAGTGAGATGATTGTCGGAAACATTTTTTACACCGAGTACATGTGAAGGGCCTTTCATTGTTATGTATGAACAAGTGTGTTTTCAAATGTGATGAATATCTGAAACACTTGTCACACTGCGTACATTTGAAGGGTTTTTCTCCACTGTGTATCAGCAAATGGTCTTTCAAGTGAGATGAGCGTCGGAAATATTTGTTACACTGAGTACACTTGTAGGGCCTCTCATCACTGTGTACTCTAAGGTGCTGGTTTAAGCCAATTACTCGTTTAAAGCACTTGTTACATTGGCTACACTTGTAGGGCCTCTCATCACTGTGTACGCTAAGGTGCTGGTTTAAGCCAATTACTCGTTTAAAGCACTTGTTACATTGGCTACACTTGTAGGGCCTCTCATCACTGTGTACTGTAAGGTGCCGGTTTAAGCTAGTTACTTGTTTAAAGCACTTGTTACATCGGCTACACTTGTAGGGTCTCTCATCGCTGTGTACCCTGAGGTGATTGTATAAAACTGATGCTTGTTTAAAGCACTTGTTACATTGGCTACACTTGTAGGGCCTCTCATCGCTGTGTACCCTGAGGTGCTTGTATAAAACTGATGCTTGTTTAAAGCACTTGTTACATTGGCTACACTCGTGGGGCCTCTGTTCACTGTGAATTTTCATGTGCACATTTAGAGCTGACTTTGCATTAAAAGCCGTTTTACAGGTGCTGCACTTGAATGACTTTCTTCGAGTCCTCTTCTCCTCAGCCATGTCTGACATTTAAAAAGCAACAAAAACCGAAAAACCGATTGAATTTTTAACGGCAACACTTTTTTTGTCGGTTCTACCGGTTGGTTGTTTGTGTTACCTGAAAAAATGCCGCAATTTTTGAAGCTTGAGAGTCAACTATATCTGCATTCGACTAAGAGAACTAAAAAACTAATTTGTAATAGTTCCAAATAAATATTCCTTTTCCATTATATCATTGTCTATCAATCTATCCTGGTTAATTTTTAACTAAAATTTTCTGTTCTTATGTGTGGCTTTATCCAAAGCTTGTATCAGTGAATCAATCAGAATAAATGAAGCCTAAAAATTAAAACCACCTTTGCTGTTCCTGGCTGATTTAAGTAGCATTTTGTCGAGTTTGGCACCTGGAGGTTGCACAAACTCGACAAAATGCCATTCCGATCAACTGATACAAGCTTAGGATGAAATGACACGTAAGATCGGAGAACCACTTTCATGACAAAAAGAGGAATTTTCAGTTGAATTTAAGCAGGACAAATGAATAGACAATGATATGACTCGATAAACGAAATTTACTGGAACTGTTAGATATTTTTTGACTCGATCTTCATTAGTCATACGTAGTCGACTCCCCGGCTCCGATTCTCTTTTGTCTATGAATAAATGAATGAACTTTACTTAAGTGTCAGAGTATTTAGGTAGATATATAATGTATTATCATTGATCTGCAGTACAAGTCTATGCTGCCCGTGATGTAACTGTTAAAGGTGTGTTTTGCTAGTAGATTAACTTAATGCGAAACACGCAATTAATAGGAGTGTTTGTTTAGGTGTCAGCTTACATGTAACATTCCACGGGGTCAAAATACACCTCAGTCACCTTGCTCCAGTTAAATAAACAGTGTAACTCCTGGTCCTAATCCTTATCGAAAAAAAAACGTTGTTTCCGTACCATGGGAAAACGGTGAACTGTAATCGTGATCAGATAAACTGAGTTGCTGCCGCCCCCTTCACGTTTCCCTAGCGTTTGGTTATGAGGTCACCTTGGAGTCACTTCTGGAAACATTCAGTTCTCACATAAAATGGAAGAAGCACAAAACGGTTAATACTTACCGTAATTTCCTTCAGTTCCGCGAAGTCTCCCCTAAGCAGATAATCGATTGAATACAAGCGTGCTGAGGTACGAGGAACGATCACAATGTGACCAGCAATAAAAACAAAATGGCGGATTTGCCCGATCCTTGTGCCCAGCCCCTTTCATGTTATATACTTGTGACGTCATTCTACAATCCTTGCAGACACAACAACAACAATGCCGCTGAATCGGAGGAGGCAAATCCATCAGGTATTGAAGAAGTGAATTCCCTGGCTACCAGTGTATGTGAGAGTATGTTTATTGCCATTTATACCACACAAAAAATACAGCTCAACATGCAGGAAACTGGAGCCGGATCAGGCTCTATAAAACATATTGTGGTTTAATTTTATTCTTGTCTAAGAAATAAACCATGATCAACCGACACCCATTGTTCTTGAGAGGGCAAAAAGAAATGAAGCCTGAGCCTAACGTTTTTGCCGAAAACAATTTTGAAGCTAGAATTTCAAGCTAAGGAAATTCTCCTTTTTTATTGAGTTCTGGTGAGGTGACGCAGAAACTTGAAAACCGTCTTAAACAGTGCAAAATTTTTTTTAAAATCATTGGCCACAGTTCTTACTTCAAAGCTGGGGCGGATCCAGGAACTAGTTTTGATTGGGGGTCCAAACTTTGGTTCAGAAAGGACTGCCGAACTTTTTTTGTGGCAAATTATAATCACTTCTCACAGAGACGACCACTCGTTTCTCAATCTGTGAACGCCAGTCATCGTTGGCGCGGGAAATACTGCTTTGCAAGCAGACGCAAACATATCATAGAAGGGTACCCAAAAACAATTACATTTTTCAATAACCCTGGAATTGGCTTAGCGGCAAAATGCAATCGCGTGTTTCATTAAAAAAGTCAGCCAGTTAAAAAGTGATGTACGATCCCGTCGATTAAAGAATTTCAGTCTCAAACATGCGTCACGTCTGATTGGGGGACGGGGTCCAGACCTCGCAGACCAGACCCCCTTCCCCTGGATCCGCAACTGCAAAGAAGGCGCTTTGTTTAGGTACGCTAAGGAAAAGGTCACTTTTGTGATTAAAAATACATATAGGCATTGAGTCGGTCGGCTTGCTTGAGTTCTCTCGATATTTAGTGCGCTTGCCGTCTCACATGTCAGAAACATCCGATGAGAGACTTGTGCAAAAAACATTTTAAGACACTAGAAAAACTCTTCACAAAGCATTATCAAAATCTTGGGACCAACATACATCTGACTTTCTCGTAGTTGCCTGTAAAACAAGTCCTAAAGCTTTCTGGTCAAGGAGGTTGGGGAAGCAGACCTGGAAGTCGGCGGCAAGTTGCTCTGATCTGAAGCGCAAACTAAGGCTAAGGGCCAGTTCTGCAGCGTCTATGTGTCCGAAGATATGAATAACATCCCGTCTCTTGGGCCGAGCACTATCCCTGATATTGAGCCATTAATATTCAGCTGTAATGGCGTCAAAAAACAACTGCAATCTTTAAAGGATGATAAAGTGCATGGTCCTGACAACCATTATCCTTGGCTACTTTAGCTAGCTGCAAATGAATCCGGGATATTTTTGATTGTGGAATCCGGAATCCTGGGCTTTGGAAAACGTAATACAGCTCAAGGAATCTGGAATCCCAATAAAGATTGGATACTTGAGGTGATTCTTAAAATGAAGACCAGAATTCTTTTTTCTTTTTTTTTTCATATGTGAATTTGATAATGCCAGCAAAGCTACAAGATGTGTGCGATGCAATATTAATATCGGCCAGCCTAACTTTCAGGAGTTTGAGGTCGCAATTCTCTTCTTAATACCTTGCCTTAATAGCTAACCAGATGGAGAGAAATTATCCTGGCTATGTCATTCAGATCAAGAGAGGATAAAGGGGACAGAGAAAACATCCCCCATACACACCCTATTCCATAGGTAATTCTTAAGACCACAGATCCCAAGGGGATTAGACAACAGCCAATCACATAGCGCGAATGTCTTCCGCGTGGATGAGCCACGCTCAGAGCAACGTGTCCTTCATGAATTGACGCAAACCGAAATGTCGGAAGACGCGGACTGCGATATTGCTATTCGTTTTGTCGACGAAAACTACTACAGAGAGATTTCTGCTAAAGCAGTGTCAGCGAAACGGAAATTAAAAAAGAATCACCCTTCTTCTCTTGTATAGAGCTAACAGTACAGCAGGGAAATCCTTAAAACACTGAATATTCTCTCAGGATCATTTATAATTTACAGTTTGAAGAGAGCAATTTCTGATTTGATATTTATTCTTTTATTAGTCTTTTATTATTCAAAACAAGAGCCATAAAAAAGCGAATAGACGCGTTGTTAAACAAAATATGTGTTTTAAGAGACTTAAAGAACTGGTATATTCCATAATTTGGGGGCAGCCATCAGATCGACCTCCAAGTGTAGTACCTAAAGTCTTGCTTCGTAGTGTTGCAAAGTTGTTAATAATGCTATTAATTGTAGTTCATAAAAAGGTGTGAAGGGGATAAATACGGGGGGGGGGAATGGTTACGCAACAATGCTTCACATTTCGCGATCGAAAAAGGCCCAAAGGGAGGAAGCCAAGAAAAAAAAGGGGCGGTACAGAGGGTAGGAGATTTGGACCCCACCCTGTCCCCCTAGTCTTAACCAACGTAACAACGATACACACACATAACTGTGTCCTTTAATTTTAAGCACGCAACAGGATCAAACAATACAATATTCAGCATTTTCAACGAACAAAGTAAATGATGTATGTATTAGACCCTGTTTATACAGGTCTGGACATGTTTTTAAAGGGACGGATTTTAAACCTGCGGAATCCTTTCACACGGAACCGTTCAAAATCTGTTACGGTACTGTTTACACGAGTCCGTAGAAATTTTTGCTAGCTAGTATCAGCATTGGAATGGCTCTTTTTGGCAAAGGCGCGTAATAAGGCTCGTGGCTTTTACCGCACAAACTGTGAAAAAACTTGCACAGTTCAGGTCTTAACACCGTGAGTCAACGAAAAAGTGAGGCCCTACCGGTCAAAAACGTTTTTCTACTGGTCCCGTGTAAACGAAAGGCAGATCCGTGTACGTTTTTCTCGTCTGTTTAAAAATTTGTCCGAACCCGTATAAACGGGCTCTACTAGCCTGGTTGACCGGTTGAGTATTTGACAAATTAGATTTTAACAGAACTTGAAAATGCGTTTCTTGTTGTTACCAGTAAACGAAACCTTACCGTAAACTGCCGCCTATAAGCTCTGAAGCTTCATAAAGGAGTTAGGAGCCAGGGATTATAAACAGAGGGGCCTGTATCCGAGGGGGATTATAACCAGAATAAAAAAAAGTCTTCGAAAATCTACAACAGTGCTGATCAAAACATGTTTTTCTTTTTGTGTTTTAAATTCAAGCTCAGTGAAAATGACATTATGAATGGAATTCATTTCAATAAAATCCGGGAGGGGGAGGAGGGGGGCTAATATCCGATGGGGCTTATAAAGGATGTTTTTTTTTTACTAGGGGTACCGTAGAAGGCCTATAACTGGGAAGGGTTATAAGAACAGGGAATTATGAGCGGTAGTTTACGGTATTCGTATACAAAAAATTAAACAAAGCAAAATTATCATCATTGAGCGACCTTGAATTAAGTTTCAAATCTTACAAAGTTCCATACCGCAATTGCGCATCCCGACTCAAACAGAAACAAATTTACAGTTTGTAGTGGAGCGAGTATTGCTAATTATGTTGTGATCATATCATTGCATCCACCATCGTCATTAAGCGTTATCTAACCATTATAAACCGCATATCTGTGTTGACTGAATCATGGCCGTAAAAAAGCATGTTCAATAGACTAAACTGAAACCAAACTACAACCAAACCAAGAATTATTCGGCTACAAATGTGAGCAAAACTGCATGGAGGAAATGAAACCGAACAGTAACTCGCGAACCCGCAGCGTTTGTACCACTGCTCATAAGCCATTTTCCAAGGTACCCCATGCATTGCCTGGTAAAGTACTGTTGTTTATTTTTTGAGGCTCTCTGTATAGACACCTTTTGTAACTCCATTTATCCTTGCATGTGTTTATACATGTGATAAAGATATCCACAATGATCGTAGCAGTATTCATCACACATCCAGCAAGTGAATCTTTCTTTGTCCCTAGCAGATCGTTTCTCGCAATCGTGCCTCTTCAAAGCATTGTCATCAGTGAAATCTTTACCACATGATTCACATTTGTGCGGTGAATGAGAATGGAATTTTCTTTTGTGATAAAACAATGTCTGTTTCCGGGTGAAACATTTGTCACACTGAGTACACTTGAAGGGTCTTTCTCCACTGTGTATCCGCAGATGGACTTGCAAGTGAGATGAGCTTCGGAAATATTTTTTACACCGAGTGCATTTAAAGGGCGTTTCATTGGTATGTATTAACATGTGTCTTTTCAAGTGTGATGACTGTATGAAAGACTTTTCACACTGAGTACACTTGAAGGGTCTTTCTCCACTGTGTATCCGCAAATGGTCTTGCAGGGTACTTGAGCGTCGGAAACACTTTCCACACTGAGTACATTTGAAGGGCCTTTCATTGGTATGTATTAAAAAGTGTGTTTTCAAGTGTGATGATTGTCTGAAACACTTTTCACACAGAGTACACTTGAAGGGTCTTTCTCCACTGTGTATCCGCAAATGGTCTTGCAGGGTACGTGAGCGTCGGAAACATTTTTTACACCGAGTGCATTTGAAGGGCCTTTCATTAGTATGTATTAACAAGTGTCTTTTCAAGTGTGATGATTTTATGAAACACTTTTCACACTGAGCACATTTGAAGGGCTTTTCATTAGTATGTATTAACAAGTGACTTTTCAAGTGTGATGATCGTCTGAAACACTTTTCACACTGAGTACATTTAAAGGGCCTTTCATTAGTATGTATTAACAAGTGGCTTTTCAAGCCTGATGGCCATCTGAAACATTTGCCGCACTGAGTACATTTGTAGGGCTCCTCATTGCTGTGTACCTTCCAATGATTGTATAAGCCTGCTGCTCGTTTAAAGCACTTATCGCATTGAGTGCACTTGTAGGACCACTTGTCGCTGTGAACCCTCAGATGAGCTTTTAGAGCTGACTTGGCATTAAAACACTTTTTACAGATGCTACACTTGAACGACTTCTTTCCAGTCCTCTTGTCGGCGGCCATGTCTGGCATTTTAAAAGCAAGATTAACAGTTGATTTAAATTTACTAATTAAAGGCAACATTTATTAATGCGTTGATCAGTAACGTTCGACTGATAGCCCGCGAAAACATCCGTTTCTCCTCGCTCTTCGCCGATGGGGACGTTTCGCGCGGAGGAACGTCTGCGACTCAGCGGCAGAAATTCCATACTGATGACGCAATCCAGTGTTTACATAATAAGTGGTTCCAAATACAAATTTGTCCAATTTTACGTGTCTTCTGGTCGATTTTGGTAAAGTGTTGTGTTCATCTGCGAACAAGCTACAGCAAAGCTCAAATGCTTCTTCTAGAGAAGACTATATTCCACAAATATTGACTGTTTTGTTAGAGATTCTTCGCGTTTACATTTGACCTTTGTGGCCTTTTGTCTCTTGTCTGTCATTCGTAAACAATAGCTAGAACAATGTAATTACTCCGTCGACCAATCAGCGCTTCTGACCGGATTCCGGACAGATTTTACGTCATCAGTATGGAATTTCTGTCGCTGAGTCGCAGACGTTCCTCCGCGCGAAACGTCCCCATCGGCGAAGAGCGAGGAGAAACGGATGTTTTCGCAGGCTATTCGACAGACGGCGTTGCTGGAGTATGAGTCAACGTAAGCTGATCATCATAACAATAGAAAATCTCCCTATAAAGCTTCAAAACGTTTCAAATACGTTGTATGTTTAATGAGTGTCTGTATCTGATAAAGACACGGCTAAACTTGACGTCCAATTTTTTAAAAACCAAAATAACGCCATAATCTAAATATTAATGCAAGAAAATATAAGTTGATCTATATCAGTGATTTTGAAGCCGTTCAAAAAATTCGCAGTCGTGTATTATCACGTGTAAAAACTCTTTTAAACCTGATAAAAATGCACTTATGCTCGTTTTTTAAACAGTACTTAAAATCCCTCGCCATAACTTAATTTTTTTCTTTGAAAAATATCCGAAATAACATTATGTATTATTATTTGTTATCCTCTCCAAGGCTCGGCTGACCTTTGGTCGGGGTGGGGGTGGGGGGGAGGTGCTAGTCTAAAATGAAAACCTGCAAAACAATGACTATGATGTTCAAATGTCAGCCTACTAATTCTCACATGAGAAGGCCTCGTTTACATGGAGAAACGTTTTTCTGCCTTCCCGAGCTACCCAGGGTGTGCCAATTTTTCATAGCATTTCCTTACAAACTGTGCATGGCCAATCTTTACAAGCGTAAAAAGTCGTCATGACCCACCTAGCCGAGACTCCCTCTCGTGTTGGTAGGGTCACCCTCTTAGATGCTTCAAATTTTCTCCCCATAGACTGTTTACCTCGCGCATCCGGGCCCACTCGGTCAAGGTGAGTCAATCAGAGCATGCGCGAGCGTAGTTGCTCGGTTAAAGATTGGTAAAGGGGTCCTTTTTTTCTCATATAAACGCGGGGACACGTTTTCTCCTCATAACAGGGGCCTCAGAGAAAAGACGTTTGTTGATTAAGAGAGCTCCTCTACTTAACGCTGACCCCAGGACTGCTGGGTCTTTACTGAAACCCACTGAAATTCACAGCTGATCCGCCCGTGAATTACGATCAGTCGAAGTGTTTCCGTAATCAACTAAAACCTTGTAAATTTGATCAGTGCAAAATCTTGTTAAGATTGTAATAAAATAATTTAGTTTTCTTTATATACTTTGCTACATCCATCAACATTTCCCAATTCCCGGTCTTGTCTGGAACTCTACCTCTTCCCCGCCCCTCCCCCTCCCCCCCAAAGAAAGAGACAGGGGCTGTTTACCATTTACAAAACGAAAAGTCTGGTTGAAAAGTAAATGGAACAAGACTTTTTTGATCGCCGGTTCCCGTGGTAAATTTCCGGAAGCAACGGAACAACTGAAACGGTGGTTCTGTTTTTTTTTCCGGACGGAATGCTCCAAACGGAAATTCGTGTTCCATTTTGATACCTGTTTCAGGCCTTCGCGGCCGTTTTCAGGTTAATGGAACTGATTTGTGCAAATGGTAAAGACGTTAAACGTGATTACCGCACGAAATTCAGTTACTAGTCTTGAATTTTCCATACCATTTTGCCAAACCTTGAACCGACAGGTTTACACAAGTAGTAGATAGTAATCAACTGGAGACTTTTCTCTCTCTCCAGGGTGAGGGAAGAAGAGCATCTGGCACGAGTTTGATAAGTTCGGTTTTATATATCCTGTCTTGAGCCCATAACTATAAGATATAACATGACCCTGTGATTTTTTGTGGCTTACTGCACGTGACTGCAGCTGTTACTGCTTCTTATAGAGGCGATAAGCCATTATGCTATCGCGTTCAGTGAGTGTAACAATAGAATCCAAGCCCACAACGAACTCCGCCGATTTCGATCCGATATTCCCCAATCTTAGCCCCCTTTGTTTGGGGACATGGTCGGTTGTTCAACGTTTGTCGAGGAAAGATTTGAATGGCCTTGAATGTTACTCGGAATTAGCACGTGATCGCACGTGTGCTCTCAAAGCTGCCAAGTCGTTTGACGCCGTCGACTGGCGTCAGTTGTGCAACCTGCGGGAGGTTAAACTTTCTCTTTTGTGCCCTGGAAAAATAGGTTTTTTGTTTCTGGTACCGGGAATCACAGACAGCCTCTGTTTGCATTTAACCCCTGTCAGCTTTTCAGTGCACCAGTTAAAGTGGCGAGGGGGGCAAGAAAAGCAGTAATTGCAAGAACTTATTATAACTACAACTTTGTAAGTGATGAGGAAAATGGGCCAGGGCCGGGAAAGTAGATTACTAGGTCATCAAGCTGGAGGTCCCCAAGGGCCAACGAATTGATGAGCAGACTCCAAAGAAGAATCGATCGGTCAAGAGAAGAGGAAGGGCGACCAAACGTGTATAAACTAAAGCTGATTTGCTAAGCAATGATTACTCTTCAGTACCGGAGCTTTCTTGGATGGTTTTAAGAAATTTTGATCCCTTTAAGGTTGATGAAAGAGACAATGTCATCTCTTTTTGCAATTATCCAGGAGGAAACTTTTAATCAATGGCAAATCAAAAAAAAAGTCCAGCAAAAAATTTTAAATGACATTTTTTACAATTAGTTAAATAAAAAAGAATTTTTCGTGATGATAATAACAATTTCAGTGTTTTTTTTTCCTTTACAAAAAACGAAATAATGCCTGAGGGACCTCACTGATCATTAAAATGCAATATAGGTTCCTAGACTCGTAAAAAATTCGCTTTATGGCGTCAATCCAGTGTGCCCATCCGTATTCGGGCAAAGTCGGTCACGTTTTGCGTTCCCTGCTAGCAGAGGTCTCTCACGACGAGGCAAATGAACGTTTTGCGCAGTGGTATTGCTGCAAATTATAAACTCTGGAAAACAAGATTCACCTGGGGAGAAGATAGTTTCTATAGCTACTATTGTAAGTCAACAAAAAAGTCAAAAATAATGTATCATTCATCTGAACGAAGCCGTTGTTATTCCTTTGGCTTAGTGTTTTGTTTAGTTTTGCCACGTTTTTGTTCGAGATCGTAGATCACAACCTCGATTAGCTTTTGTTGTTTTCGTCTCTTGTTTCGTATCATATGACTCTTGACACGAGTTACGTGCTATTTGTCACGCTTGCTCTTCTTTCGTGACCTACAATCCTGGACAAAATAAATGGAAAACCTAGACACCCCTGCCCACCCCCCCAAATCAAGGATGGGAAAATAGCGCGTTTTCGCCCTTCGCGCAGCTTCACCCTTGATTTGGGGGGGATGGTGGTTTGCTGTTCCATTTTATTTTGTCCAAGATTGTAGCACGTTTCTAAGCGTGTTTGTTACTTTTTACATTAACCAAGTAGTACCCGTAGTTTTACTCTCCTAGTTGTATTGTTTTATAGTGTAGTTGTAATGTTGCTTTTGATTAAAGAGAAACTATTTAGTTCAGTTTCTTATCAATAAAACAGATGAAACAGGGACCTTAACCTGTGTAGCAAAGCGTTTCCAATCGCGTTATTGCGCGAAAGTTAGAGCGGGAGCCAAAAAAAATTGGAAGGGAGAAGGAGACGCTTGCTACGCAGGCTACAGTGACCTGTAATCGTGACCTGTGCAATGTGACATGTAAACTGAAGAAACCGCTCCATCGGTGTTGAGACTTAAGAGCACTTGAGTCTGTTATGTGGCATTGATTATAAATCCTGCAATGTTTTTGTACTCTCTGTGATGCGATACTGCTCCAATATGTCAGTTTAAGAGCACAGTCAACCTACTCCGCCGACCTTGATACCACAAGTGTGCTTCACAGCCGTTCTTTGTGTCGTCACGCAACGCTCCCTCGCACAGAGGAGGAGCAGCGTGAACACAAAGAACATGCCCGCGATTCAGCTTCGTAGGCATTAGGATGCTCTCTGTTGCCAGCGATTTCTGTTCTCAGTTTTGGCGGTTATATATTGTGTAGCAGGTAGGTCGGCGGCTTATAATGAGAACCTAGCTTTATAAATTTCTCTCCCTTACACTTACAAAAATGCAAGACTCGGTCATTACGCTAAAGAGTCATTTCTGGAAACGTTCAATTCTCACCATGAAAAAAAAACCTCTCACACAAAATGGTTAATACTTACCGTAGTTTCACTTTCGTTCAATTCCTCGTAGTCTCTCCTCTATGCAGACGATCGATTGAAATACTTAAAGTGAACAGAGGTTGGGTCCACCGATAGTGCAAAAAAAATGGCGGCTTTGTCAAACCCTTGCGCCCAGGCCTTTTTATGCTTATGACGTTATGTAAACGTCAATTAATGTGGTGGTGTGGCATTACAAAGTGTAGCGTAGTACGTCAGATGAAGCTTTTTTTCCGACCAAGATAGCTTATCCAAGATATCCAGAGTTACTTTTACCCTAATAAATTCTCTCTAGGCTTCCAAGAGGGTCTCAATGTGGTTAACCGATAGGCGTAAAACGGCCATAAATTTAGTCGATAGCCGTAAAAATTGAAAAATTTTAACCGTTAGCCGTAAATTGAGTAAAAAAGAGTTAACCGTAAAAGAAATTGTTCCCTAGATTTGTTAACTTTAAGGAAGGTGCTTAACTCGCTTATGGTTGCGTTTTTTATTTTCCGGCTACTTTGACTCCGTACGCACGTTAGGCGAAAAGCCTTTTAGGTGTTGACCAAGACCTAGGCTCCATTTCCGCCGCTATCTCGGGGAACTAATTTTTCCTATAGCGAAAGAGGGCTTCTTGCTGGGAATTAATATTTGCGATTTTCAGAAGGTCGTGCCCTCGAAACACTAGTGAAACAACACGCAGAGCTGTTTGTAAAACACGTTGCCGATAAACAACATTTTCCTGTTTTTCTCTGACGCTACGGTAGACATTGCCATGCCTAGTCCCTGCATGTACGGCGTCTTCCCACTCAATCTCGGTCAAGGCATTTCGGTGGCGAACTCGCTCGGACCACGTGACCCGAAACGCATTAGCCGCGCGGAATAATGAGGTCTACGGACAAGGCAACGACAGGCGTTCTTTTTTTACAGTCCTTCGCTATCATTAAAAACTCTGGACACGAGAATTTTGTTATTGGCCGTTTTCACACGACAGCTAGAAAGAGATTATCCAGAGTAGCCTGTGTACAGTCGCCCCCTCCTCCACAGCGTTAGACACCCCTTCTCCGATTTTTTCTGCGGAGAGGTTGCGGCTGTACACAGGCTATCTGTAACGGATAATCCATCTTCCGTCCTTCAAAATTGACGGATAAAAGTCAAGGGGATTGTTCATTTCAAAATTAAAACTATTCCATTTTCAAATTGAGACGTATTACCTATCTGACGCGAATCATCAAACGGATTACCCGTCTCACACGAATAACCCGTCTCTAGTGTGGAATGTCGCGCCCCGGCCTTGAGTTAGGCGTTCGCGTGTCTGCTTCCTATTGGCATTTCTATGTGTAAAATAATATTAGAAGTGGAACACTTTATAAAAGTATATTGATCTATCAAATGTGAAAATTTTTCAATAGAATAGCTTATTTTATCCCGAGATGATCCGAAGGCCTTTATTTTGCTTTACAGATACAAAAAGTACAGGTTAATTAATATTTAACTTTTTGAAACAAAAGAAATTAATTTTTAACTTTTTTGTTAACCGTAACTGCAAAAGATTAACCGATAGCTGTAAAAGAGCCAACATTTTAGCCGATAGCCGTAAAAGCCACCACTCCATTGAGACCCTCCTCCGAGGATAACGTAAGAATAGGCATGCCTCAGGTCCACCTCACAAGTTTCACTTTCACCGCAAAGAGCAAGGGAAGCGAGCTTTTTAGGAATTACAATCGAACCCCGCTTTACAGACACCCGCTTAAAGGGACAGTGTCCCGATTATGCGCACGCTCGAGCGTCATCTGTTTTTTCTTCAAAAGACAAGAGAAATGTCATATCGACTCGACAAGATTTCCTTCCAGACCGCACCGCCGACGGAGATTTGTTTTTTACATTCTCAAGTAATATTTTAGACTTTCGAAGAAGTCTTTCGTCTTATTTTAAATTTAGCTCGCGGCACGAAGACTCATCGCGATTCGCTCGCTTTAAAAACAGCTTTTCTAATGTGAAACTCGTGTCAGAGGTCAATTGTTCCAAGTCCAGTAATATTTGCCCGATTTGGTAACGTTCTAGCCTCGAACGTTTGAGAGACATAAATAAAAGTGCAATCTCAGTGCTATGAATCATCGCAGAGGTTAGTCAAAAATTATATTATGATTTCATTGCACTAGTTTTTCTAAACATGTAGCGCCTGTTTGGTTGATTTTATCGGCCGTAGGGAGGTTCATTTAAAAGTTTACTAACGCGTCGTTGCAAAACATTCTACTTCTCGAAGCTTGTTTCCACAAGATCTCCTCAGTTACATCGATGTCTCAATGGTTTCTTTCTTATATTACAGTCTTAATTGTCGCTGTTTTATTTCTGCGTAAGCTAGCAGAAGAAATAAGCCTTCAATCGGCATCAAAGCGCTTTCCATCTTTTAGTCCTCCGGCCAACGGCAATAAAAGTAACACCAAAAAATCCCGATTTTGCCCAAATCGAAACTTAACGGGAACAATATATCATTGATCTGTAATCCTGAGAAGTTTTAGTGTAGTATTGAACTCGGCCAAGCGCGATGCAAACGGATTTTTCAAGGTTCTCTTACTCTCCTCTCATCTTTTGATTTCGCGACATCCTGTCCAAAAATCAAAGTTTGGTGCATGCACAGTAACGGGATACTGTTCCTTTAAATTCTCAGAGACCCAGGGGCAGTCAGTCGGATCGGGAGAAGGCGCGACGAAAGTACGGGCGAGGCACTCATGGTGTCCCGCGGGGTTACATTACGGAGTTACGGTTGTTGTTCGTCCGTGGCTGTCGACGATGACCAAGAACATCACGTGGGAGAAGGATTAGTTGTGGTGTTTCCGGCTGTGGCTCACCGATCCAATACGGAAGCGAGAGACTCTGCCGCATAGATCGCTTTGAATTTGCGCCGCTTACGCTTCCTCTGAGCCCCTGCTATCCTGTTTTGCTCAAAGAGGACAATGCCTTTGTTGACTTTGCAACGCCAGGCAGGTCGGCTCTAGAGCCAGGGTCACCCAGGTTTCAACATCTATGTCAGAGGAAAGCTTTTCAGCGACGCTTTGAGACAGTCCTTGTAGCGCCTCTTTTTTCCACCCTATGAGCGTTTCCCCTACGGGGTAACGGTACGCATTTAGACGCAACAATGTATAATACAAGCTTAAACAGGAGAATTTAGCAAGATAACACTAGTCGTTCGGTTGAACGTGATCACATAAACTCAGAAGAGCTAACCGCAACTGCGGCGGACTAGTCATTTTAGTCTTTGGGGTAGGACAGGCGGGTGGGAGCACGGGAGAATAAGGGACGGGAGGCGAGAGAGGAAAGGAGGAAGTCGGAGGTTCTTAAGGGACTGTGCAATAATTATCAGGAGGGGGGGGGGGGCTGAAAAACTAGAGTTATCTAGCAAAAACTTAGACAGTACCCCCCCTCTCCAAAACAAAAAAAATTAGTTCTAACCCCCCCTCTGTTATGTTAAAAATAACGTCGCACCCCCCCCCTCCCACCACACTGGTAAACTCAAAACTGGACTGAGCTGCCATCACAGCTTCAATAATGACAAACGTTATTATGTAACATCTAGTATCGAGAAGGATGTTGATCGCTTGATTGAAGATTTAGACAAAGCATTTGCTAAGTACCGGGGTGCTTACCACATTGGCTCAAAATCTAAAATTTCTGAAGCCAGGGAGAGAAAAGAGCAGAGAAAAAAATCAAAGAACAGGAGATTGAACGCTTCAAATAACAGACGAAAAAGAGCTTGCATTATATTTAGATCCTTGGGAGGAGAGCCTGTTGAACTTTGTTATGAGCCACATATATATGGAATTCAGCAAATCGATTCAGTCGAAGAAGAAAGATTACTTTTATTCACATCAAAAACCGACAAAGCTTGTCTATGAGATCTGTTTGATTCCCATTGTTTTATGGGGGAAGCTGAAAAACAAGTTCATGATTTTTGCTTTACATAGGATCAGCTCAATTAATTAGAAGACGGGTTAAAATTGATCAGTTGTGAATTTGCTTTTCTTGTTGATGGAAGTTTTTCAATAATCGTTTAACAGCTGTTCGTGTTGATATTTGTTACAGTCTATCATGATGCCTGTACTGAGAATCTTTTATTGCGTTTAATTTTATTTACATTTCGAATAAAACTTAAGCCCCCCCTCCGTCAAATGAGGGATTTTACTTTGAGCCCCCCTATCTTGGCAGCAATTTTATGTAATGCCCCCCCCTCCTGATAATTATTGCACAGTCCCTAAAAAAGATGGAGGGCGGGAGAAATAGGGGGAAATCAATCAAATCATACCCAACAATGATTGATATTTTGCAACGGAAAAAGGACCAAAGAGGAGAAACCAAGAAAAAAGGGGCGGGAGCTATGAATGCATGCGAGGTACGGAAAGCGAGAGATTTGGACCCCCCCCCTCCCCCTCTCTTTCCCCCTAGTCTAAACAACATAACAATGTACACACTTGACTGTGTCTTTTAATTTTTTCCACGCAACAGGAACAATTCAATGGTCAACAACTTTAACGAAGTGAAAATAAATGAAATGTATTAGACCTTTGTTACATGGGTCCGGGCAAGTTTTGAGTAAAGAATGAATTTTACTGCTACCTGTGCAATCCGTTTACACAGTGTCAAATGTTACAGTACTTTTTACACGAGTCCGGATAAATTTAGGTTTCCGGGAAACTACCCACCTACCCCTCTCCTAAGCTAGCATTAACACACTGAGGGTAAAATGTTGGCTTAAGGGAGGGTAGGTGGGTAGTTCCTTAGAAACCTAAACTGATTCCGAGTCCGTCCAAATATTTGACAGTGTCAGCCCTGGAATGGCTTTTTTTTTTATCAAGTAAGTAGGTTCGAAGCATTTACCGTGCAAAATGCGAAAAAATTTACACGGTTCAGGTGTTTACACGGCGTGAGCCAACGTAAAAGTGAAGCCGTACCGGTCAAAAAAATTGACCGTCTTGGGTCAGCTCGAAACTTGCACAGTTTTCCGTTCAATAACTTACATGGTCCCACGGGTCATGTATACATGTAAACGAAAGGCTGATTGATCCGTTCAAGTTTTTGTCGTTGTCCGTTCAAAAATTTGTCCGGACACGCATAAACGGGTTCTCGTACCAGCCTGGTTAACCAGTTGTGTCAAGACAAATTAAACTTTAACAAAGGAAGCCTAAAATACGTTTCCTGTTATTACCAGTATATTAACGAGAGCTTACTGTAAACTGCCGCTTATAAGCCTTGAAGCTTTGTAAGGAGTTTTAGGAGTAGTTATAAGCGGAGGGCTTATATCCAAAGGGGTTTAAAACCAACAAAAAAAAAAAAGAAAGCTTCAAAAAAAGGCAATAGCGGTGCCTTTTGCATTTTCTGTTTTAATCAAGCTTTAGGCGTCATTCTAAATCGAATTTATTTCAACTTACAATTAAAGGGAGGCTTATATGTTTAGAGGTAAATGGGCCTACGACTCGGGGGGTGGGGGGTGGGGAGGGGGACGCGGTTATAGGCGGCACTTTGCGATATTCGTATAAAACAAATTGAACAAAGCAACATAACAGTGTTGAACGGCTTTGAATTTCAGTCTAAATCTTACAAAGTTCCATAATTACGTATCCCACCTCAACAGAGAAACAAAGTTACTATGTATAGCGGAGTAAGTATTGTTAACTTTGTTGTGATCATTACACCCACCAACGTGATTAAGCCTTAACTAAATATAACCATTATAAACATACCTCTGTGTTGACTGAATCACACTGAGACTAAACTGAAACCAAACTACAAACATTGAGAATTGTTCAGTTACAAACTGTGTGCGAGACTGCAAGGACGAACTGAAACCAAAATATACCTCGTAAACCCGCAGCGTTAGCTAGTACCACTGTCTTAAAGGTCATTTTTCAAAGCCCTCCACGCCATCATAAATCGCTGTTGTATAGTATTTCTGTTCTCGATGTATGGACGCCTTTTTTAACTCCATTTATCCTTGCATATGTTTATACATGTGATAAAGATATCCACAATGATCGTAGCAGTATTCATCACACATCCAACAAGTGAATCTTTCCTTGTCTCTAGCAGATCGTTTCTCGCAATCATGTCTCTTCAGAGCATTGTCATCAGTGAAATCTTTACCACATGATTCACATTTGTGAGGTGAATCAGAATGGAATTTTCTTTTGTGATAAAACAATGTCTGTTTCCGGGTGAAACATTTTTCACACTGAGTACACTTGAAGGGTCTTTCTCCACTGTGTATCCGCAGGTGGACTTGTAAGTGTGATGAGCTTCGGAAATATTTTTTACACCGAGTGCATTCAAAGGGCGTTTCATTAGTATGCATTAACATGTGTCTTTTCAAGTATGATGACCGTATGAAAGACTTTTCACAACGAGTACACTTGAAGGGTCTTTCTCCACTGTGTATCCGCAAATAATGGTCTTGCAGAGTACATGAGTGTCGGAAACATTTTTCACACCGAGTGCATTTGAAGGGCCTTTCATTAGTATGTATTAACAAGTGTCTTTTTAAGTTTGATGACCATCTGAAAGACTTTTCACACTGAGTACATTTAAAGGGCCTTTCATTGTTATGTATTAACAAGTGTCCTTTCAAACTTGATGAATGTGTGAAACATTTTTCACACTGAGTACATTTAAAGGGCCTTTCATTGTTATGTATTAACAAGTGTCCTTTCAAACTTGATGAATGTCTGAAACATTTTTCACACTGAGTACATTTAAAGGGTGTTTCATTAGTATGTATTAACAAGTGTCTTTTCAAATTTGATGACTTTCTGAAAGACTTGTCGCACTGAGTACATTTGAAGGGCCTTTCATTAGTATGTATTAACAAGTGTCTTTTCAAATCTGACGGCTTTCTGAAACATTTGCCGCACTGAGTACATTTGTAGGGCCTTTCTTCACTGTGTACCTTCCGATGACTGTATAAGCCTGCTGCTTGTTTAAAGCGCATATCGCATTGAGTACACTTGTAGAACCTCTTGTCGCTGTGAATCCTCAGATGAGCTTTAAGAGCTGACTTGACATTAAAACACTTTTTACAGGTGCTACACTTGAACGACTTCTTTCCAGTCCTCTTGTCGGCGGCCATGTCTGGCATTTTAAAAGCAAGATTATCAGTTGATTTAAATTCACTAATTAAAGGTAGCATTTATTGATGCGTTGGTCAGTAACGTTCGGCTGACAGCGTTGCCGGAGTAACTATGCCGAATATGAGTCAGCCTAAGTTGATGAAAATGACGAAATAAAACCTCCCCATAAAGCTCAAAAACTCATTAATAATTCATAAAGAAAAAACAAATAAAATTTATGCCTTTTGAGTGTCTGTATCTGATAAAGACACGGCTAAATCTTTAACTACGTCCAATTTTTTAAACCAAAATAACTCCAAATCGAAATATTAATGCAAGAATGAGTTGATCTTTATCAGGGATTTTGAAGCCCTTCAAAACAAGTCGCAGTCGTTTATTATCAGGTGTAAAAAGTCGAGGGTTCGCCACGAGTTTTTAAACCTGATAATACACTCCTGCTCGTTTTTTAAACAGTACTTAAAGTCCCTCGCCATAAGTCTAATTTTTTACATTAAAAAATTATCACGGGAATAATATTCTGTACTGTTATTTTATATCCTCTCCAAGGCCCGGCCGACCTTTGGCGGATGTGTTTGTGTGTTGAGGGGTGGGGTGCCTAGTCTTAAATGAAAACCTGCAAAAACAAAATGACAAAGACGATGACGTTCAAATGTCTGTCTACTAATTTTCACTTGAGAAGGCCCCGTTTGTATGGAGAAAAGTTGTCTTGGGTAGAAGGATCAACTACCTACCACAGCGACCCTGGGTGTGCCAATTTTTCATACCATTTCCTTACAAAACGTGGCAAACCGTTTCCATACGTAAAAAGTCTGCTCTAGGAGGGTGACCCGCCTAGCCGAGACACCGTCTGGTGTTGGTAGGGTCACCCTCCAAGACGCGTCAACGTTTCTCCATATAAACACTTTACCTCGCCCATCCGGGTTCACTAGGTCAAGGTGATACAATATGAGCATGCACGAGCGTAGTTGCTCGGTTAAAGATTGGCAAATGGGTCCTTTTTTTATATATATAAACCCAGGGAAACGTTTTCTCCACATTAAAGGGGCCTCAGAGAAAATACGTTTGTTAATTAAGCGCGCTCCTTTACTGTCCTAAAAATCTGAGACATGTATGTCATTACCGACACGATCCTTGAGAGAGTAAGTTTCTCTTCGCAGAAATTGCGTATAACAACTTCATGGGATTCAGCTAAACGCTGACCCCAGGCCTGCGGGGCCTTCACTGAAATTCCCAGCGGACCCGCCCGTGAGGTACGATCAGTCGAATTACTAACCGCTATGTATCAACTAAAACCTTGTAAAACCAGGATTTCTTGAGCTGAATTACGGATTCCACCATAGCCTATAGGATTCCGGATTCCACAAGCAAAGATATATTTTACCCTAGCGATTCTACTAGCAAGAATTTTCTGGATTCCGGAATCAGCGAATTACCTCACTTGAAGCGATTATATTAAAATGAATTTCAATTCTCCGGTCCACCTGGGACTGTTTTCAAAATGTTCCTTCAAGAACTTCAAGCACCGCGTTTATTCCTCCATTTCCAACTGGGAAAAGAACGACACTCGCAGCAACGCCGACGCAACAGGTTTTTTCAGTGTTAGGTGGAGCTTAATTAAGATGGAGTATTAGGTAGACCGGCCTTCCTCAAATCAAAGTAGTCATTCCAGCCTGCCAAAACCGGGTCGCGCGGGAGTTCATTAAAAGCAGTAGGAACTTTAATAGCGAGATTAAGCAACAAGAACGGCGACGGCTACAAAAAGGTCACTTGAAATGTGATCGCACTGCTTCAAACTGTACCGCACTTATTCCATCTCGTTTAAGTTCAAGAAAAGAAAGGAAAATTGCTTTCTTGTGTTAACGTCTTCGTAGACGTCGTAGACGTCGTAGACGTGCAACGACGGCAAAGAATTGTACATACTTCCGGTTGACGTGCGTCGCTCAAAAGCGTCGCCGCTTTTTAAAAACTCCCTAAAAAACGCAAGCGACCAAACGTTTAAATTAATTACGCATTATATACCCAGTAAGTACAACTTTGTGAAACGCCGAACGAATCTGCTGTATCTGCTGCTGCAAGGCTTTAATTCTTCATTAGAGAGTAAGGCCCGAACTTTTCATGAGCCTAATACATTGAATAAAAGTACATAAAATGTTCGGCGTCTGAATCAATTAGGAACGCCTGTTTCAATTTGGAACTGATTAGCTACTCTTTTCGCCTAGCTCGGCCGGGAATTTCGCCTTTTGGGCGACTTTGGGACGGCTTTGATTCAGACGGCGAACTTTTCATGTACCGAACCTAATGCATAAATTATTATAACGTATTTTGCAGGCAGTTTGACCAAAATGAGCATTTTTCGCCTTTTGAACTTAGTTCAGCTGCAATTAAGATCGGCGTAAGAATCAATTCAGCCGGTCTAAATAATTTGGGTCGGCCTTAACTCGAATTAGGTTCCGCTCATGAAAAGTTCGGTGTCTGAACCGGGCCTAATGCGTCAGTCAATTCCAGCTGCACCCAGCAGCCCCCCTCCCTCCGGGCATTAGCATTTTTTTTTGCCTTGGATGGCAAACTCCCGGGTTTGCAGTTTCTTAGCAATAAACCAGATAAAACAGTGCCCTGTAATCATGGCCTGTGGATTGTGCTATGTAAAAGAAACCTCACTCTGTCGGTATGGAGACTTGAGTTTTTGCGGCATTGATTATAAATCCTGCAATGCTTTTGGTGCTCGCTGGGATGCGAGACTGCTCCAACAGATCATTAAGAACATAATCAACATACACCCCCGACCATGATACCTCTCATCTGCGTCACAGCCGTTCTTTGTGTGGTCACGAAACATTGCGTGACGACTCAAAGAACGGCCGTTTTGATACCGCCGGTATGCTTGCGAAGTTGACTCGAGTTCTTCTTCGTAGACATGGCGGCGGTAAACACTGGGATGTTCTCTGTCGCCAGCGATTTCAGTTCTCAGTATCGGCGGCTATGTTGAAGTATCAAGTAGGTCGGCGGCATATAATGAGAAACGAAAATAGAGCCTGATCTCAGGTTATTGAGAACCAGGCTTTATCTGCTGCTCCTCGCTTTTAAAAAAGCAAGATTTCGGAGTCATTTCTGGAAACATTCAATTCTCACCACGAAAAAAACATATGTATGGTTAATACTTACTGTAGTTTCGTTCAGTTCCTCGAAGTCTCTCCCCTATGAGGACGATCGATTGAAAATGACTTAGAGCGAACTGAGGTTGGACCAACAGTCACAAACAAAATGGCGGCTACTTTGTCCAATCCTTTTTCCCAGGCCCTTTCATGCTTATGACGTCATTCCAATTTCCTTTTTATGTTTTCATTTGAAATTTGTATTTTCGCTGTTCACATCATCTTCAGTCTTTCTTTTGCTTAAAAATCTGTGTGGGGGTGCGATAAGCTGGTGAATCGGAGGATGTTTCATAATCCATCAAGTATTGAAGAGGGAAATTTCCTGGGTGCCAGTGTATGTCAGATTTGTATTATTGTTATTTACACCATGCCAAAAATACAAACAAACAAGCAGGGAAATCAGGAGCCAGGCCATTGTATTAATTATCTATGGTTTATTTTCCTATTCAACTCAAAATCCTAAATTAAAAATACATTGCTGGTACAGCCAATCAATAAAAAATAGAGAAGAAATCCGTTCTTAAAAAACATGTGTTTAATTTGACGGGGTGGCATAGAGTTTTTCGTGACGCGAGATGGGACCCAAATTATCCGGCGTGATGCGTGATCGGGGCCAAATTAGCCGCGTGAAGCGTGATTGGGGATAGCAGCGTGATGCGTGATTTTCAGGAACCCATAACTGGATTTTCTATTTTCACAACGCTAGATTCCGTCGTGTTTTTCCTTTGAAATTTCCGTGATGGTTAATATCATATAAAACTAGCAGCAGAGACATAAAAATAGTTCGTTATGGCACCAAATTCTTGCCCTTTTTCTCGTCAAACCCTGTGACCTCTGATTTCCGCAGATCAAATTATATAATAATAGGATACTTGTTAATGTAGTTATATATTTTATTTTATTTTTCGAATGCGTGATAGCTTGAAAAAAAATCGCTGTGATGCCTGATAGGTACCCCCTTCCACCCCCTCTTTGCCACCCTGATTTAAGTGCCTGTAGAATTATGCAAAGAAGGTACATTGGATAAGATCGATCTCGAAGCGTTTAAGGACTCTCTATTGGGTCAAGACTTATCTCGGAATGTTGAAAAGTTCTGAATCATGCCATTATTTGAACTTTAACTATCATGAGGAGAAGTGAGACTGTGAATAACATAGCCTTAAACGTTAGCAATAACTCATTAAAAAGTGCGATACATTGCGGGTAACCAAGAAAAGGCTCCTGGTAGTAGTGCTATGGCATGACAAAATGTAGCGTAGCACGACAGAAGAAGTTTTTTCCAACACATGATGTCGAAACACATGTTGTCGACGATGACCAAGAACATCACGTGGGAGAGGGATTAGGTGCGATGTTTCCGGCAGGGGCTGATCAATCCAATACGGGCGCATTCCCGGGCACTGGATGAGTTTCTTGAGCAGGTGTCAAGGAGGTCTCTTTGGATTTGCGCAGCTCACGCTTCCTCTGAGCCCCTGCTATCCTCTTTTGCTCGAAAAGGACAATGCCTTTGTTGACTTTGCTACGCCAGGCAGGTCGGCTCTAGAGCCAGGGTCACCCGGGTTTCATCATCTATGTCAAAGCTTTTCAGTGACGCTTTGAGACAATCCTTGTGGCGCTTTTTCTGTCCACCCTGTGAGCGTTTCCCCTACAAGGTTACGGTCAGCATTTAAACGCAACAATTTTTAGTATAAGGTTGAATGAATTTAGCAAGATAACCCTAGTCGTTCGTTTAACGCGCATAAACTCTGAAGAACTAACCGCAACTGCACCTTACTAGTCATTTTAGACTGCGCCGGGGGAGAACAGGCGGCTGGGACACGGGAGAATAAGGGACGGGAGGTGGGAGAGGAAAGGGAGGGAGGTGGAGATTCATAAAAACGCTGGAAAGAAGTAACATAGGGGAAAACCAATCAAATCATACCCAACACTAACTGATATTTTGCAACGGAAAAAGGGCCAAAGGGAAGAAACCGAGAAAAAGGGGCGGGAACTATGAATGCAAGCAAGGTCCGGAAGGCGAGAGATTTAACCCCCCTCCCCGCTTCTTCTCCCTAGTCTACACAACGTAACAAGGTACACACTTGACTGTGTCTTTTAGTTTTTTGCACACAACAAGAACAATTCAGTGGTCAACAACTTTAACGAACCAAAATAAATGAAATGTATTAGATTTTTTTTACATCGGTCGGGCAAGTTTTCAGTAACTCGTGCGTATTAAGGCTTGACTCAACCACGAATTCAGTGGTTTTTGATTTCAAGGAAAAATATTCCTCTCATTTTTGTGAAACTTGGCAAGCAGGTTCCTTTCCACGTTAACAACCGTTTGATAAGCTTTTCTATTGTAACTCTAAGTCACGTGATTCACATTTGCCTTGTAACGGTCAAAATGTTTCACTGAAAATGGGGGATACTTAGTCAAACTGCATTCGCCTTATTTTGTCGTTTTTCTATGGATCCTAGTAAGGGCTTTAGAATACTGCCTTTTAATCATGTCCACGTGTTATCGGAAACCGTCAATGAAGTAAAAGAGGTTACGTGACTTATCAAATGTACCAATAACTGAAATGCATAGAATGAATTCCGCGTTAAAGGGCGGAATCATGTTGACATCGCAAAGTTTTGAATTTTAATGTGCAAATGTACCCCATTTGAAGAAACACGTTTTGTGACGTTACCAGGAACAGGAAATCACGTGACTGTATATAACACTTGAATTCAATCAAACACCTCAAATGTTGATTCTTCTTAGTTTCACGATTGAAATAAACTTATTCTTACGAGCTGCATGAGTGGTGACTGGGGGTCCTCTATATTAAGACAAGCCTTGACACACTTGAGAAAGAATGAATTTTACTGCTAGCTGTGTAATCCGTTTACACAGTGTCACATGTTACAGTACTTTTTACACGAGTCCGGATCAATTTAGGTTTCTGGGAAACTACCCACCTACCCCTTCCCTAAGCTAGCATTAAAACTTACTTCTCCCTAAGGGCAAAATGTAGGCTTAGGGGAGGGGTAGGTGGGCAGTTCCTCAGAAACCTAAGCTGATCCCGAGTCCGTACAAATATTTGCCAATGCCAACCCTGGATTGGCTTTTTTTATCAAGTAAGTAGGCTCGAAGCTTTTACCGCGCAAACTGTGAAAAAAAAACTTTAGACGGTTCAGGTGTTTACACGGCGTGAGCCAACGTGAAGCCGTACCGGTCAAAAAATTTGACCGTCTTGGGTCAGCTCAAAACTTGCACACTTTGCCGTTCAAAAACTTGCACGGTCCCACGAGTTACATATACATCTAAACCAAAGGCTGATCCGTTCAAAAATGTGTCCGGACACGCATAAACGGTTTCTCGTACTAGCCTAGTAAACCAGTTGTGTCAAATTAACGAGAGCTTGCTGCAAAGTGCCGCTTATAAGCCTTGAAGCTTTGTAAGGAATTTTTTAGGGAGGTTATAAGCGGAGGGCTTATATGCGAGGGGGTTTAAAACCAAAAAAAAAAGAGAAACCTTGAAAAAAAGGCTATAGCGGTGCCTTCTGCATTTTCTGTTTTAATCAAGCTTTAGGCGTCATTCTAAATCGAATTCATTGCAACTTACAATTGAAGGGAGGCTTACATGCTTAGAGGTAAATCGGCCTACGACTTGGAGGAGGGGGGGGGGGGGGTGGTGTTATAAGCGGCACTTTGCGACATTCCTTTAAAACAAATTGAACAAAGCAACATAACAGTGTTGGACGGCCTTGAATTTCAGTCTAAATCTTACAAAGTTCCATAATTACGCATCCCAGAGAAACAAAGTTACTATGTATAGTGGAGTGAGTATTGCTAACTTCGGTTGTGATCATTGCACCCAACAACGTGATTAAGCCTTAACTAAATATAACCATTATAAACATACCTCTTTGTTGACTGAATCACACTGAGACTAAACTGAAACCAAACTACAAACACTGAGAATTGTTCAGTTACAAACTGTCACGGTGTGCGATACTGCAAGGACGAACTGAAACCGAAATATACCTCGCAAACCCGCAGCGTTAGTACCACTGTTTTAAAGATCATTTTTCAAAGCCCTCCACGCCATCATAAATCACTGTTGCATGTATAGTATTTCTGGTCTCTATGTATGGACGCCTTTTGTAACTCTATATCCTTGCATGTGTTTGTACATGTGATAAAGATATCCACAATGATCGTAGCAGTATTCATCACACATCCAGCAAGTGAATCTTTCTTTGTCTCTAGCAGATCGTTTCTCGCAATCATGTCTCTTAAGAGCATTGTCATCAGTGAAATCTTTACCACATGATTCACATTTGTGAGGTGAATCAGAATGGAATTTTCTTTTGTGATAAAACAATGTCTGTTTCCGGGTGAAACATTTTTCACACTGAGTACACTTGAAGGGTCTTTCTCCACTGTGTATCCGCAGATGGACTTGCAAGTGAGATGAGCTTCGGAAATATTTTTTACACCGAGTGCATTTAAAGGGCGTTTCATTGGTATGTATTAACATGTGTCTTTTCAAGTGTGATGACCGTTTGAAACACTTTTCACACTGAGTACACTTGAAGGGTCTTTCTCCACTGTGTATCCGCAAATGGTCTTGCAGGGTACTTGAACGTCGGAAACGCTTTCCACACTGAGTACATTTGAAGGGCCTTTCATTGGTATGTATTAACAAGTGTGTTTTCAAGTGTGATGATTGTCTGAAACACTTTTCACACCGAGTACACTTGAAGGGTCTTTCTACACTGTGTATCCGCAAATGGTCTTTCAGGGTACATGAGTGTCGGAAACATTTTTCACACCGAGTGCATTTGAAGGGCCTTTCATTAGTATGTATTAACAAGTGATTTTTCAAGTGTGATGATTGTATGAAACACTTTTCACACTGAGTACATTTGAAGGGCCTTTCATTGGTATGCATTAACAAGTGTCTTTTCAAGTCTGATGATTGTATGAAACACTTTTCACACTGAGTACATTTGAAGGGCCTTTCATTAGTATGCATTAACAAGTGACTTTTCAAGTGTGATGATCGTCTGAAACACTTTTCACACTGAGTACATTTAAAGGGCCTTTCATTAGTATGTATTAACAAGTGGCTTTTCAAGCCTGATGGCCATCTGAAACATTTGCCGCACTGAGTACATTTGTAGGGCCCCTCATTGCTGTGTACCTTCCGATGATTGTATAAGCCTGCTGCTCGTTTAAAGCACTTATCGCATTGAGTACACTTGTAGGACCTCTTGTCGCTGTGAATCCTCAGATGAGCTTTTAGAGCTGACTTGACATTAAAACACTTTAAACAGATGCTACACTTGAACGACTTCTTTCCAGTCCTCTTGTCGGCGGCCATGCCTGGCATTTTAAAAGCAAGATTATCAGTTGATTTAAATTCACTAATTAAAGGCAACATTTATTAATGCGTTGATCAGTAACGTTCGACTGACGGCGTTGCTGGAGTATGAGTCAACGTAAGCTGATCATCATAACAATAGAAAACCTCCCTATAAAGGTTCAAAACGTTTCAAATACGTTGTATGTTTAATGAGTGTCTGTATCTGATAAAGACACGGCTAAACTTGACGTCCAATTTTTTTAAAACCAAAATAACGCCATAATCTAAATATTAATGCAAGAAAATCTACCTGGAGTTATGAAAACCGGGTTAGCAAACATGTTATAATTTTTCTCAACTTGCCCTGTCTAATAGCTTGACATATGTTCACCGTGTTGCTTGCTTATGTGTGTGTGGTTTTTTTTTGCTTGTTTTGTGGTTAGGGATTTGTTTTGAAGTGGATGTAGACAGAATTACTATCTTCCCCCCCCCCCCCCTCCCCTCCTGATTTTTTTCCCTACCCACAATTCTTTCTTTCACACAAGTGACAGTTATTTGAAATCAGCGTGCGCCTCAAGCTGGTTTGGGTGCCGTTTAGCAGTTTTGTTTTATATATTGGTCACCTTAAGAAAAGTTTCCCGGAGAGCATCATGTAAAGCTCTGAGATGGGACAAAGTTATTACGATTCGCAGAGTCTGCATCGTCCAATATCGTATTATATTCTCGTTTCATTTGGCTAAACGGATCAATCACCCTGATTCGGGCTGAGACAGAAAGGTACGATATTGTTCGCTTTTCTAAGGTGACCACTAAGTCTTTGGCCTCGGGAACAGGCTCTTAGGAGTCAAATAAATTAGGTGAGAGCAAAATTGCCAGTGAACTTTGACCCAGGCCAAGACTTTGACTCTACATCCGGGAACTTGAATAAGACGAGTGTTAGAGAAAAGTCCAGAGGTGTTTATTTGCCAGTAGGCTGAGTTTTTCCGAGTTATTCGATGATATTTCGCTTATGTTGAACGTGAGAAGATTATGCGTGGTTGTGGATAGTCTTATCAGTGCCGCGAAAGTGTGTGATTGTGTGATTTCCGCATGGTGTTGACAGGTATGTGATCGCGTGGTTGAACTGTGGTTTGGCCAAAATATTCTGTGCCAGCCATTAATACTGTTTCGTCGGTGTTTAGCCTAGCTGATTGTACCTTGTAAAAGCAATGCTCGACTTAGGAAAATTGGATCTAGGTCTAGTTTCAGCGGGTCCTATTAGCATTGAACCATAGGCCGATTTTGGCAGATAAGAAGGTCATAATTTGTGCACTGTGTCTCATTCAGTTTGTTGTCTAGTCCATGCGGAATCGTTGTTTATCGGACCGCGAAAAAAGTAGTGTTTTGCTAGCTATTTAAGTTGTTATGTAAGCCTTAACCAGGCACTCTTTCGCTGCAGTTCACTCAACTTAAAATTTTCTAGACTGAAATGATACCGGTTTGAAACTTCGCGAAGTCAGATTACTGAATAAATGTTCTAAAATTTGCGTCATTTTAAATTTGGACTCGTTGGAATGCTTCTGGGGACCATTAACTTCCTGCCCGGCGTCAGATAAAGGCTTTTAATCGGCCTTTGAACGAGTTTTCTTTTTTTAAATTGCCAACTAGTAGAAATAGTGGATATTTTTGCTAACCCGGTTTTCAAAAATCCAGGTATAAATATAAGTTGATCTATATCAGTGATTTTGAAGCCGTTCAAAAAATTCGCAGTCGTGTATTATCACGTGTAAAAACTCTTTTAAACCTGATAAAAATGCACTTATGCTCGTTTTTTAAACAGTTCTTAAAATCCCTCGCCATAACTTAATTTTTTTCTTTGAAAAATATCCGAAATAACATTATGTGTTATTATTTGTTATCCTCTCCAAGGCCCGGCTGACCTTTGGTCGGGGTGGGGGTAGGGGGGAGGTGCCTAGTCTAAAATGAAAACCTGCAAAACAATGACTATGACGTTCAAATGTCAGCCTACTAATTCTCACATGAGAAGGCCTCGTTTACATGGAGAAACGTTTTTCTGCCTTCCCGAGCTACCCAGGGTGTGCCAATTTTTCATAGCATTTCCTTACAAACTGTGCATGGCCAATCTTTCCAAGCGTAAAAAGTCGTCATGACCCACCTAGCCGAGCCTCCCTCTCGTGTTGGTAGGGTCACCCTCTTAGATGGTTCAAATTTTCTCCCCATAGACTGTTTACCTCGCCCATCCGGGCCCACTCGGTCAAGGTGAGTCAATCAGAGCATGCGCGAGCGTAGTTGCTCGGTTAAAGATTGGCAAAGGGGTCCTTTTTTTCTCATATAAACGCGGGGACACGTTTTCCCCACATAACAGGGGCCTCAGAGAAAAGATGTTTGTTGATTAAGCTAAGAGAGCTCCTCTACTTAACGCTGACCCCAGGACTGCTGGGTCTTTACTGAAACCCACTGAAATTCACAGCTGATCCGCCAGTGAAGTACGATCAGTCGAAGTGTTTCCGTAATCAACTAAAACCTTGTAAAGTTGATCAGTGCAAAATCTTATTAAGATTGTAATAAAATAATTCAGTTTTCTTTATATACTTTGCTACATCCATCAACATTTCCCAATTCCCGGTCTTGTCTGGAACTCTACCTTTTCTCCGCCCCTCCCCCTCCCCCCAAAGAAAGAGACAGGGGCTGTTTACCGTTTACAAAACGAAAAGTCTGGTTGAAAAGTAAATGGAACAAGACTTTTTTGGTCGCCGGTTCCCGTGGTAAATTTCCGGAAGCAACGGAACAACTGAAACGGTGGTTCTGTTTTTTTTTCCCGGACGGAATGCTCCAAACGGAAATTCGTGTTCCATTTTGATACCTGTTTCAGGCCTTCGCGGCACGAAATTCAGTTACTAGCCTTGAATTTTCCATACCATTTTGCCAAACCTTGAACTGACAGGTTTACCCAAGTAGTAGATGGTAATCAACTGGAGACTTTTCTCTCTCTCCAGGGTGCGGCGGGAAGAAGAGCATCTGGTACGAGTTTGATAAGTTTGGTTTTATATATTCTGTCTTGAGCCCATAACTATAAGATATAACATGACCCTGTGAATTTTTGTGGCTTACTGCATTTGTTACTGCCTCTTAGAGGCGATAAGCCATTATGCTATCGCGTTAAGTGAGTGTAACAATAGAATCCAAGCCCACAACGAGCTACGCCGATTTCGATCCGATATTCCCCGATCTTAGCCTCCTTTGTTTGGGGACATGGTCGGTTGTTCAACGTTTGTCGAGGAAAGATTGGAATGACCTTGAATGTTACTCGGAATTAGCACGTGATCACGCGTGCTCTCAAAGCTGCCAAGTCGTTTGACGCCGTCGACTGGCGTCAGTTGTGCAACCTGCGGGAGGTTAAACTTTCTCTTTTGTGCTCTGGAAAAATAGGTTTTTTGTTTCTGGTACCGGGAATCACAGACAGCCTCTGTTTGCATTTAACCCCTGTCAGCTTTTCAGTGCACCAGTTAAAGTGGCGAGGGGGGCAAGAAAAGCAGTAATTGCAAGAACTTATTATAACTACAACTTTGTAAGTGATGAGGAAAATGGGCCAGGGCCGGGAAAGTAGACTATTAGGTCATCAAGCTGGAGGTCCCCAAGGGCCAACGAATTGATAAGCAGACTCCAAAGAAGAATCGATCGGTCAAGAGAAGAGGAAGGGCGACCAAACGTGTATAAACTAAAGCTGATTTGCTAAGCAATGATTACTCTTCAGTACCGGAGCTTTCTTGGATGGTTTTAAGAAATTTTGATCCCTTTAAGGTTGATGAAAGAGACAATGTCATCTCTTTTTGCAATTATCCAGGAGGAAACTTTTAATCAATGGCAAATGAAAAAAAAATCCAGCAAAAAATTCTAAATGACATTTTTTACAATTGGTTAAATAAAAAAGAATTTTTCGTGATGATAATAACAATTTCAGTGCTTTTTTTTCCTTTACAAAAAACGAAATAATGCCTGAGGGACCTCACTGATCATTAAAATGCAATATAGGTTCCTGGACTCGTACAAAAATTCGTTTTATGGCGTCAATCCAGTGTGCCCATCCGTATTCGGGCAAAGTCGGTCACGTTTTGCGTTCCCTGCTAGCAGAGGTCTCTCACGACGAGGCAAATGAACGTTTTGCGCAGTGATATTGCTGCAAATTATAAACTCTGGAAAACGAGATTCATCTGGGGAGAAGATAGTTTCTATAGCCACTATTGTAAGTCAACAAAAAAGTAAAAAATAATGTATCATTCATCTGAACGAAGCCGTTGTTATTCCTTTGGCTTAGTGTTCTGTTTAGTTTTGCCACGTTTTTGTTCGAGATCGTAGATCACAACCTTTCAGTTTGACCTCAATTAGCTTTTGTTGTTTTCGTCTCTTGTTTCGTATCATATGACTCTTGACACGAGTTACGTGCTATTTGTCACGCTTGTTCTTCTTTCGTGGCCTACAATCCTGGACAAAATAAATGGAAAACCTAGACACCCCTCCCAACCCCCTCCAAATCAAGGATGGGAAAATAGCGCGTTTTCGCCCTTCGCGCGGCTTTATCCTTGATTTGGGGGGGTTGGTGGTTTGCTGTTCCATTTCATTTTGTCCAAGATTGTAGCACGTTTCTAAGTGTGTTTGTTACTTTTTACATTAACCAAGTAGTACCCGTAGTTTTACTCTCCTAGTTGTATTGTTTTATAGTGTAGTTGTAATGTTGCTTTTGATTGAGGAGAAACTATTTAGTTCAGTTTCTTATCAATAAAACAGATGAAACAGGGACCTTAGCCTGTGTAGCAAAGCGTTTCCAATCGCGTTATTGCGCGAACGTTAGAGCGGGAGCCAAAAAAAATTGTAAGGGGGAAGGAGACGCTTGCTACGCAGGCTACAGTGACCTGTAATCGTGACCTGTGGAATGTGACATGTGAACTGAAGAAACCGCTCCATCGGTATTGAGACTTAAGGTCTCGGTAAAGGAAAACGAGGTGCCCACAGAAAAAAATTCTAGTCGCGCGAGTATTTTCGCTACAAAGGCAAGTTATATATCAAATTAAAGCTAAAAGACTAAATTACCTTATAAAAGATTTTATTTTATCGAATTTCAAAAGGCGCTTAAGTTTTTTGCTCTCGAACTCAGAGGTATCGAGTTTACTGCTGAAGCTCCAGCCCTTTCGCGTTGTTAAATATTCACTTCCTTTTTATTGCGTCTGATTGACAGATAAAAGACCTAAACAAGGGTGTGAGGAAATTTGCATATGTCTCGTATTAGCGGAATTATTGCATTTCAAACTAAAAAGTCGAATCTCGAGCGCGATTTACGCAAAGAAACTGACATAAAATGAGTTACAAAGGCAAATCGGAAAA
Source organism: Porites cylindrica (assembly GCA_964035525.1). NCBI lineage: Eukaryota > Metazoa > Cnidaria > Anthozoa > Scleractinia > Poritidae > Porites > Porites cylindrica. The sequence goes on from OZ037783.1 coordinate 27,836,100, forward strand.
TTCCTCACACCCTTTTTGAGTCTATATCATTATCCATCATATCTGAAAGTTTCAAAGCGATAGCTTAAAACCTGTCCCGACTGGAGGTCGGAGAATTTTGATTTTTGCGTCTAAAATAGAGTGAGAGAAAATCAGCTCTAAAGATTTAGCGCGAGGTCCACGCTTGGCTGGTTAGCGCAGAAAAGGCTCATTTTAGAACGGTTAAAAAGCACTTTCTGATTTTCTTTTTCTGCCAAAATAAAATTTAGGACCCACTCATGCCAAAAATCCAAAAAAAACAAAATCGAGCAATGTACTAAAATTTTCATTTACCGAGACCTTAAGGGCACTTGAGTCTGTTTATGTGGCATTGATTACAAATCCTGTAATTCTTTTGTACTCTCTGTGATGCGATACTGCTCCAATATGTCAGTTTAAGAGCACAGTCAACATACTCCGCCGCCCTTGATACCACAAGTGTGCTTCACAGCCGTTCTTTGTGTCGTCATGCAACGCTCCCTCGCACAGAGGAGGAGCAGCGTGAACACAAAGAACATGCAAGTTGACTCGATTTCAGCTTCGTAGGCATTAGGGTGTTCTCTGTTGCCAGCGATTTCTGTTCTCAGTTTTGGCGGTTATATATTGTGTAGCAGGTAGGTCGGCGGCTTATAATGAGAACCAGGCTTTATAAATTGCTCTCCCTTACACTTATGAAAATGCAAGACTCGGTCATTACGCTAAAGAGTCATTTCTGGAAACATTCAATTCTCACCATGAAAAAAAAAACCTCACACACACAAAATGGTTAATACTTACCGTAGCTTGACTTTCGTTCAATTCTTCGTAATCTCTCCTCTATGCAGACGATCGATTGAAATACTTAAAGTGAGCAGAGGTTGAATTGGGTCCACAAGCAAAAAAATGGCGGCTTTGTCCAACCCTTGCGCCCAGGCCTTTTTATGCTTATGACGTCATTGCGTTCGGGGTCACGCGAGAACGCAACCCCTAATTTGTGTGAGGTGTTCTGTGCATTATTTACATTGTTGGCTGTTCTGTGCAATTAATAAGGGGGGTTTTTTCGAGATTGCCGTTCGTCCTCGTCGTCGACACACATTTGCCTCGTTTTGAGGCGCTTGCTTACGTTTTGCCTCACTTTTACGCGCTAACTCGCGTGGTTATTCGTGTGTCCTCGGCGTTCATCTTTCAAATTTTTCGGTCTGGTATTATATTCTGTCTTCGTAAATCGTTCATATTTTAAAAATGTGCTGAATCTTCGTAAAGCGTACATATTTAAGAGTTTGCTGAAGGTCTACTATCGATCTGTGTTTAATGAATCTTCCAAAGCGTTCATCCTTCTAAAGTGTGCTGAAAGTTTACACAATTACACCCTGAGTAAAATTTTACTTTGGACCGGATCAACTCGGACCGCCAGTCCGGGTCGGATCAACTCGGATCGACTCGGATCGAATAAAAAAATGAAAATAAAATAAAATTGTACTCGGATCAACTCGGATCATAAAGAGGAAAATAAAATCAGTCGGCGTCACTTACCTTTCACCCGCCATTTTGTTTTTTTCTCACGAACTCGTGTTGCGTAAATTAATTCTATTTTTATTTTTATTAATTTTAATGATACACTAGTGAGCAGCACACATACACTTCCAGTGAACATTTTTAACTTCAAAGGAGGAGAAACCATGGTCGCCCAGGACAACGAAAATTTTCGCACCCTAGGCGAGAATAGACCTATTCGGTTAACTCAATGTTGTACCCAATTCAAATCTCCCGGGGATAAGATTCTTTGTGTATTGCATTTGCATTATAATGTGGCATTCACATTTAAATGATATGGAAATTCCTGAAACAAAACGTTTTATTCCCAAAGGGTTTGAATTGGGTACAACATTGAGTTAGCCGAATAGGTCTATCGAACTCGCGACCCTTGGAATACTATAAAGATCGGACGTTCTAACCACTGAACCGGAGGGTCGCGAGTTTGATTCCCGCCTGCAGCTTTTTAACAGTACCTGGGCCGGGTTGTTCAAAGCTGGGTTAAGATAACCCAGGCGAGGAGGGATAGTGCGAAATTTGAACTCAGACGTGAAAGCTTCATTTTGCCAACAAGATGATGATTGGACGCTCTTAAAAATAATTGGGAAAATTATGCAAAGAAATGTTTTTTAACAAAAGAAAAAGAAACCCGGGTTGAGCGCTGATCGGCCTTCGAACAACTGCGCCCTGTAGAACATCTATTGCGCCAGAAAAACAAAAAGTTCTTTTTACACGCCCGAAACACTCTGGCCAGTGTCTCCTCCGAATAACAAGCACTTGAGACGAACCATACGATATCACGAAGATCACTAGCCTTCAAAACCTTTTCATTCTGATACACAGTTTAAACCGAGGTTTCGCTATACGCAACGCCAGAATCAGTGTTATCTATCGAAAGAACCATCCACCCTTCCCCCTCAACTGCTACCTGTACGCCTAGCAAACATATCGAACTTACTCTCCTAAGCTCCGATTACTCCTAGTCATAAAAGTAAATTAAATTAAGATGTAAGCATGGTAAGGAGGAGTGAGACTGTGAATAACGTAGCCTTGAACGTTAGCTGAATAAATCATAAAAAAGTGCGATATATTGCAGGTAAGCAAGAAAAGGCTCTTAGTAGTACATGTGGTGGTGTGGCATTACAACGTGTAGCGTAGTACGACAGATGAAGCTTTTTTTCCAACCAAGATAGCTTATCCAAGATATCCAGATAAATAATAAATAAAAATAAATAAATAATAAATAATAAATTCTCTCTGGGCCTCCGAGGATAACGTAAGAATAGACATGACTCAGGTCCACCTCACGAGTTTCACTTTCACAGCAAAGAGGGAGGAACGGGAGCTTTTTAGGAATTACAATCGAACCCCGCTTTACTGACACCCGCTTAATAAGGACAACTCGTTGTCACGGTCAGTTTTCCTTTCAGTCCCTGGGGAAAACATCCTCGGAGACCCAGGGGCAGTCAGTCGGGTCAGGAGAAGGCGTGACGAAAGTTTTCAAGTACGGGCGAGGCACTCCACACTCTCTATTACACTACGGGGCTACGGTTGCTGTTGTTGTTCGTCCGTCGTCGTCGACGATGACCAAGAACATCACGTGGGAGAAGGATTAGGTGTGGTGTTTCCGGCTGTGGCTGATCAATCCAATAGGGGCGCGGGTCGCAGGACAGTGCTTTTGTTGACTTTGCTACGCCAGGCAGGTCGGTCTAGAGCCAGGGTCTCCCAGGTTTCAACATCTTTGTAAAAAGCTTTTCAGCGACGCTTTGAGACAGTCCTTGTAGCGCCTCTTTTTTTCCACCCTATGAGCGTTTCCCCTACGGGGTAACGGTACGCATTTTTCACTAGTCGTTCGGTTGAACGTGATGACATAAACTCTGAAGAACTAACCGCAACTGCACCCGACTAGTCATTTGAGTCTTTGGAGTAGGACAGGCGGGTGGGAGCACGGGAGAATAAGGGACGGGAGGCGGGAGAGGAAAGGGAGGCAGTTGGAGGTTCTTAAAAAAGACGGAGGGCGGGAGAAATAGGGGGAAATCAATCAAATCATACCCAACAATGACTGTTATTTTGCAACGGAAAAAGAACCAAAGGGAAGAAACCAAGCAAAAAGGGGCGAGAGCTATGAATGCATGCGAGGTACGGAAAGCGAGAGATTTGGACCCCCCCCTCCCCCTCTCTTTCCCCCTAGTCTAAACAACATAACAATGTACACACTTGACTGTGTCTTTTAATTTTTTCCACGCAACAGGAACAATTCAATGATCAACAACTTTAACGAAGTGAAAATAAATGAAATGTATTGGACCTTTGTTACATGGGTCCGGGCAAGTTTTGAGTAAAGAATGAATGTTACTTCTAGCAGTGCTGTGCAATCCGTTTACACAGTGCCACATGTTACAGTACTTTTTACACGAGTCCGGATCGATTTAGGTTTCTGGGAAACTCCCCACCTACCCCTCCCCTAAGCTAGCATTAACACTTACTTCTCATTAAGGGTAAAATGTTGGCTTAAGGGAGGGGTAGGTGGGCAGTTCTTCAGAAACCTAAGCTGATCCCAAGTCCGTACAAACATTTGCCAGTGTCAACCCTGGAATGGCTTGTTTTTTATCAAGTAAGTAGGCTCGAAGCTTTTACCGCGCAAACTGTGAAAAAACTTTACACTGTTCAGGTGTTTACACGGCGTGAGCCAACGTAAAAGTGAAGCCGTACCGGTCAAAACATTTGACCGTCTTGGGTCAGCTCAAAACTTGCACACTTTGCCGTTCAATAACTTGCATCTCATACTAGCCTGGTTAACCAGTTGTGTCAAGACAAACTAAACTTTAATTATGGAAGCCTAAAATACGTTTCATGTTATTACCAGTAAATTAACGAGAGCTTACTGTAAACTGCCGCTTATAAGCCTTGAAGCTTTGTAAGGAGTTTTAGGAGTGGTTATAAGAGGAGGGCTTATATCCGAGGCGGTTTAAAACCATAAAAAAGAGAGCTTCAAAAAAAGGCAACAGCGGTGCCTTTTGCATTTGCTGTTTTAAATCGAATTCATTTCAACTTACAATTAAAGGGCGACTAACATGCTTAGAGGTAAATCGGCCTACGACTGGGAGGAGGGGGGGGGGGGGTGGTGTTATAAGCGGCACTTTGCAATATTCGTATAAAAAAAAATTAACAAAGCAACATAACAGTGTGAGCGGCTTTGAATTTCAGTCTAAATAATACAAAGTTCCATAATTACGTATTTCAACTCAACAGAGCAACAAAGTTACTATGTATAGTGGAGTGAGTATTGTTAACTTTGTTGTGATCATTGCACTCACCAACGTGATTAAGCCTCAACTAAATATAACCATTATAAACATACCTGTTTGTTGACTGAATCACACTGAGACTAAACTGAAACCAAACTTCAAACACTGAGAATTGTTCAGTTACCAACTGTGTGCGAAACTACAAGGACGAACTGAAACCGAAATATACCTCGTAAACCCGCAGCGTTAGTACCACTGTTTTAAAGATCATTTTTCAAAGCCCTCCACGCCATCATAAATCGCTGTTTTATAGTATTTCTGGTCTGTATGTATGGACGCCTTTTGTAACTCCATTTATCCTTGCATGTGTTTATACATGTGATAAAGATATCCACAATGATCGTAGCAGTATTCATCACACATCCAGCAAGTGAATCTTTCTTTGTCTCTAGAAGATCGTTTCTCGCAATCATGTCTCTTCAGAGCATTGTCATCAGTGAAATCTTTACCACATGATTCACATTTGTGAGGTGAATCAGAATGGAATTTTCTTTTGTGATAAAACAATGTCTGTTTCCTGGTGAAACATTTGTCACACTGAGTACACTGGAAGGGTCTTTCTCCGCTGTGTATCCGCAAATGGACTTGTAAGTGAGATGAGTTGCGGAAACACTTTTTACACCGAGTGCATTTTTTCATTAGTATGTATTAACAAGTGACCTTTCAAACTTGATGAATGTGTGAAACACTTTTCACACTGAGTACATTTGAAGGGTCTTTCGCCACTGTGTATCCGCAAATGGTCTTGCAGGGTACTTGATCGTCGGAAACATTTTTTGCACCGAGTGCATTTGAAGGGCCTTTCATTGGTATGTATTAACAAGTGTCTTTTCAAGTGTGATGAATATCTGAAACACTTTTCACACTGAGTACATTTGAAGGGTCTTTCGCCACTGTGTATCCGCAAATGGTCTTGCAGGGTACTTGAGCGTCGGAAACATTTTTTACACCCAGTGCATTTGAAGGGCCTTTCATTGGTATGTATTAACAAGTGTCCTTTCAAACTTGATGAACATGTGAAACACTTTTCACATTGAGTACATTTGAAGGGCCTTTCATTGGTATGTATTAACAAGTGTCTTTTCAAACTTGATGAACGTGTGAAACACTTTTCACATTGAGTACATTTGAAGGGCCTTTCATTGGTATGTATTAACAAGTGTCTTTTCAAGTCTGATGAATATCTGAAACACTTTTCACACTGAGTACATTTGAAGGGCCTTTCATTGGTATGTATTAACAAGTGTCTTTTCAAGTCTGATGAATATCTGAAACACTTTTCACACTGAGTACATTTGAAGGGCCTTTCATTGGTATGTATTAACAAGTGTGCTTTCAAGTTTGATGATTGTCTGAAACACTTTTCACACTGAGTACATTTGAAGAGCCTTTCATTGGTATGTATTAACAAGTGTGCTTTCAAGTTTGATGATTTTCTGAAACACTTTTCACACCGAGTACACTTGAAGGGTCTTTCATTAGTATGTATTAACAAGTGGCTTTTCAAGCCTGATCGCCGTGTGAAACATTTGTCGCACTGAGTACATTTGTAGGGCCACTCATTGCTGTGTACCTTCCGATGATAGTATAAGCCTGCTGCTCGTTTAAAGCACTTATCGCATTGAGTACACTTGAAGGACCTCTTGTCGCTGTGAATCCTCAGATGAGCTTTTAGAGCTGACTTGACATTAAAACACTTTTTGCAGGTGCTACACTTGAATGACTTCTCTCCAGTCTTCTTGTCGGCGGCCATGTCTGGCCTTTTAAAAGCAAGATGAACAGTTGATTTAAATTCACTAATTAAAGGCAACATTTATTGATGTGTTGGTCAGTAACGTTCGGCTGACAGCGTTGCCGGAGTAACAATGACGAATATGAGTCAGCCTAAGTTGATGTAGTCTGCTACACAGCCGTTTTTAGTGTCGTCACGCAACGCTCCTCCCCACTTGCGTGACGACCCTAAAAACGGCTGTGAAGCAGACTACATCAACTTAGGCTGTTGTTGTAAGTTGATGAAAATGACGAAAGAAAATCTCCCCATAAAGCTCAAAACTCATTAATTATTCATAAAGAAAAAAAACAAATAAAATTTATGACTTATGAGTGTCTTTATATCTGATAAAGACACGGCTAAATCTTTAATTACATCCAATTTTTTAACCCAAATAACTCCAAATCGAAATATTAATGCAAGAATGAGTTGATCTTTATCAGAGATTTTGAAGCCCTTCAAAACAAGTCGCAGTCGTTGATTATCAGGTGTAAAAACTCGAGGGTTTGCCACAAGTTTTTAAACCTGATAACACACTCCTGCTCGTTTTTTAAACAGTACTTAAAGTCCCTCGCCATAAGTATAATTTTTTACATTGAATATTCTGTATTGTTATTTTATATCCTATCCAAGGCCCGGCCAACCTTTGCTGTGTGTGTGTGTGTAAGTTAAGAAAAAGGGGGCAGGTTGGGGGGGGGGGGGGGGGGGGTTGGCGGCGGTGCGTTGTCTTTAATGAAAATCTGCAAAAACAAAATGACAAAGACGATGACGTTCAAAAGTCTGCCTACTAATTCTCACATGAGAAGGCCCCGTTTATATGGAGAAAAGTTGTCCTGGGTAGAAGGATCAACTACCTACCACAGCTACACTGGGTGTGCCAATTTTTCATACCATTTTCTTACAAAACGTGACGAACCGTTTACATACGTAAAAAGTCTGCTCTAGGAGGGAGAGACACCGTCTAGTGTTGTTACGGTCACCTTCCTAGACGGTTCAACGTTTCTCCATATAAACACTTTATCTCGCCCATCCGGGTTCACTAGGTCAAGGTGATACAATCTGAGCATGAGCGAGCGTAGTTGCACGGTCAAACATTGGCCAATGGGTCCTTTTGTTCTCATATAAAAGCGCGGACGCGTTTTCTCCACATTATAGGGGCCTCAGAGAAAATACGTTTGTTGATTAAGCGCGCTCCTTTACTGTCCTAAAAATCTAAGACACGTCATTACCGACGCGATCCTTGAGAGAGTAGGTTTCTCTTCGCAGAAATTGCGTATAACAAGGGATTCAATTAAACGCTGACCCCAGGCCTGCGGGGCCTTCACTAAAAATTCACAGCGGACCTGCCCGTAGGTACGATCAGTCGATTTTGTAACCGCTATGTATCAACTAAGACCTTGTAAAACCAGGATTCCTTGAGCTGAATTACGGATTCCGAATTACGAAGTTCTTAAAATAGAAAATGAGCAGATAAAAACATCTAAAAACAATTCTTATGGATAAAAAATTACGTGAAACAACTAATTTAGGTTCAGAAATAGTAAGCGTGACAAGTGAAGAGAAAACTTGGTCACTTTTGTTCACGTTTGTCTATACGGATAGGTAAAGCTTTTTATTATTCATTCAAAATATTTCCCCGATTCTGATAGGCTAAAAGCACACGTTTAATTCACCATAACCAGTTACTGATGACCAAATTTGGAAGAATTTTGACTTTAACGAGGAAATGACGTCAAAAATGCAGCGTTTTCGCAGGTTAAGGCACCATTAACCGAGAAGACCTGGGGACGAGGTTGAGTTGTTTTGGTTGTGAACTTGAAAAAATGGCGGACATTTCACTCGTTTCAAGAGTAAGAACTAGGCGAAAAAATAGCTAAAAACATGGCAAGAACGCAAGAAGACAACTCGAAGGGCGACATCTGCTATTTGGAGAATATTTGCGGAGCTGGACAAACCTAAACGTACTCTATCGAAGATGAACTAAACATCGATGGATCGATGGAGGTAAGCATGCTTTAGCTTTGTTTTTAAACTACGAATTATTTTGAATGAATAATAAAACAGTTATTGAATTCGGCTTTCGTATCATGTGAAGAATTATGGAGATCTCGGAGGGTGTTATCCGCCTCGGCCTACGGCCTCGACGGATAACACCCTCCTCGATCTCCATAATTCTTCATAAGATACTCAGCCTCATTCATTAACTGTTAAACCCGGGGGGGGGCACTTGGGTATTTTTCGGGTGGGTATGTGCCGCCCGGGAATCCAAATTGGCACCCCGTTCTAAAAAAATTTCCCCTAAAATTGATACCCCCTTCTAGAATTCGCCCTAAAACTGATACCCCGTTCTAGAAATGGGCCAATTTTTTATACTCCGTTCTAAGGTGCAAAGAGTACAACAGTTTGCTTGTTAACGCATTGAACCGTATTTTTAAATACAATCTGTCCTTAAATAATTTCAAATGGCTGCTTACAAAACTGGAGCTTTCGTGCCTTCGAAATATTACACCCCGTTCTAGAAAACGCCTCTTAAATGGATACCCCGTTCTAAATCAGGAGCTTCAAAATCACGACCCCGTTGGGCGGCACATACCCGTATAGGTAATGTATGGGAGTACCCCCCCCCCCCCCGGGCTGTTAAATAACATGCGTGTTTATTTCTTCATACCGGTCAACAGCGCGATCAGCGATCAGCGATCAGCTATCAACGATGATATCTGCAATGCTTTCAAAACAAGGGACATTACCATTTAAGTAGCTTACGCCGGTGCGTGGCGGTATCGAACCAATTGTAAAAGACCCGCAGACTATTTGCTTTGTGGGTTGCCCCCTGTCGACCTTTTGGTGCAGCGATTGTCGTGGAGTGCTCTCTGGAAACATTACCGGCAAATCTCAAAACAGAAGGTACACAGGAAATTGGTTGATACTTACCGTAGTTTCTTACAGTTTCTCTTCGAGGGTTTGCCCTGCAGAAGGTAGATTAAATGTGCAGTTAGATTTAGTCGTCTGAGTGGTATCCAAGATGGCTGGCATAAAATCCTTGTTTCCAGGCTCTTTAATGCCATATGCTTGTGACGTCATCACAACAAATGTCACGTCATCCAAAATCCTTGTGCTCAGTCCATTTCTTAAAATTATGAAAGGCCATCGCCATTTTTTCCTTCGTTTACCGTTGAATGCGTTTCCTGATATTGGGTCGGTCGGTCGGATTGAAAAAAAAAAACCTAAAAAAAAAAAATCACAAGAAGTCTCGGAATAGTAGGCCGTGGTACCCCAGGACGACGTTAAAAGTTAACATTCACATATTTGGATTAACAAAATGTACAATATACTGTGAAGAATGTTCATGTTTTTGTTCCTGTTTTTCTCTATGCTGTTACTATGCTCATTTTTCAGATTAAAAGACGGTCGGACGACGGTAAACGGAGAAAAAAAAAGAGGATTGCCAAATACGATTTTAATAGAATTGAATTAACAATTATTCCTCAAGCCCGAATGGGCTCTGAGTCAGTAGCGGGCTATTGACTCAGAGGCCATGAGGGCGACAGGAATAATTGTTTTTAAAAAATCCAGCTAGTTGGTCAAAAATGTCGAGACAAAACAACTTCACTTAGCGAAACGCGATTCAGCCGCCATTGTTTTGGGTTTTCAAAGCTGGCGCTTTTCGCTACTAGTGGGCTATAAATAACATATAGCCGAGTAGTAGCTCAACCAATCAGAACGTAGCATTGATTATAGACCACTAGTTGGATTTTACTAATAGACAATATTCGTATTCCCCGGCGGTCCTGGGACAAGTAGGTCCTTGAGCATGAACGCGAGGCTAAAGCCCGGTCTGAGTAGGGCTAACTAGTCTTCCTATTAGAATTATTATTGGTTGTCTTGGAAGAGTTCACTTGTGTTGGTACTACCCACGAATTCCATTTGTCATCACCCAAATGATCTTGGATATACTAAAACGTACACAGTTAACGTTCGACAGGATGCCACCACCGCAGTCTCTACTTACGGGAATATTTTAACGTAGAATTTCGTTAAGGATTACGAATTAAGGAGCGCACGGAAATTAGCTTCATTGGTGTGAGTAAATCTACATGAAAAATTTTCCTTTCCCTAAGAAAACTGTAAACCTCACGTCTCGAAATGCACTGCATTGGAACATAATTTGCTTTAAAAACAGCTGCATGGAAGTAGGGCCTATATTTACTTGATTTTTGGACCCTTACAATTTTACAAATACATATTTAGCTGGATTTTAGAAAACGCTTCTACTCTAATGTACGTCCTTATTGTTGCTGAAGCAGATTTTTAAATCGTTCAAAACCAAAAAGTTGCTTTTTCTCTTCATTTCTCCCCGCTATCTCTATTCAGTTTATTTTTGTTCCGTCGTACATTTTTCGGGCTTACCGTACACAAGAAACTTGTGTTTTGGCCTTTTTCAGTCACACGGCTTTATTCTTTGGCTTTCAATTACATCTTAATATACTGACAAAAAGAAAGCTACTAGCTGAACAGGCATGAAGTCTGACTCGTCCCAGGGGCACCCAACGAGAATATAGTTCAAAACCACTTAAGCATTGCATTGTTAAACGTATTTTAGTATTTAAACGGTAGATATAGGCATATTTTTTTCCCCTAAAAATTTTTCATCTGTTCGGATTTCCTAGCTGAAAGTCTGGTGATCCGAAAATAATAGGGATCAAAACTTACTTTTTCGAACATTTCAGACAGAAAAAACACTCCCGAAAATTCTAGGTGACATTTTTAGAGTAAAAATGCGTTAAAAATAGGCAATTGTACCATTTTTTACATGTTCGAAAATCCTAGGAGAGGCAGGCAAGCAAGAAATTTTACAACAAATGTTTCGAAAATTCTAGATCTCAAATCGTCTTCCGAACAGATATTCTTCCGAAAATTGTCGTTGGGTGCCCCTGTCGTCCCCAGTGACGGTCTCTCTTGAGAAAGGAGAGAAGCGCAAGGGGTGATGGGAAGGAGGAAAGGGGAGAGACGACTGGCAGACCCCTTCCCCTTTCCTCCTTTCCATCACCCCTCGCGCTTCTCTCCTTTCTCAAGAGAGACGACTGGGGACGAGTTAGGCATGAAGTTACATGAGACGACGCCTCAGTTCTTCGACTCATGATACTGAGAGTGAGTAATTTTACATGCTTAAGTGGGTAACATTTATACGTGTGTAAATACGAACAGTCAATGTATGAACGTTTAATGGAACCGAAATCAATTTTGGAATTACATGCATTTTAGGCCGGATACTACTGAATGAGTTTACGACAGATGCATATTTGAATGGTCAACAGTCTGTCCCCTTTCACTTATGTGTCGAGAATATTATTTTGATACCGGCTATGCTGCTATCATTAGTAACAGCCAATGTTCCCTACTACTTCGGAGCGCAAAGTCAAAAGGTAAGGGGATAGTGGAGGCGGGGAAAGCTGGGGTACTCCCAATATTGACCAAAACCGGGAGGCTTTTGGCCTGTCCCAATTGTGCTCGGCAATGTTCGAGCTACTTTTGGCATTAGAAGGAATTTTTAGTAACTTCGAGCAAGAGTTTTGTCTTCCTAAGCAATTTTTGACCAAAATATAGGTTTAGAACTCAAATCAAGCATGAAAAACTCAATAGTTTTATAGGAAATTTTAATTTACGCTGATTTCTTGAATGTTTAAAAACCTTTTGAACACAAAACCTTTCACTGGCCAACGTTTCGCAGGGCAAACGCAGTCAGAACATAAACAAACACAAGAAAACGAAAAGGAAAGCTTAAAGGCGAAATTCAATGTACATTTTGCTAATTTATAGTGCAAAGAATATTCTTCCTGTTAATTCTTAAAAGCTTTTTGCCGTATGAAGAATTAATTAGCTTAGTAGGCAGGCTCTTAGCATCCTAAAAGTGCTGAAACGCAGTATATAAGCACACAAACATACGCCATAAAATGCTGAAGAGACCTTAAAAGGAAAAATTTAATGTACATTTCGCCCAATTATTATAAAAAAGAATAATTGTTGCCGTATTAATAATTGATTAGCTAAGTTGGCTAATGTTGTTCACGGCTCTCACAGTGAGCTTGGAAATCTTTTAAATTTCGCCCATATGTGCGAAGCTAAGTTTCAAAATAAAGCTTTTAATAAACGTTCAGATAAAATATTAAGAGATTTAGAAAGCAACTTTTGAAAATTGGATCCCTGGCAATTTTTTAGAAATTTTTTGCGTTCCAGTAACTAAAGCAACTTTGCAGTATTTTACGAGCGGCAGCGGAGCGAAGTAAAAAGTGAGGGGGGTGAAAACAAAATTGGGCGTTCCATTTCCCCCCCCCCCCTTCCCCCCCTCCCCCGCCAATAAGCAATAAAAGGCGGCCTCTGTCTTTTTTTAAGACGCTGACAACATTTTGGACCCCTCGGATGCAATCGTAAATGGTGCAGACAACAAAAACTACATAGGATGGCTTTCCATAGGGGAGTGGGGAGGGTGGGGGAGGGAGTGCGGATAGAAAGATGAAACGTCCCAATCCAACCGGCTATGTTTCTTGTTTTAAACAGACGAGTCGACATTTACTTGAACTTTCCAAAATAGTGTTTTTAAGTCCTAATGAGTAAAATAAATAGAGGATATTACGCGGTGGCGCGAAGATATGAATTTTATTTTCGAGTGGCAAAACAATATTTTACTTGAACGAGCGCAGCGAGTAAGTAAAATATTGTTTTTGCCACGAGAAATTAAAATTCATATCTTCAAGCTGCCGTGTAATGTTCTTTTTATTATATAGACGAAATTACATCGATAAAATAATAGAGGGAAATTACCAAAATTACGTCATCGATAAACTCACGTGTGAGATTACGAGTGGTATATTTTCCAGTAAAACACTCGTGTCTATATAAGAAAAGAAAATTATTTATTATTCTACAAAAGTAGCCGGGGGTGGGGAAGGGCAGCTGTACTTTGGGGGTGCCCAGCCCAAGGGGTGTGGGGGGGGGGGGGAGGCTTTACTCGGATCGAAGTTTTAAGTCCCAATAACTTTTCGGGGCCGAAGCCAAACCCTAAAATCAAAATCTGAAGGATGAAAGCATGAGTCCTACAATAATCGTCAAAAGTTTTGGAAGGCTGCTACTTTTTACCTCTTTTCTCTATCTTTGCCCCCTCTCCTAAGCCCTATGTTACACAAATGGTAAGTCTGTACCCGTCTGAATCCGTTTGAACCGTTCTGTTATATCCCATTGAATAGGGGGACAGGGGTAGTATTTAGCAAAAGCCGTCTTCGATTCTTTGAACGTAAAAATGAACTGCAGTTAAATTGTACAAGCTTCCGAACAACCGGCTTGTTTGGGATTGTAGTTAAAAAAAAAAGTCGATTATTTGTTTGTCACACCGTAATTTTTAGGGAGTTACGTTATTATAACTCCAAAAATGGAGTAAAAATTTTTGGTACAGGATAACCCCTTTTTTGGGGTTATTTTAACTCCTGATTTAACTCCGAATTTGGGGCCATTTTTACTCCTGAAAAAGAGTTCTTTTTACTCCCAGTCTGGAGTTAAAATCACTCCGAAATGGGGTTACTTTTACTCCTTACATGGGTTGTTTTTACTCTTTTTGGAGTTAATTTAACTCTGAAAGTGGAGTAAAAATTTAAGGTACAGGATAGCTCCTTTTTTGGGGTTATTTTAACTCCTCAATATCTGGGGTCACTTTTACTCCTGAAAAAGAGTTCTTTAAACTCCTTTTTGGAGTTAAAATGACTCCCCCCAAAATAACTCCACTGTAAGGAGTTAAATTAGCCCCACTAGAGGAGTTACTATAACTCCCTGAAAATTACTGTGTAATCAATAGGCTTATCAGTATATTTTCTGCAAAGAAATTTGAAATCATCATTTAAGCCTTGATCTTAATTGCGAACAAAACAGCTAGCTTTCGGTGACCGGTAATTACCGGAACTTCCCAAGGAAAGGGTCCCGGAGCCGATCCTGGACGGAGCGACCGAAATCGAGCCTAAATGTTCTTATTCCTTTTACCGGTAATATGCATCGTTTTCAAATAGACTTCAGTAATTGAACCTCTACTGGAGTTTGTCCTTTGGGCTGCTGTGCTTTCTAATCATCGTTGGAAATGCTCTATCCATATTAATACTTTTCAATAGAAGGCTACGAAAGCGTCCTCATTTCTTGTTAATTAACTCGGCTTTTGCTGATCTCTTGGTTGGATTAATTCTAGTGCCACTTTTTATCATGATGGCGGACTCATCAATAATTGCTCGTTTTGTCTATAGGAGCGTGGATTTGTTTGCGGGCTTGAGCTCGAACTTCACCTTGGCGGCTATTTCCCTTGAAAGACTCCACGCCATTGTTCGCCCTCTTTGCCATCGACAACTCACCTTACGCAGCTGCGCGATTGCCATAGTAACGCCATGGATCTTATCCATTATTGGCACGTCAGTTCCCGTTTTTCCCTTTATAACCTATATTCAGACCAGTTCTGTGATAATTATTAGCTTGTCAACACCTTTGTTGATAACGTGCGTTTCCTATTGCATTATTTGGAGGAAGCAAGCTTCTAGAATTCCAAGTGAAGTTCGAGCAAGAAAGAATGTTCACTTAAATAAGACGCTGCTATTGATAACTGCAGTATTTGTTCTCTCATGGCTGCCTTTCCAAGTTTTACCAGTTCTAATGAGTTTCTGCATTTCATATCAAATCTTACCCATGATATTGTATGTTGCAAAGTTTCTTCAATATAGCAATTCCTTTATGAATTTTCTAGTAATGTTATTTCTGACGAATGAGCCCGCGAAGAAGGCAGAAATAAATATTTTGACGGCACGAGATACAACAGGGCCTGGGTACTAGGCCGGGTGCACCATGGGTAGCCATATCGGGGGTATATAAGGCTGCGTATATCACGTGTTCGTCATCTAGGCTTACGAACCAACCTCTCCTTGGTTTTTCTTAACGTTCTTATCGGCTCTTTCTTGCGCTATATCCGTCAGCAAAGACGAAGTGTCGGATCTCATTGAGGAGAATAACAAACAGTTAATGGACTCGTTTAAAGTTTTGTTAACAGAAACTGTTGGTCAAATCAAGCGCGCTAATGAATATTTGGCCGAGCAGCAGATGAAGGAAATTAAGAAACTAAAGTATAACGAACCACGTAAGTTCAAGAAGAAGGCCAACGAAAACCAGTTTTAAAGGATCCACAGTGCAGAATTTTGCGGCCGTGTAGCGTACTAGGCCCGTAAGAAGAAGAAGACCACTCAAAAACAGATCCTCGCCAGTGGGAACGCCGGCGTCCACCTCAACTTCACATATGCAACCCCAGCCTCATGTCAAACGTTCCTGTTTTAATTTTCGCCTTCTCGACGACCCAGTGTCGGGACCTGTTTTGCCCGTGGAAAGCGTTCCTGTTACCCAACGATGGACGAGCCAAACATCCCAAACTCCCAAATGGCTAGATGAAGGACAACAATCAGGTGCAGTCTATTCTAATTTAGTACTGAATTTTTTAGGCGGCAAGCCGTAATATGGATCAGGATTGTCTCGATATTATACCAGTTTCTTCTGACGTTCACCCCGCTAGTTTTAGGCGCGGTTTAGAGCTCTGAGTGTACCGTTGATATTTCTATTCTGCCTTCAGTTTGGGGAAGATTTTTCACAGTTATCTATTTCTGGAATACTTTGCTAGTTTCTCTGTTCATTTTGAATGTTTTTAGTCTTAGTTACAAATTCCCTTCTTCCAGCTTTTTATGTTTTTTTACAAATCCTACAATGCCTCTGCACGTGTTTACACTTCTTTTTGTCCGTAGCTGTTAATGAGCTTCCCAGCCTCAACCTCCTTTTAAAAGTTTTTGCATTCCAATATCATTTACCCGCTTTCTGTTTGACGCGCCGCTCCGGCTAACAAAGGTTAATCCTGGATTTTAGGCACGTTTGCACTTTTTTCTTCAAACAGAAACTCAAGTGCGAAGACTTGTCCATGGCCACTTATGTTTTTGATATGGGTTTTTATTTATTCATATTTTACCTCTAGTGCGGTTATCGTAATTTTCCCTGATCACCAGTATTTCCTTGCGTTCACCTGGGATCTCGGCACCTGGGTTTTTAGGTATTTTCTACTTTGCGCGCTTCCCTTTGGGTTCTTGTCAGCCTCCCTCAAACCGCTTCAGAAATCTAGAAGAAGCCAAGGTATCCCTATTGCCATTTTTCTTGACTATGGTTTGGCTATAGGAGGAGGAGCCTATCGCGTTCAGGCCTTAATTTACAGTTTGCGGGCTGTCCATGCCGATTTGCTTTAGTCTCGCTTTGTTCGAATTCCTATGAGGAAAAGTCCCTGTGGGAGCCCGTTCGAATTTTCTAGTGGCTTCGCGTTCATCTCAACATAACACTCTGGATGGAAGTATTAGAGCCACGGATGAACGCATTGCTAGATTGTCTCGCGACCTGGCGGCTTTGTCTTCATATTAGTCGTCCACCACAGTCCACGTTCTACGCGTCCCGTGTGTAGCTGCCCATAGTATTTCCCTCTCGAGTAGTGTGGGATCCGTCGCGTGCATTATGGCCCGATTTCTTTTCTCAGTTGTTTACTCAGCTGTTTCCTGGGATAGCTAGGTTTTCCTGTCCGTTGATTCTTTGTATGAAATTGAATTTTGGTCGAATTATGTTAGCCTCTCTACGGCAAAATTTATCGAGGGGTTCCAGTTCGCTTCCAGTGACAGTAAGCTCCGGCTTCTCCGATGCTTCCGATTCAGCCTGCGGCGTTTAAGTGGAGTCTGAACCTGAGTTGATTTTTTATCGGAATTGGTCGGAAAGTGTTCGTAGATCGACTTGAAGAGAGCTCAAAGCGGTTTGTCTTGCCTTTCTAGCCTTCGCGAGCCCTTCATCTAATTCCAAGGTTTTTTGGTATTCTGACAACCAGAACGTCGAATCCATTCTCCGCGACGGCAGCAGGAAATGCGATCTCAAAGAATTTAGCCCTAGTTGCTTTTCAAATTTGCTCCCATCATTGTATTTCGTTCGAGGTCAAGTGGATCCCTAGGGACCTGAACGCTAGTGCGGTCTGTATCTGCAAGCTCGTTGACTTCGATGGTTACGGCCTCAACGATTTTGTTTTGCTAGGGCTAATTCACCTCTTAGGTCCTTACATTATTGACAGGTTCGCCTGTAGTTACAACGGCGAGTTGCCTTGGCATAACTCTCTATTTTTTCAGCCAGGCTGTTAGGCTGTTTATGCCTTCGCTCAAAATTGGGGATAGGACAACAACTGGCTTGGCCCACCTGTTTGCCTCATTGTCAGAGTCATGTATATCAGACACATTGGGCTCTGCGCGCTCACGGGAGCCCTTATTCCTCACGTATGGAAGTCAGCTATTTTCTGAAATGTTTCTACTAGAGATGGAGTGCATTGGAATAGTTTTGTTGTGGACTGGGTTTTATTGCTTAAGTTCCAGGGATTATTTGTTCCAGGGAAGGTCCGTAATTCCCTTTTCAGAACCAGGCCTTTATTTTTTGGCGTCATAGCGCTTCGAGTTTATTTTCGGCGCCCCACACCTCCCTCGTCCCTGGCGGGCTTCTGCTCTACGCCGCCTGACGGAAAGTGTTGCCTGTGCCTCTACACGCGTGTTATGCGTACCTTTAGGTTTGGACCCATTAGGTTTTTGCATGTAGCCTTTTGACCCCCCACTTCCCTTTTCCGGTGTTTTTTCTTTTTTATTGCGTGATCCTCACATCTTCTTTTGTATTTTCGATTACTTTTCAGATATATTCCGCTCTGGTTTCTAGCGCGGGCCCCAGAATTTCCCACCAGAGGGTTGAACCCTGAGGCTGACAGACAGTCTACAATGCAATCGACGGTTCTCTCCTCAAAGGCAGTTGGTACGACAGTGGTGTACCTTCGTGCTTCTCGCAAGTAAAAATGTTTTGCTGCCAGTAAGCTTCATTCCTGGGCCTGTCCTGCCAGTCCCTGCATGTTGCCTTGCATTTGCAACACCTCATTGAAGAGTCGCACTCCCCGTGCGTCGTAGACTCGGATGTTTATGGTATTAAATGGGTTCATACCATGGCGGGTATCCCCTCTCCCAGGGATAACTCGATTATTGAAGGGGCTAGGTGTGTTTTCAAAACGATTTTAGGTTTGATGAGGTCTCCATAATTAGGGGGTATTATATTTTCTTTCATGAGGGTTTCATGATCATTAAGGTTCTCAAAAGCAAGAACGACCAACTTTGTAAGGACGATGACTCGAAGTGATTTTTTCGGAAATGTTTGGCCCTGCTTGTCCTGTCAAGCTTCTAAAGAGGTACCTTGCTCTTTTTTCCATCCCCTTTAGCTCCGGGGATCTCATTTTTGCCCCATGTTTCGCGGGAACAACTCTTTTTAGTTAGTTTCCCAGAACGAGCCTATCAGCTATACCACAATTAGAGAGGCTTTTCGCAAGGACCTGAGAATTGTCGGGGTTGACTCTTCCACTTTTGGTTTATATTCCTTGCGTTCGTGAGGGGCCACCTTCGCTGCTTATAATGGGGTTTGTGACAGTGTGTTTCAGTGGCTCGGCCGCTGAAAGTCCGTTCTAGCCAAGGACGCCTACCGATGATGACCTAGAAAAAAGGCTTTCAGTTTCCAAGTTTCTTGGGCTCTAGGAGCTTTCATTTGTCATTTCGCCCAATACTTTGTCACTCTACGTACTTTGTAGGGTTGGTTCTCGCCAAGCCGTCCCAAAATAAACTTATTTGCCATTACGTTTTGTCTGTTGATGTTGTGTAGTGGAGTCAAAATATGTTATTTCTGACGAATGAGCCCGCGAAGAAGGCAGAAATAAATATTTTGACGGCACGAGATACAACAGGGCCTGGGTACTAGGCCGGGTGCACCATGGGTAGCCATATCGGGGGTATATAAGGCTGCGTATATCACGTGTTCGTCATCTAGGCTTACGAACCAACCTCTCCTTGGTTTTTCTTAAATTTTTGTTTTATTTATTTTTAGGAGCAACATATTCTCGATTACATTGTAAAGTCCCGTAGGAAGGGCTTTGAGCTTGAGCCTTGGTTCCTACCCAGATTTCCTGCCCGCATTTTTTCCCTTCGGGGTTTTTTTGGGCAGGTTTTTTCTGGCCTCCGTCTGACCGCATTTACTTCAGTTTGTAAGCGGTAGCTCAGCTCTGCTAGTTTTCAGCCTTTTTCCCTTTTCTTATTTTATGTACTTGTACACTAGTTATCTCAGTTTTGCACCTGCTCCTTTACTTGATATATTTAGTTTCCATGTATGCTTAGGTCAGCTGTCCCGGAACCGCTCTTTAGGAGGCGACGTAAGTCTCGTTTGACGCAGTTAGGTTGCAGGCAATGTTACAGACCTCTAGCCAGGGTCGTTATTCATTGTTTACCCCCAATGTCCCGCCCTAGCCTTTTATGGCAGTCTTACTGGTTATTGGGCTACGTGCCTTGTTGGGTACATTAGTGGAGATAATTTCCAGTTTTCCTGGCACTCAGCCTCTGTGCTCCTGAAGTGTTCCCGGTCCCAGTTATACGTTGATCACAGTTTTATTAAATTTCCCCGGCCTAACTGGCACTAAGCCTGCGTGCTTATTTGGGGGATTCAGGTCGAGATCGACCAGTTGTAGCAGTTTTTTCTTTTTGCTTAGCCTCTGTGCTCCTACCGTGTTCCTCGTGCCAGTTATGCGTTGTCTGAGTTTTATTAATTAGTTTCTCCAGCCTAACTGGCAGCCTAACTGGCACTAAGCCTGTGTGCTTATCTGGGGGATTCAGGTCGAGATCGACAAGTTGTAGCAGTTTTTTCTTTTTGCTTAGCCTCTGTGCTCCTACCGTGTTCCTTGTGCCAGTTATGCGTTGTCTGAGTTTTATTAATTAGTTTCCCCAGCCTAACTGGCACTAAGCCTGTGTGCTTATTTGGGGGATTCGGGTCGAGATCGACCAGTTGTGAGGAGTTTTTTCTTTTTGTTTAGCCTCTGTGCTACTACCGTGTTCCGTGTGCCAGTTATGCGTTGTCTGAGTTTTATTAATTATTTTCCCCAGAATGACTGGCAGCCTACCTGGCACTAAGCCTGCCTGCTTAAATGGGAGATTCAGGTCAAGAGCGACCATTTGTCGCACGAGTTTTATCTTTTTGTGAAAGCTAGTTTACAAGTGTTGTACATTAGGTATTCACCAGTATTCACCTATTATTGTATTTACATAAATACTTTGTAGGGTTGGTTCTCGCCAAGCCGTCCCAAAATAAACTTATTTGCCATTACGTTTTGTCTGTTGATGTTGTGTAGTGGAGTCAAAATTATTGTTTTAGAATGCCAGATTTCAGAAAAGCGCTTTCACGAATGCTTCCCCAAATGCAATGCAGATGCAGTCGCTAAGGAGTCGTCGAGTGTCTTATCCGCTCAGTGGTCGACACTAAAGCAGGTGTCTTGCTTACCTATCTTAATTACTCTTCGTACAGGCAATATGTATTTATGTGAAATTTTAAAAAGCATGCAAGCACTAAGTTCCTAGCAAACAAATTGTGAAGGTTTGTGAAGTGTTCAGAGTTCATCGGAAAATGTGTTCAATCGTCCTGTCTTTCATGGAAATAATCTTCAGCTTGCGGAAAAACCTGTATTTCTCTTGCTCAGGTCAGTGTCACAATTCAAAACAATACCGCGACGTCATGATCAATTACCCCAGAGGTCAATCCACAGGCATCCCAAAATCACTACGCGAGCGCTTCTTAAAAATCAATACGTATACAAGTGAAAATATTGCGATCAAAGCAATTTATAGTGTTCATATGTAAACAGTTTTAAATCGAATAAAAAAGGCAGCACATTTTCTTTTCTTTTTTTGAAAAAGGCGCATCTTTAGGCGGCCAGATGTATTACTTTTAACAAGTGCTCACGTAGTGGGTTTAGGATGCCTGTGGTCAATTGAATAAACTATTACAAGTGTTATACTTCTACTTGAGAAATTTCTGCAATTTGATTGGCTTAGAGCAGTGGTATTTCAGCTTAATTTGAAATACCTCCATGTGAAAATTACAAACCCTTTGCGGGTAGTAGTATAAACAAATAATAGCATGATTTGTACGTGCTATTTGGCAAAAATACCAATTATGATATTTCAAAATTGTCTCAAATTTCACCCGCCTAACGGCTCGTGAAATTACGTATAACAATTTCGAAATATCTCTCGTGGTATTTATGCCAAATATCACTACAAATCATGCTATTACCTATACTAGTTTACAAGTGTGGACACTATAAATTCGTAACTTTATCAAGATTTTATTGAATGTACATTTGAGCTTGAGAGAATGAACCTAGCCTTGATGTCAAATGTTAAAATAATCATCAAACAGTGTCATATGTTATGCAGTATTGATTATTTTTTTGGGTGTCAGGTTTTTTAAATTTACTCAAATTAAGAACGTTATTCTAGAAATTACTGATTTCATGAAGTAAATATCGTATTAAGCTGTTCTCCTCATGTCTCTTCTGTTGGGCTCCTGACAAAAACTTAACCTTTAGTTTTAATAGACGAAACCCCGGCATGTTGCCTGTAGCCCATGAATCAAAGAGGCCAGACTCCAACAGAAGTGACTGATGGGCTCCTGTTTTTGTTTAATAAAGTTGAATTACATAGTACATTGAAGTAGTCTTATTTCGTTTCTGGTTGATTCTAGCTATAACCACATATCTCTCGTAAAAAGCCAAGAAACACCCTTGTTTTGATTCAGAAGTCGATGCGCATTCATTAAGTCTTTGTAACCGAGCGTTGTCGATCTCTTCGAATCCTAGGGAGCGTCACCATAATTGGTGACCGCGTTTCAACTGTATTCTATACCAACTCTTTGTGCTTAGTATATAATAGAGCTACAGTAGCGTATCTTGCTTTCGTTCGGCAAATCAATGAAACCAACAACGACATCAACAACAATGAGCTTTAATTTATTCGCAGAACTTTAACAAAGTGTGCTGATTCCCTGGTTTTGCACTGCGTATCTCTTACTGCGCATAACAAGATGGCCGCCGTGATAAAGAGCATCCAAAGTAACATTATTAAAATGAAGTTGACTTAAGGGAAAGGCAATTAGAATTTTCGGTTTCGGTCGATTCTTGCCGAAATGAGACTCAATGTGTTGGGAACGTGCATAACGTTAGCAGTGCGCGTGTTACTGAGTTCGACTTTCTTAAGGAGAACCTCGATAGTGGACGTTAAACGTGCGCTATATATCTCACTCTGATTTTCATTTAAGCGTCATCTTTATCACATTGCGTCCTAACAGTGATATCTCGATGTAAATTCTGAAAAAACGGATTATTTTATGCTTTCTTCCCCCTTCCGCATACATGCCATTTTGAAACTCGCCCCAGTCCTCTCTCAATTACCGGAGAAAACGTATATGGTGCGCACTTTCTGCAGCGCTGCCGCAAAAACGAATACGGTGACCCCCATTTTTTGAGTGAAAACACTCTATACTTCCTAAACGGAAAAACTTCTGCACAGGTTAATAACTAATTTTCTTAGGGTTATTATTAGGTAACAGGTGTTGCCCACGACTTCCCGTCAGGAGCCCATCATTGGGCTCCTGTTCCTGTATATTATCACGACAACATCGATATATTAACACGCACGCAGTTTAAGCGTCAGTGACATTATTACCGTCCCCTGCACTCACCACTGGTGTACTTTCTTTTTCGTGGGATTTCACATGACGTCACGGCGGCCATATTGGTGTTCCAAAACAATGAAACGGCGGCCATGTTGGTGTCCCAAACCAGTCCTCTGGGAGTTGAACTCTTCTTATGCAAACGCTTTTTTTGTTACAATAAATTTGTATATACGCTGGCCACGTGAGTGAAAACACTCTATACTTCCAAAGCGGAAAAACGTCCGCCCCTGGCAAAATAGGTCTCCCAAGACCTAAACCGGAAAAAGATTCGCAAAAAATTGCGTTACTTCCGATTGCTCCCAAATTTGGCACAAAGGAAGTTAATAGATTCAGCCAATCACCTGCCTAGTTCCAGCTCCTGTGGACTTTTGACCGTGACACACCGAGCTTTCGAAAATTTTGAATTTTATGGCGAGTCGCGGGGAATTTTTGTGAGCCGGTTTTGCGAAGAATGCAAGCTTGTATCGACGAATGTCAACCAAATACAAGTCAAGCAAACTATTCTGAAGGATTTTGGAGGATAACGAGCAAAATAAACGCGAAAATTGAAGTAAGGAAACACTTAGAATCTGTGCATGCAAATCGCCGATCGCCGAACTCTTTGCCACATATTCTTGAAACGGCGACGATTTCCTTCCCGTTTTGCCTTCGCTTCGCTTTTCGCCGTCAAATTCTTGGTTATTTTGATGAATTCTATCAGCAAATTCATGTCTGCTTGTCTCTAACTCGATATTTCTTTGGGAATTTCTAGTCGCTCGATGTTTTAGAACGATTTTAGTTTGTTTTTGCTTAGATATTGATGAAAAAAATTTGTTACTACCATATCACCCAAAATAAAGAAGTTTCCTAGCTGAATGACATTCTTTAAAATTTTTAAAAAGTCTTATGCAAAATATGCTTTTTAAATTTTTTTGTGGCGGAATATTATGGGTTTCCTACGACCGAAATATTTTTTTGTCGAAAGGGTATTCTTTTCCCTTTCCAATGAGGTATAGCTTGATATTGAACTGTAAATAACACCAGAGATATGATTTTTTAAAGTTACATGGGCAAAATACATTAAAATAATTTGGGGAAGACAATGGGTATATTATTGAGCTATTTTGAAAAAATAGCTCATATGTCAGTGGTGTGAGCGTATGTATCTTTGTGGCTTTGTATCTTTGTAACTTTGTATGTTCGGATGTTTGTTGCAAGAGCCAATAAAGTTGAAGGTACTATGAGTTGATGCTCAGGAACCAATGAGATCTTGGCATGTCATAATGTATATACTTAAAAAGGAAAATTGCTAGGAGAGACAGGCCGCACATCTTAGCCTCAAACCGGTGTGAAACCTTTGAAAACCTTCTACATGTTGATATTGCTTCATTGAGGAGTACTCTTTCAGGGATTTTACACTCGAAAAATTGAACGATGATTTTATCGGTATCAGGGGCCCATGACTCTGTCAGTGTAAATATACATAGCTTCTTTGTACCGGACCAAGATACGGCTCGGTACAGTATATGTTCAGCACAGGAAAAAAGTGTAAGTTTAACAGAACCTTATACAACACACAGTTAATTCAGTCGCGCGTGTCCATTTTATAAGATATCAATATTGCGTGAAAGTAATGACATTTTCCATAGCTGCTTAGTATCTACTTTTAATATATCTCCGTACAGTCTCAGAGTACAATGTTTAGAGTTGTACACAGCATGCATTTTAGATAGATAGATAGATAGATAGGTAGGTAGGTAGGTAGGTGCATACAACAATTGCAAGAAAAATAAGGAGTACTGAAAGCAAATGTACACTTAAAAATTAAAAAACCGTTAAAGTTTTTTCTTCTATTACAGTATCACCGGGATAAAGCGTTTCATTTTCCCGGAAAATTTCACTTTCTCGTCAAAACAATCACTGACTCTGACAGACTCGGATTAGTTTACTTGAATTTAGCGTTCAGTACAGCGAACGGGGTTATGTTCTGTGAAATTTATCTACAGTCTGCGGCCCACATCATCACTGATCCACGATTTATTATTTATTTATTCTCAAGTTCTTTTTAACCGATCCTTGATCCTTGATCCCTGATTTCTCGATCCTCGATCCTCGATCCTCGATCCTCGATCCTCATTTTCCAGTAAACCTTGAAGTTTCGCTCATTAAGATTGTTCTTTTTTTTTCGACTACTAAAGTGATCAGTTGTTCCAAAATAATCAACGCTTTCAAGCCATAGAATTCTTGGACCAACCCGTTCCGGAAAAGCTCGATATGGGATTTCTATTAACTATGGACATGAAGTGCTGGAAGTAGAGTGTGCGGTTAGTCAAGTTCAAAGCTACCAGTATAAACACACCCGTGACACGTTAGGGTGGATTTCCACTGATACGTTTTTGGCTCCGCACGTTAACGCACGTAAATTTTAATCACGTAAATCAAATAGAGGTAAGACATAAAGTATTGAGATTAAACGTCAAATTAAGCGAGTTTCTACTTTTACGCTTACATAATTGTACGTGCAGCCTTTCATACATTGCCTTTATTTTATTTGCGAACGCAAATTTTACGCATGTGCGCACGTAAAAATTACGTGACAGTGGATACTTCATATCTCAAGTATTCATGAAGTGCAACACGACTTCACATCGTAACAACTGCGAAAATCTATCAATTAAATACATAAAACAAAGTGAATCTATTTAACCGTACATTTCCTGTAATTGCGACAATATTCTGAGAAACGTAACGCCTTAAAAAGCCACAAAATCCTGAGGATTTCCCCGCTATAGTATTTTCTCATCCTACTTGGGGATGTGCCTGCATGTCGTGCATAATTACACGAAAATCAAGGGCCTCCATTCAAGGAAAATTACGTCGTTGCCAAACTTACATGCGTCATTTCAGTCATCGCCGAAATAAACTGCATTCTCATCACGAGACTCATTTCCATACAATGAAAGCCGTCGCGATTCTTATCTCCAGTTTCCACGGTCTTCGCTAGGAACGCGGGGCCTACAAACTAGGTCCCACCGACGAAAAAAAAAAAACGACTGCATTTTAAGATTCTCGCTTTGCTAAAGCAAGCGACACCAATAATAGTAACTTGAACGTATGAAGACCTGTTTCCTTTATTAACCAATGCCTTAAAAAAGGCTCTTGTCTTTTAAGAAGCAATAGCTTTTAAAACATGAAGAAATAAGTTGTCGGAGTTACAGACTGTTTCACTGAGTAGAATCGCACGTGAAAACCTCGTGAATTGTTATGATGCAACCATCTACCACAATGATAAAAATCCTGGTATTTCTTAACTACTCGAATTCGATGAGTCACATTTTGGCTTAAGAAACTCCGAGGAAACCTTAGAGTTTTCCTTCTAATCAAAGTTTGGTGAGTAGATATTTATTTTACTTTAACCATTTGTTTAACTTGCACCAAATGTAACAGGGAAAGACAGAGGAAAGTGAATATATAGCATGAGGATCGACGCAGCGGAGCGTTTCGCGTTTTCATTTATGTACGGCAATACCCAATTTCGCACAAAAACCCAGTCTACATTTAGGACGAAAAAGGTAGATTCATCACTCTGGGAAAGGTTACACTGAAGCATTAAAGTTACACTGAGGCATTCAAAATAGCTCATGCACGTTTAACGTGCCTATGTTTAGGTAACAGGTGTTGCCCACGACTTCCCGCATCAGTTATCGCGACAACATCGATATATTAACACACACGCAGTTTAAGCGTCGGTGACATTACTACCGTGCCGTCCCCTGCACTCTCCACTGGCGTACTTTCTTTTTCGTGGGATTTCGCTAGTTCAGAATTACGAAGGAGCGGCACAGAAACTTGGTGAGAGAACGTCTATAGTTTTCCTTTGAGGCTGTTTTTCTCACGTCCGTTAAATAACCAGCATCAGAACACAATTTTCTTAAAAGAAAAAAACAGCTGCATGAAAGAAGCGCTTATATTTACTTAAGTTTTGAACGCTCTTTACACAAAATATATCTAGCTGGAGTTTAGAAAACGCTACTGCTCAAGTAGTCCTTGTTAAATCAGGCAGTTTTTCGTTTCGTTCAAAGACGAAAAGTACAACAATTGCTTTGTCTTTCTTCCCCCCCCCCCGCCCTTCCCTTCTTCTCGCTCTCTCCTGACATTCAGTTTTTTCCTTCCATGGTACAATTTTCGGACTTATCCGACACCCGGGGGGTGGTTTCTATGTATGTATCTACCTTATATTGAATGAAGAACACTTTACTTTTCACCTACAGTACAAACATTCTGGTACGTTTGCTAACCGTAAATTTGAAGAACTGCCTTACCCCAAAAAATCAGGAAATGTGCGACCACATTCTAGGTAACTCTATTCGGAAAATGCTACCCCATCATAGTCACTCCAGTTGTGAATATGCGACCCCATCCAGCGGCACATTTCCATTAGCCTCTTATAAGGAAGTACCCCCCCCCGGATCGGATACCGACAAGAAATATGGCGTTTTGCCTTTTCCATCAGTCAATATTTGGCTTCAATTCCAGCTACGTGTAAATATACTGACAAAAAAGGAAAAACAGCAGCTCAACAGTCATGAAAGATTTCGTATTGTCGTCGTACCGGGGTCATTTCTTCGATTCACATGATGTGAAGAGTGAATTCCCACTGTCGATTTACATCATTTTAGGTATTCTACAGCTGATCGAATGAATCCGACAGCTAGATACATATTAGTTTATATTCCGTCCTCTCTGAAGAAAATTTTCCTGCCGAAAATTGCCTACTATCCTGTTATCATTACTAACCGCAGTTTCTAGTACTGCAAATTAAACAGGTAAAGAGAAAGTGGACCGGGGAACGCCGGAGAACTCCCGATGATGGCCCACACGGGTAGACCCGGCCAATTTTTAGCATCTTTCGGCGTTTTGCAGTTACTTTTTGCGCTTAGTAGCAACCTCGAGCAAGTTTTGCCTTTGAGAGCAATTTTTGGGCAAAATATAGGTTTAGAGCGGTACACATCAAGCCCGAAAAAGTAAACAATTTCACTGAAAACTTCAATTTTGAAGACGTAACCTTTACGGCCAACGCTTCGCAGGCCTAAAAAGGTATTTAAACGTGCCGTTAGGCCTGAAACGCAGTAGGCACATAAATATAAGCAAGAAAATGATAAAGCTAAGTTTAGAAGGAAAAAAACGAATTAATGCAAATTTCGCTCAGTTATAGAGAAAAAGAATTATAATTTTAGACGTATGAATAATTAATTAGCGAAGTAGGCTAATACACGGCTAATAATTTCTCTCATGTTTGCGAGCAACTGTTTAAAGCTAAGTTTAAAAGTTTTTTTTCTTAACCGATGTTGGCAATTGATTGTGAAAACGAAAAATAAAATTTTTAACTAACGTTTATATAAAAATGTCAAGAAATTTAAATAGTGGGCTTTTCAAATTTAGGAAGCAAACTTTTTGGATGTTTGGCAACCTTTTAGCAACTTTTTGACATTCCAGTTGGCAGCTTTCCAGCATTTTACGAGTACAATCGGGAAAGTTCTAGCAGGCTCTGACCGAAAGGGGTACCTTTTTCAGGCTTCAGGTATATGAAAGGGTGGATAATTCACTAGTTGAAAGATATATAAAAGAATAGGGATTCATCAGTTAGGTCCTAATTAATTGAAATGTTTGGAAAAGACGCGCTTTGTTTTTTTTATCGTTTTAATTTTCTTTAAAGCGTTTGATGAAAATGACAAGAAGACCGACAATTTCACAGAAAACTTCAATTTATGCGAATTTCTTGAATGTTAATAATCACCCTTTTGAAGACGTAACCTTTACGGCCAAGGTTTCGCAGGCCTAAAAAGGTATTTAAACGTGCCGTCAGGCCTGAAACGCAGTAGGCACATAAATATAAGCAAGAAAATTTAAAGGTAAGCTTAAAAGAAAAAAACGAATTAATGCACATTTCGCTCAATTATAGAGAAAAATAATTATAATTTTAGACGTATGAATAATTAATTAAGCTTTTTTTCTTAACCGATGTTGGCAATTGATTTTGAAGAATGAAAAATAAAAGTTTTAATTAACGTTTATATAAAAATATCAAGAAATTTAAATACCCAGCAGCTTTTCAAATTCAGGAAGCAAACTTTTTGGATGTTTGACAGAGACCTAGTACTGTTTTAGCGATTTATTGCTATTAAGTAGGTATGTGAAAAGGCGGCCTCATTTCTCAATGGAGAATGCAAACACCCTTGCCGACACCCTAGGGACCGCGGTTTAGTGTCCGTAATAGCGAGAGTCCGTAACAGCAGGGTGCGAGTAAAAAATTCTTGATATCAGAGGAACTACATTTATTTGTATTGTACATTGTCTCCAGAACCAATTGCAGTGCAGTTTTCGCATATAAAGAGCGTCAGAACTTTATTTACAAAGAAGACAAATCGTAACTGAACAAAACTTGCATCTCCCTTTCTTTCACCACAACAGTCACTGATTAGAAAAATTTGTGGTACACAAAAAGCGTAAAGTACGGTAATAGAAAATCCAATTTATGTACGTTAATTAATAGTACATCACGACTGTTTTTTGGAAATAAGTACGGTAGTTTTTATTGCGACATTCTCCATCTATATAAGATGTATAATGTTGTTATTCCTACATAAGTTCAGAAACATCTGTAAACCTGAAGAAGGCTGGTATGGCCAGCCGAAATATTTTTATGTTTAAAGAACAGTACACGTTTGTTCTGAATCAGCTTTGCAGTAGTCTTTGGACTTCTCCTTCTTGGGTCATAGAAGGATCATGTTACACTTTTCAACCTGTTTCAACCAAAGTGACAGAGACGCAGAGAAAAAGAGGAAATATTAAACTATATAATCTGAGACTGATTTTACCTTCGACCACAATTGCAGCGGTTAGTAAAATTTGTTATAGTGATGACTATGATCTGTCAGCCAGTTTATCTACGGCGGCTCAGTTTCTGACAACCTAGGGCTGCATAAATTAAAGAATGCTGTCATAAATATTCTTTCCAGCTTCATTTTGATTCATAATATTTCGGTTTGTTTATGTATATATATTTCATATTTTGTTGTGAGAGACAATAAAATGACGAGTTAAACAATCCCAGTTAAACGCCTAACGCCGGCGATTCCCCTCTGCGACTTGCTAAACTCTTTTTCACTGTCAACTGTACATGTTTTTTACTTATTTAATAAATGACTCACTCAAGAATGGCATCGAGCGTATTTAAGACTAGTTCTTATTCTAGGCTCGATTACCAGTCACTGTTCGGTAAACGAGCAACACAGGTCGGGGCGTTTCTCGTAAGTGCGAACTTTTCGTGCCCCGAAGCCAAATATTAAAATCAAAATCTAACGAACAAATGCGCAGGTCCTACGACCATCGTCAAAAGGGTTGGGAAGGCTGCTACTTTTGAACTCTTTTTTTCTTCTTTTGAACTCTTTTTTTCTTCTTTTCCCCACCACCTCGAGCTCCTGGCCCGATGTTAAGAAAAACATAAGCGGTCTGTGCGCGTCTGAATCAGTTTTGAATCGTTCTATTATATATTCCAAGATAGGTGGGACGGTGGGGGGGGGGGGGGGGGGGGGAAGTTATTTAGCAAAAGGGAAAACCATCTTCGATTTGTTGAACATAAAAATGAACTGCTGTTAACTCGTACAACCTTCCCAACAGCTTTTGTATGGGACTGTAGGCTAAAAGGTCCATTTTCTCTGTTGAATCGATAGGCTTATACATGACTATTATAGTCTGCAAAGCAATTTGAAATCATCATTGAAACTTCGATCTTTTGTGAACAAAACAGCTTACGGTGACCGGTAATTACCGCAACTTCCGAGGAATGGGCTTCGGAGTAGATCCTAAATCTTCTTATTCCTTTTACAGGTAATAGACACCGTTTCAAATGGACTTCAATAATTGGAACCTCTTCTGGAGTTTGTGCTTTGGGCTGTTGTCCTTTCTAATCATCGTTGGAAGTGCTCTATCCATATCAATACTTTTCAAGAGAAGGCTACGAAAGCGTCCTCACTTCTTGTTAATAAGCTTGGCTTTCGCTGATCTCTTGGTTGGATTAATCCCAGTGCCACTTTACATTATCATTCAATACTCACGATATCGAATTCTTTCTTTAGTTTACATTCGCGTGGATATCTTTGCGGGCTTAAGCTCGGTCTTCACCCTGACGGCTATTTCCCTGGAAAGACTACACGCAATTGCTCGCCCTCTTCGCCATCGACAACTCACCTTACGCAGCTATGCGATTGCCATAGCAACCCCATGGATCTTCTCCCTTATTGTTTCGTTATCTTATTTGCTCTCAGTTTTTTCCGTTATAACCTTCCTTCAGTTCTTTTCAGGGATAATTATTAGTTTGTCAACATCTTTGTTGGTAACGTGCATCTCCTATTGCATCATTTGGAGGAAGCAACTTTCTAGAATTCCCAATGAAGCTCAAACAACAAAGAATATTCACTTAAATGGGACGCTGCTACTGATAACCGCAATATTTGTTCTGTCATGGTTGCCTTTTCAAGTTTTAGCAGCTGTTCTTAATTTCTGCATCTCGTGTAATTCAAACAAAACTCTGATAATTTCACATGTTATTAAGTTTCTTCAGTATAGCAATTCCTTTATGAATTTTCTAGTTTATTGTTTCAGAATGCCAGATTACAGAAAAGCGCTTTCACGAATGTTTGCCAAACGTAGATGCAGTCGCTAGGTCGTCGGCGATTCTTTTATCCGCTAGTCCACACTGAAGCAGGTCACCGGCCGTTCTTAATACAGTCGAACCCCGTTATTTCGAACTCGGTTAATTCGAAGTCCCCGCTATTTCGAAGGAAGATCGAATTCCCTTGGATTTACCCTTCCCCTTTCCGCTTCCCCAGTTATTTCGAAACCCCGCTATTTCGAACTTTTTTCCATTTCCCTTGGGACTTCGAAATAGCGGGGTTCGACTGTATTTATCTCACTTACTCTTTTTTCAAGCAATTTTTATTTGTAAAATACACGCTTGCAAGCACTGATAGTTTTGACATAAGAAAAGAGGGAGTTTTATCAGGAGGAGATATATCCAGACACTAGTGTCCAAGTCACTATAGTGTCATGCAGTAAAATAAAATTCAGCTTGCACGTAGGAGAACCTGTATTTCCCTTGCTATTGAGTATAGTTTACAAGTATAGACACTGTAAATTTACTTTTGTGGTGGTTTCATTTATTGTCAGCATGAGAGAATGAACTTAGGCTTGGTGTCAAATGTTAACTGAATAACAATAAAAGTATCAAACATTGCAATATGAGTCTGAACTTTTAATTATTATGCGTTGTGTATGGTTTTTTAAATTACGTTTCTCAAATCAAGTAATTTATTCTAGAAATTTCTAGGTAAATTGACAGGTAAAAATCGTATTAGTCTTTTCTCCTTATGTCTCTTTCTGCTGGAGTCTCACCTTTTTGTTATAGACATCAGTTTCGTTGACGTTTGAATCTGTAGGCGCGGTTTTTTAGACATTTTCCTTTTGATAGGTGTGACTCCTCGACTAATGAAATCCCATGAAGTCTTTTTCAGAAGCCATACCGATATTTTTCAATCGCCTCAAAAGCGTTTTTTCCTTGTCTGATCGCTAAAAAATTTTCACAAGTAATTGGCTATGGATTGAAATTTGTGAAAATGTAGTTTAAAGTAAAATCGATATTACTTTGACAACAATAAACAAAAAAACTTTGAAACTGATAAAAGCCGAATTTTGTGTGATTTAGACCTGCTCAAAATCCTGACCGTGTTTGAGACCAAAAAAATAGATCGTTTTTCACACCCGTTACAGACCTGGCCTTTAAGGGAAATTATGACATCAATAGTTAGATTAGAACTTCACGTACGCTAAACATGAAATAAAGAAGGTTACCCTTAAAGCTTTGTACAAACTCAGGAAGGAAATGGGCGACCATTTCAGAGACGATGTACAGCTCACAATGAAAATTTTTGGCACGGCTATTTCCCCAATACTCACGTACGGAAGGAAGCGAGGTCTGGGGGGTCGATCACGACGGAAAGCTAGAAAATTATCCAATTGAGTTTGTTCAAACAAAGCTCATTAGGTGGCTATTGGGAGTTAACAAGTTCTGGAGCTCAAATGCGTGCAGATCGAAGGTAGGCCGTTTCCCAATGCGAACGAAGACAAAGTGCTGAGTCATTAAATATTGGCTGAAATTTTGTGAGCTGGAGCACCAAAATAAACTCTCTGGAATAACATTTGCAGACCAAATTGGTCAAGATAAAAAAGAACTTTGGCCAAGCAAATTAAAACGGCTATTAAATCTGGCAGGTCTTGGCGACATATGGTCAGCGAAAACGAACACTCGCGCAACCATGAGCTATATACGACAGAGACTCTTAGACATAGAACAGCAAACATGGATTAGCGAAATACACAATGATGAGCGAAAGGAATCCGCATCAAAAAAACAAACTAAGAACTTTTAGGAAATTTAAACTTACCCGTGACTACGAAAATTACCTCAAAAATTAAAGAAACATCAATCATAGGTAGCAATCACAAAGCTAAGATTAAGCAACCACAAACTAACAAACTGTTTACGTGAGCGCCCTGCGGCAGCACACGCATTTTCGTCTCTCTAGTTTTTTGCTGAATTCAGCTTCTAACGGGCGCTTATTGTCCAAAACACCACCGGGAAGTTTTTCTTAAGTGTCATCGTCTTGAAATGGCACTAAATTATGGAAGGGCGACTTTATTTTCTATACTTTCGACCATGTCCGT
>OZ037783.1:27875125-27877625 GCA_964035525.1 Porites cylindrica
TGGTGTATCTCAGTCACCTTAAAATTAAATTGCCCTCTAAGCTAATTTTCTCATGCTCTTTTGGATAGTTATTACAAATTGCGACGGCTTCTTTATTACAAAGTGCGACACGGTTATTACAAATTGCGACAGTTCAAACTAAACTCGGTAAGTTATAAAGAAAATGCTCTATGTTTTTGGGCATCTCAGTTTTAAAAGAAATAACACACAAACTGCGGTTATAAAGACATTAAATACGTGGATATGAGGATCTAGTAATAATCATCTCTTTACTAAGCTACTAGCCAAACATGGTAAACCCTACCTACCTTCATTTGATATAACAGACGGATACAGAACATGTTTTAAACTGTCTTGGGATCATTCCATTTTTCGTGCTCTCCATTTACCCACTCCCCTAAAAAGGAGAACAATTTCAGTAAGGTTTGAATAAACCCTTTTGGAACTTTGAATCTAGGTCAGTTGAAACCACTATTTTAGCGCACAGTTGAACCTCCATGCGCCCACACTCGGGGCACCGGCAGGTGGCCGCTCAACGATTGGCTAAATCTCAACCCTCGGACTTACGGCAGTTTGGGGGGGGTCGGTGGTTGCCAACCCTCCATAAGATTTTTCTGATTTTTTTCCTAGCTGTTTTTTCTCTATATCTGTTCGTTTATCCTTCGCGCACATTTTGAGAGAAGTTTAGTGATGGTCAGTTACTATGGTTACGAGATGTGACGTCATAAGTAGGAGTGCAGGTGGTCAAGCCATTTTTGAGTGAAAATACATGTTGTTTCGTTTTTTTCAACAGTAACAGTAAAACTTGTGGATGAAATGATGTAATCAAAAAAGTAATTATTAATGTATTATTTTACCTGTTAAACGCAAAAAATTATTAATTCTCACTGTTTTCATTCTCTCTTGTTTTACCTGATTTCTTATGCTTGATGAAATCCAAGATGGCGACCATGTTTGGTGACGTCACAGACCTCTAGCAGCGCCACCACCCCTAAATATAACTCATCTTGTAGAGAAGATCAAAGGCTTTCCACTAAAGGCAAAATCGTTTTGAAATATCGCAACGTACCAAAAACCTAAAACCCCGCCCCCCCTCCTTGTACCACCGTGAGGGTATGACTTTGCGTGTACGTCCGAGGGTTAATTAGCGGAAACATCATTAAAACAAACAATTAAACAGGCGACGGGAGCGGCATTACTGATCATTACACAATCGGTATCATTACTGTATTTTCCTTCGCCATCAGTTTTTAGAATGTATCAAGCGGGTTGATAGCCGTTACTGACAGAGGCTTAAGGTGGCTCGATACAGTTTTTGACTCCCAAGTTTGACTAAACTACGTCACTATAAACAAAGATTGTGAAAAATTGCCACCACAGTTGTATCAGATAAAGATGAAAATTTGTTTTGATTAACGTTGCAATGACATCGGAGTTGTCGTGGCAACGAAATGACGCTATTACCTATTTTTCTCGGCACTGGGAACTGTTGTTCCAAAATCGTTTACGGGAGCTTTTTCTTCCAATAGAGGCCTCGATGTTCGTGAAGTTTAAGCAATATTTGTAAGAGCTTTATCGAGATATTTTAGGATAAAGTTTTTATGGTTAGAAATACGCTAAAAGAATGGACAATCTTGACGTTCGGCTGTTATCTGTAGAAAACGAAGCGCTTTCGAGATGCCATTTCACCTCATAGTAGTTTCAATCTTTTTAAAAACGTGTGTGAAAGATCATTGTGTTTAGTATAATAGAACGACATTGGCGTAGAGTACAATAGCCTAGTTATGTCCGGCAAATCAGAGAAACGAAACTGGGGCGACAACAGTGGCAGGAAATAAAACTTGTTTACCATGATTATGTTGAGTTTCCGCTATTTTTTATTGTCACGTAGGGCTTTATGTTAAGCAACTAAAGTGTGCTAGTTAGTGATATGACCGCTGTAATGACTAGTTCACTTAGGATTATTATTGGTTGTTTGAGAGGAGTTTGCAGGTGTTGCCCACGACTTCCCGTTCAGGTTATTGCTAACAACCTTCACAAAACACGTACGCACTTTGAGCGTGGTCTGACAAATGTTATTACTTTCCACAGCTATCACTACTGCTGTACTACTTTCTCTTAGGATTTCGTTTAGGATTACGAAGGAGCACGGGAACTTGGTGAGACCACGTCACTCTATAATTTTCTTTTCTCTTAGAAAACTGTCCTCCTCACGTGCTTTTTCAAGTGTGCTATTTAAAAATGGCACAATTTGCTTTTATAAACGGCTTCATAAAAGTAGCGCTTATATTTATTTGATTTTTAAACCATTTAAAATCTAGAGAAAATGCGGCTACCCAAAAGTCCTTGTTGTTCACCAAGTTTATTTTTTTTTCTTTGAAAAACGAAAAATGCATCAGCTGCATTTTTCGTTCCTTTCTCCTCGCTCTCTCTCGCTGTACAAGCTAAGACATGAGCCTACACCAGGGGCCCGTTTCCCTAACTTAAAGTCTCGCAGCTT
>OZ037783.1:27882625-27887625 GCA_964035525.1 Porites cylindrica
AACTGAGAATGTTTTGATCAAAGCTGTGTAAATCGAACTGAAACTGTACATGGAACCTTGCGTTTCCTGTATTTATCTCACCTACTGTATGGAATATGTGTGAAAATCTTCATTATGAATCGGCATATTTCAAAGAGCTACCCAACGAGCAAGAATACTATTGACAGACAATATACAGAACGGGGGCAGCTGTAGCTAGTGTCATCTATCACTAGTGTTTAGTATAATAGAGCTACAGTAGCGTATCTTGCTTTTGTCCGGCAAATCAATGAAACGAAATTTGGGCGAAAACGGTGACAGGAGATAAAACTTGCGCACCATGATTACTTTGGGGTTCCGTCATCTTTTGTCATAACAATTAATAGGGCTCTATGTTAAGCATCCAAATTGTTTTGTAAAACCAAACAACCAATAAACCGATCTAATTCATTTAGCCAATAGAAAAACGACGGGATAATCTACCTAAAATTGATCAAATTAATTGGAAAAATATAAAAATAAAGTCAGATTCTTGATCTCTCTTCCTCCTTCTCCTTCTCTTCCTCCTCCTCCTCCTCCTCCTCCTCAGAGTCTTAGGCCTCTTAGTGTCACAAAGAGGCTAGAGAGAGGAGGTCCTATCACTTCCCTGCGACCTAAATATTCGGGACCTTATTGAAGCAACGACGACGGCGACAGTGACGGTTTCGAAAACGACACTTAAAAAGTGAAGTCGCGCTACTTCAAACTTTTTCGCCCTTATTCCATCTCGTTCAATTCGTCAAATGTTGGCAATTCCGATCCTCCACAAAACTTGAAATTAAGCATTTCCACATCGGCAAAGAAATGTACAAAAAGTCGTGATGCACGTGCAAATTTGTTGTTTTGCCAATCTAAACTCACTGCTTTTTTGCCGTTATCGTGTCGCCTTGCCTAGTCCCTGCACGGCGTTTCCCCAGTCCCTCTCGGTCAATTCACTTCGGTGACGTACCCTTCGAATGGACCACATGATCCGATACGCTTTGGCCGCGTGGAAAAATGAGGCCTAGGGACTAGGCAAGAAGTCGCTGCCGTCGTTGCTTGAGCTTCCTAATTATTTTCGCCGGAACTACATTTCTATTTTATTGGAATACTCAGCGAGGGGCCTCTGGAAAGAGCGTCAGTTTGGATATAATTTAGAAGTTTAATACTTCCAAAATGGAAAAACGTCCGCAGAGCGGTTAATAACTAATTTTCTTAGGGTTATTATTTTTTGTCTTAGATTAGGTAACAGGTGTTGTGCACGACTTCCCGTATATTATCGCGACAACATCGATATAATAATACGTACGCAGTTTTAGCGTCAGTGACATTTATTACCCTGCAATCATCAGTGGTGTTCTTTCATTTCGTGGGATTTCTTTAGTTGAGCCTGTTGAGAATTACAAAGGAGCACAGAAACTTGGTGAGAGAACGTCCATAGTTTAAGGTTTTTTTCCTCACGTCAAGTAACCAGCATTAGAACACAATTTTCTTTAGAAAAAGTATCAGCTGCATGAAAGAAGCGCTTCTATTTACTATCTTTTGAACGCTCTTTTGATTACAAGATATATTTGGCTGGAGTTTAGAAAACGCTACTGCTCAATACTTAAGTCCTTGTTAATCAAGCAGCTATTTTTGCCTTCAAAAACTAAAAGTACAACAGTTGCTTTTTTCTTTTCTCCTCCTTCCCTTCTTCTCGCTCACCCATTTAGATTGTTTTTATTCCTTCCGTGGTACAATTTTCAAGCTTGTCGGACTGTTTTTTGGACTTTTTTAATTACGTGGCTTCATTTCCAGATAAATATACTGACGAAAAAAGAGAAAAAAAACAGCAACTCAACAGAAATGAAGTTACGTATATATTGTCGTCGTACTGGGGTCATCTCTTCGATTCACGCTGTTAAGAGTCAATTTCCACTGTCGATTTTCATCATTTTTGGTATCCTACAGGTGATCGATTGAATCCAACAGTAAGCAAGAAAAATTTAACAATTTCACACAAAGCTTCAATTTATGCTAAAAAAAAAGCCGGCGCTTTCGCTACTAGTAGGCTACGACATATAGCGGCCTAGTAGTAGCTCAACCAATCAGAACGTAGCATTTATATGGTACACCACTAGTTGGATTTTACCAAACGATTTTATTTTTCGTACGTTCTTCACATCAATTGTTAACATGTACATCGGTTCAGAAAAATAACTTGAAACTTTGCTTTAAAGAGTTGCTTGCAAACATGAGCGAACTAATTAACTACCCCAAGGCAAGGTCATTAGCCTTAGCCTTATTAGCTCTTAATGGAACGTAATGCAAAAGGGGTATATTAAAAATGATATATAAACGGGTAAGGGTTTGGACTCAGCGTGGAGCCTTTGAATACAGATGCTGATGTCCAAATAAGCCTAATCTACATAGTAAATGAGCTTTCAAACTTTTTATAATTCAGAGTTTTGTTAATAAAAGAGTATTTTGCCGTCGAACACTATTGCGGCGGTTAGTAAAATTTGTTATAGTGGTGACTATGATCTGTCAGCCACTTTATCCACGGCAGCTTTTTATGACAACCTAGGGCTGCATAAATTAAAGAATGCTGTCATAAATTCTCTCTACCTTCATTTTGATTCATAATATTTCGGTTTGTTGTGAGAAACAATAAAATGACGAGTTAAACAATCCCAGTTAAACGCCTAACGCCGGCGATTCCCCCCTGCGACTTGCTAAACTCTTTTTCACTGTCAACTGTACATGTTTTTTGCTTATTTAATAAATGACTCACTCAAGAATGAGCGTATTTAAGACCAGTTCTTATTCTTGGCTCGATTACCAGTCACTGTTCGGTAAATAAGCAACCAAGGTCGGGGCGTTTCTCGTAAGTTCGAACTTTTCGGGCCCCGAAGCCAAATATTAAAATCAAAATCTAACGAACAAAAGCGCAGCTCCTACAATCATCGTCAAAAGGGTTGGGAAGGCTAAATCCAGCCTAAATCTTCTTATTCCTTTTACAGGTAATAAACACCGTTTCAAATGGACTTCAACAATTGGAACCTCTTCTGGAGTTTGTGCTTTGGGCTGTTGTCCTTTCTTATCATCGTTGGAAATGCTCTATCCATATCAATTCTTTTCAAGAGAAGGCTACGAAAGCGGCCTCATTTCTTATTAATAAGCTTGGCTTTCGCTGATCTCTTGGTTGGATTAATTCCAATGCCACTTTACATTATCATTTAATACTCACGATATCGAATTCTTTCTTTAGTTTACATTCGCGTGGATATCTTTGCGGGCTTAAGCTCGGTCTTCACCCTGGCGGCTATTTCCCTGGAAAGACTACACGCAATTGCTCGCCCTCTTCGGCACCGCGACAACTCACCTTACGTAGCTATGCGATTGCCATAGCAACCCCATGGATCTTCTCACTTATTGTGTTGTTATCTTATTTGCTCTCAGTTTTTTCTGTTCAGTAACCTTCCTTCAGTTCTTTTCAGGGATAATTATTAGTTTGTCAACATCTTTGTTGGTAACGTGCATTTCCTATTGCATCATTTGGAGGAAGCAAGTTTCTAGAATTCCCAATGAAGCTCAAACAAGAAAGAATGTTCACTTAAATGGGACGCTGCTATTGATAACCGCAATATTTGTTCTGTCATGGTTGCCTTTTCAAGTTTTAGCAGCTGTTCTTAATTTCTGCATCTCGTGTAATTCAAACAAAACTCTGATAATTTTACATGTTATTAAGCTTCTTCAGTATAGCAATTCCTTTATGAATTTTCTAGTTTATTGTTTCAGAATGCCAGATTACAGAAAAGCGCTTTCACAAATGTTTGCCAAACCTAGATGCAGTCGCTAGGTCGTCGGCGATTCTTTTATCCGCTAGTCCACACTGAAGCAGGTCACCGGCCGTTCTTAATATTTATCTCACTTACTCTTTTTTCAACCAATTTTTATTAAAATACACGCTTGCAAGCACTGACAGTTTTGACATAAGAAAAGAGGGAGTTTTATCAAGAGGAGATATATCCAGACACTAGCGTCCAAGTCACTATAGTGTCATGCAGTAAAATAAAATTCAGCTTGCACGTAGGAGAACCTGTATTTCCCTTGCTATTGAGTGTAGTATACAAGTATAGACATTGTAAATTTACTTTTGTGGTGGTTTCATTTATTGTCAGCATGAGAGAATGAACTTAGGCTTGGTGTCAAATGTTAACTGAATAACAGTAAAAGTATCAAACATTGCCATATGAGTCTCAACTTTTAATTATTATGCGTTGTGTATGGTTTTTTAAATTACGTTTCTCAAATCAAGTAATTTATTCTAGAAATTTCTAGGTAAATTGACAGGTAAAAATCGTATTAGTCTTTTCTCCTTATGTCTCTTTCTGCTGGAGTCTCACCTTTTTGTTATAGACGTCAGTTTCCTTGACGTTTGAATCTGTAGGCGCGGTTTTTTAGACATTTTCCTTTTGATAGGTGTGACTCCTCGACAAATGAAATCCCATGAAGTCTAGCGGTAAGAATTAAGGTGTTTCGATACAATTTTTCAGAGGCCATACGGATATTTTTCAATCGCCTCAAAAGTGTTTTTTCCTTGTCTGATCGCCAAAAAATCTTCACCAGTAATTGGCTATGGATTGAAATTTGTGAAAATGTAGTTTAAAGTAAAATCGATATTACTATGACAACAATAAACAAAAAACTTTGAAATTGATAAAAGCCGCATTTTGTGTGATTTAGACCTGCTAAAAATCCTGACCGTGTTTGAGACCAAAAAATAAATCGTTTTTCACACCCGTTACAGACCTGGCCTCTAAGGAAATTATGACTTCAATAGTTAGATTAGAACTTCACGTACGCTA
Source organism: Porites cylindrica (assembly GCA_964035525.1). Lineage (NCBI taxonomy): Eukaryota > Metazoa > Cnidaria > Anthozoa > Scleractinia > Poritidae > Porites > Porites cylindrica. The sequence continues at coordinate 27,887,473 of OZ037783.1, forward strand.
AAGGGGAAATAAAGAAGGTTGCCCTTAAAGCTTTGTACAAACTCAGGAAGGAAGTGGGCGACCATTTCAGAGACGATGTACAACTCACAATGAAAATTTTTGGCACGGTTATTTCCCCAATACTCACGTACGGAAGGAAGGTCTGGGGGGTCG
>OZ037783.1:27897625-27942625 GCA_964035525.1 Porites cylindrica
TTCTGGAGTTTGTGCTTTGGGCTGTTGTCCTTTCTAATCATCGTTGGAAATGCTCTATCCATATCAATACTTTTCAAGCGAAGGCTTCGAAAGCGCCCTCATTTCTTGTTAATTAGCTTGGCTTTCGCTGATCTCTTGGTTGGATTAATTCCAATGCCACTTTACATTATGAACCAAGCAAACTTACTGCTACATACTGCTTATTGGGTTTATCTGTGCGTGGATATGATTACGGGCTTAAGCTCGGTCTTCACCCTGACGGCTATTTCCCTGGAAAGACTCCACGCTATTTCTCGCCCTCTTCGCCATCGACAACTCACCTCACGCAGCTATGCGATTGCCATAGCAACCCCATGGATTTTCTCCCTTATTGTGTCGTTATCTTATTTGCTGTCAGTTTTTTCTGTTATAACCAACCTTCAGTTCTTTTCGGGGATAATTATTAGTTTGTCAACATCGTTGTTGGTAACGTGCATTTCCTATTTCATCATTTGGAGGAAGCAAACTTCTAGAATAATTCCGAATGAAGCTCAAGCAAGAAAGGATTTTAACTTAAATAGGACGTTGCTATTGATATCTGCAATATTTGTTTTCTCGTGGCTGCCTTTCCACGTTTTAAATATCGTCAGCACTTTCTGTGCTTCATGTGAAATCTTTCTCGTAACAGTATATGTTGTAAAGTTCCTTCACTATAGCAATTCCTTTATGAATTTTCTAGTTTATTGTTTGAGAATGCCACATTTCAGAAAAGCGCTTTCAAGAATGCTTCATAAGTGTAGATGCAGTCGTTAAAGAGTCGTTAACAATTTGTATTTGGAAAATACGATACTTATGTTTTAAGCACTTAGTTGTCTGGCATTAACATAAGAGTTCAGCTTGCACTGAGGAGGACTTGTATTTTCCTTGGTATTGAGTCTAGTTTACAAGTCAGATACACATTGGAAATTTATTTCAATTTAACGTGGTTTCATGGATTGTTAGAGTAAGAGAATGAACTTGCGCTTTGATGTCAAATGTTAACTTAATAACGTTAATAATCAAACATTGCCATCTGAGTATGAACTTTCAGTTATTATTCTTTGTTTATTGTGTTTTAAATGACGTTAATTCTCAAATTAAGTAGTTTATTATTAGCTGACTAGAAATTTCTAGCTATAGGTATATAGGTATATAGGTAAATCGTATCAGTATGGTCTTTTCTACTCATGTCTCCTTCTGCTAAAAATCTGACCTTTTTGACAAAGACATCACTTTGGCTGAAGATCTGTACACGCGTTGATCATGCATGCTGTTTCACATCGACGTTTTACACTCACATTACATTTTTATTTGTTGGCTTTTTAATAAATCGCTGTTGATCAATAGTTGTTGTCAGTACAGTCGAACTTACATGTGCGATCACCTCCCATATGCGACCACCTGTATCCAGCAAAACAACCCCCACTTTCCCAGTCATATCCCTATAATCGGAACCTCTTGTAAACGACCACCTCCCAAAAGCGACTGCGAACACTTTTTGGCCTGAAAGCTTTATTGGTTTCAATATTGTTTTCAACATCTTGTAGGCACCCATTGCACTTGGCGCATGGTAAGTTCCACGCTGATGAAAGTCCTACACTCAGTCACAGTATGCGAAGGTCTTTTAGTGAGAACAAGAAACTACGGCACATATTGTAACTCAAAGCTCTTTGGGGAAGAGACCCACTGCGGATCATTTCTACTAATCGACCACCTCCTGTAAGGGACCACGAAATCTACGCATTACGTGGTCGCGTACGGGAGATTCGACTGTGTTGCTAAGAATATATTTCAAATGTTGCGCTTATCAGGACATGGTGAGCTTCCCTCGTCCTTCAAATACTGAGGCTTTAATTTGTAATGGGACCCAGTTCCTCTTATCATGATCAGGTCAAGGAACGCCTGATTGCTATTGTCAAGGACCACGAGTTGTAATTGTTGGTTTATCTCAGCGTAATCCTCATTTATTTACTGCCTATATCGCACACAACACTATAGGCATTACTCCCCCGAATCTTACGAAAATAACAAATCAGACGGTGTGTCACTCTTTCAATTTCTTCAATCAATATAATAGACGTTCCTTCTCCCATCGGCCGTATCCACAGTGTGGAAACCAATGCCCCTCCAGTAGCTGCAGAGGCCAGCCACACAGATGATGTAGTGTGCCATCACTTCAGGTAATCTAGTGCGTCCAGTTATGTGGGTTAACATTAACCTAAGTGCTGAAAGGTGTTTTTGTTTCATTCCGCTGGCTGAGCTCCTTTGTGACCATCATTTAAGTACGACGATTTAGCAGCTATATTCATTATCATATCAATAAAGGCACCATGAACCACACCCTCTTGTTCGAAGTTTTCGTCAAGAACTGGCTCTCTCCTATAATTTTGACTCATTGCTTTGCAACCATCTGTATCAGGGTCAATACTTTGATTGTTTATCGTGGAAGTGCACTTAACTGCTCAGACGATCCATTCAATTAGATAATCAAAGGGGCGTAGCCACCTATATCACGTCCGCACGCACGTTACGACTCAGCCAATCGTTGCTCGGCAACGTGACCTTTTGGCAACTTTTGATATGTCGAGCAATTACTTTCTGGCAACTGTTGGCATTTCGAACAACTTTTAATTTTGGGGGGTAACTTGATTATACTCTCAGCAACTTACGGGGATTACAAAGTCTTATTTTTACTCTTCAAGCTTTGTAATGTATCCTCAAGAGAACATTGCAGTTCTTTAATTTGATAAGTAGCATCAAAAAAAGTGTGAATTCCTGAATCTTGTGCAAGTTGTGGCTGAGGCTCGTGCGCATGCGTGCCTGAAAAACGGCAAGAAGATGAATAAAAAATAGAGTTAAATTGAAAAACAAAGCAAAGAAACAGAAGGTAAGTAAACAGCGTATTATTGTCAATGCAACATGTGCAACTCCGCGTAACTTCACTTGATTGATAGAGTGTTTCCCCCGATTGTGCCACTCACGAAAGCCGTTCTCGCCCGTTCCGCCTCTAAAAAACACTGTCTGGTAAAAAAAAAAAAACAAAACAAAACAAAAACCGACATTCAATCAAGTCATACGCGAGAATGCAAGCGAGTACTCCAGAACCATAACAGACCATAATGCTCTTTGTTTGTTCCCCCAAAATTATGCATAAGCGTTGTTTTCTGTTGGGGCCATTTTAACTCCCAAGAGAAACTGAAGATTTTGCTTATGCAACATTTTGGGAGGTGGGGGACAAACAAAGAGCATTATGGTATGTTGTGGTATTTTTTGGAGTGGTCAATTTGGGAGACGGATTAGGGTAGATTTGGAAAACTGTGCTTAATTCCAGAACGTTTATAGGCATACTCGCCCCTAAATCAGAAACAAATGGTTACAAAGTTTTACTGAACTGGATTAAAAACCTGAACTGATAGGAGGTAACCAGTAAGGCCGTCTGTCGCCCCGTTTAAGGGAATCCAAATTCCGGAGTCCGGGAATTTTTTGCTTGTGGAATCCGCAATCCTGGACTTTAGAATTCGGAATATAGCTCAAGGAATCCAGAATCCCGCTAACGATTGGAATTCAGAATCTAAGTGTCACTGACAAAGACTGGAATTTTGTACCTGGAATCTGGACTCCACAGCGTGGAATCCAGAATCCATTACTGTCTTGCCGTTTCCTTCTACATGGGGGTTGGGGTGGGGGGGAGGGTTGGGTGGCTTTAGACATTGAATTAAGGACGATAGAGGATTTAAACTCGAGACGGTGACAGATTAATCCTGGCATCTTCTGCGATATATGGAACTTTTTTTGTGGCTACTTGCACGCTATTCGCCTGAAAAACTATTCTGATTTTTGCCGAAGGCAGTGTACTTAGTAACTCTTCCCTTAATTCCAGCTTCTCCCCTACAGAATCTGAGTAATTTTTGCTTGTGGAACCCGGAATCTTGAGCTTTGGAATCAGGAATACAGATCAAGGAATACGGAATACCATTAAAGATTTGAATCCGGAATCCAAACTCCAGTTGCAAACTCAGGAATCCAGTACGTGATCCAGAATCCAAGACTGTCTTGGATTCTCTTACACGGGGCAAAGCAATCAAGCGGGCTATTCCGATCAGTAACGCCTTATGAGACTAGGTCAGTGTTGTGTCGTATTGTTCTATGGACCGAGTGGACAGTGATTGGAACTCCTCCTTTTTTAGCTATTGCTGATTTTCACTGCCACGCCGTCAAAAATAAACATCAAAACGGGGTCTAAATATAGGATTTAGTGATAAGCATTATTTACCCATAATTTTAAGTGTTTGCTGTTGAATTGGCCAGTTTTGTAATGATTACTGTTTCCGGAGAAAATACTGTTACGTGTTTGGAGGATTTTTCGTGTAAAAATCGTATCTGTACACTGTTAAAAAATATATTTTCACATGTGAATATACCGACGATTTTCGTTGATCTTCGGACATATTCTGCATTCTTCGGAAATCTTCGGGAATCTTCGGTAGTCTTCGGAACTCTTCTGAAATAATCGGAAATTGTCGGAGAATGGCCGAAATTAACAAAATAACTTGATATATTGGCCTTTATGAGTGTTAGCCGTGAGTGTTGTCGAGGCACCCTCATTCTAACCAGCTCAAGTTTTTTTTTAGATATAGTCCAGAATCTGGGAAAAGAAATGAGATAAATATCCTAAAATCATCACCAAGATTCAGGTCAGTGCGAGATATTCCTGGAGAAATGATTTACCCAAATTAATAGATCGATATATAGCTTTTCAAAGAGACGCCATGTTAGTGCCCATCCGGATGGGCACCTTATGGTGGCCGGACTACAGAAACATCCGCTCACCGAGGTTTGCTTCGAAGCGTGGATTTATCTCTCGAGGAACTCATAAACACTAAAGTAATACTTTTTCCAATGCAATCAGCAGTCCTCCAAAACTAAGTCACTTTTTAATGCACCTATCAATGTAATGCCGGCGGGGGGGGGAGGCAGGGCATAGGGTGGGGATTTGACTTTTTTCAAAAATTTGCAATCAAATTCCCTGCCCACGGGCAAATCATTCCAGTCAAATCCAACCAAATTTCCCCACCCCAGGCTGCACATTGCTGTCAATCCCAAGGCAGAACCTAAGAAAGGCACAATAAAAATATCTCCAAATAAAACTCTGCAATCTTTTATAAACGTTGCTGCATCACCAAATATACATGTTCCTGTTACAGCTGCAATTATACGTTTTAACCATAATCCGTGTTACACTGCGTAGACTACATAAACCTTTAGGAGAAAGTCCACATTTTGTAAGTCTAAATATACCGTTCTTAGTAAAGGGTACAAAGAAAGTCAGTTTTATAAGTTCTCAGTGATTGTAGCGAATGAGCCATGGATACACTAATCAATTGTACTTGCAAAAATCGACTTGGTTTCTCTTTACTTCCGTTTACTTTGATACCACAGTATATTAAGAGGTTCAATTGATCAAAAACACGCTAAAACGAGTGAAATTTGAAGACAAAACAGTGAAATCCACTCAGCCTTCGCTTGCTCTCATTGGCCTCCATGACTTCCTGTTCTTTTCGAACCGTATGGCGCATTTGTGAAGCGTGGAAGCGAAAAACATATGTTCGGTCTCAGTCTTTTTCGTCCGAGTCGGCAGTCAAACATCTCCACGTCGGGCGAAGAAAGATTCAAATATCCCTTCCCCCGGGAGAACAAGATCAGTCAAATGCCCTACCCCAGGGACAACAAAGACAATCAAATCCCCACCCCATGCCCTGCCTCCCCCCCCCGCCGGCATTACATTGATAGGTGCATAAACAAAACAAGACAGCTCTCACGGCCGCCATGTAAATGCCGGGTTACCCGAAAGCTTAGATCATAGAAATTCAAGCAGGTACTGTATCACAAAACTCATAGAACACTTTCGAAGTGAAACAAATTTTTTTCTGAAATATTAGTCCGGCTTCAGCTGCTCTAATACTTCATGAAAGTAAGCTGAACTCAGAAGGATGGATAATTCCCTGGTTTGAATTTTTTATGACGGCATGTGAAAACCAGCAAGAGATAGTCCCGTATCCCACACCGACCCAGCATCAAACTAGACAAAGTTCTTAAGCTTTCTTTAATCACTAGCATATTATGAAAATATCACTTTAAAAAATTGCTCCCAAAGTCGTTGATACTGTTTCATTCCTTGATTATTCTAGATGTTTATTAATGTGACATCAATTAATTCTTACTATTTTAGAATTTCGCAATTCCTTTCTTTCTCTTCTCCTTTCTTCGCTACTTTTTACCTCTCGGGTGCTTTCTGTGTTTAACTACGTACCACGCAAAGTTTTCTTCAGTAGTGTTTTTATTGTTAACTTTTAGGAGCAACTGACAAAATTCACTCTCCCAGACCTTACCAGTTTCAGGGTCTCAAATCCTAATATAGTTTTTCGCTTACGCCAAGATATGTTATTACTGATCGAAGCTATAAAGCTTCGTGTCCAATATTTTTTTGTTTTAATTGTCCACGAAAGGACATGAGAAATCATCCAATCATAGACGGTCCAAAGATCAATAGACTCGATCCAATATATTACCAAAAGTTACACAAATTAAATTTATACGATTTTAATCCATCAAATATATCAAGATAACGTTTCGCCAAATAAGATCATAAACCAAGAAACAGGCAAGCCGAGTTTTCAAGTATTTTTCATTAGTAGTCAACTTAATTAAACTCGGTAAAACACGACAAACATTTTAAATTGTCACTATAATTTTGCATAGCCTTTCAACTGTTGTCGTGTCAAAAACGTTTTTGTACCTTTGACAGCTAGAAAGCTGGCTTTTAACCACCTCTTTTCAACAAATCGCCATGCAAATATAAGTTCGCATTCACCTCCGGCAAACTATATACATTCAGGGCATTCAGCTGCTCGAATGTTTTTGATAATTAAGTGAAGACTACACACATGATCAAAGAACAAAAATACTGGCTTCAAACATAACTGAAATAAAGTTTATTGAGCTTGGAATGCTTCACAGAATGAAAAGAAAAAAAAGAAAAAAAAAAAGAAAAGAAAAGAAAAAACACAAGCAAAGCCGGAAAACAAATCTTCCAGCACTTTCGATGCAGCTGCACAGAGGGTCCAAAACGCTGAAGATTTAAAGATTTCCGGTCTTTTGACAGTTCCCCGCGCGTTGCCCGCGCGTGTTTCTTCAGCCATGCGCAATGCGATTCTTTTGGGAACATGTAATCATGCGAATATGGCGGATAAATCGAGAGGGCACAATCGCCATGGTAGTGTCGTGCGAATCGGTTATTACAATATCGAAAAAACTATCGGAAAGGGAAATTTTGCAGTCGTCAAGCTTGCCACACACTGCATTACGAAAACAAAGGTACTTTTTTCCCGCGAATTTGCGAACTGAAGCGAATGTCAGCTTGTGACTCCGCTCGGAATGAACAGAGTTTTCTTTCGTTTTTGCACCGATAATAACACGGTTTAAAGCTTTGCAGCTGTCCAGTAGCGAGGAAATGAAAGCAGGAATACTAGACAAATGTTTCAGTGAAGCAATTAACTTGTTTATGTGGGATTTTATTTCTTTTTTATGGACCGCTCTAGTTTCTTGCTTGCTTGTGTTTCTTCCGAACCAGGTTGCTGTCAAAATTATCGACAAAAGTCAATTGGACCAGGATAACTTGAAGAAAATTTTCCGCGAAGTCCAAGTGATGAAGATGCTGGATCACTCACACATCATTAAATTATATCAGGTAAGATTCAAACCTTTATGTTCCCGGTTTTATTCTGTTTTTCTAGGATCATTCACTGCCCGATCGCAATCAAAAAGTCTTTGGCGCAGATGCTACGTGCCTCCGAATTTTCGAGTCTTTTAGGTAATATCTTGTATGCAAAATGAGGCCTTTTATTTCGATTTGAAATTGATAAAGTAACTTTGCAAGTCTTTTGACGAAAAGAATTACTGCAATTCTTCGAGATAAAGTTCGTGACAGACACCGTGGAAGGAAAACAATACCTGTTAGCACTGCATCGACAGATAGCTGGTCGGCGGGACGAAAGCAACTCGTATCGGCTCTGTTTTTCAAGTGCTCCGTGTCACGTCCTTGTTTTAAATGATATCGGAAGGTTTTCGGGACTTTTATCGGTCTGCATAAAAGCGAATTCACTGGGAAAGTTTCCTCTTAAGAACTCATGTGAAACGTAACCAATTGCCTATGAAATTTACTATGATAGTTGGTTTCCCCACTTCTCCTCTTTATCCTTTAGTCGTTCATGGCAATATCAAGCAATTTTCCCTCGTAGGAAATGGTGCAATGATCTTGCTTTATTTTTTGTATATCTATTGATTTTTTTTACCATCAAAATTGTTACTTCGCCCCGACTACTCGCAATGCCGAATTTCCTCAATTCGAATGTTTTTGTTTACAAATTTGCACTGCGGTTGTTTTGACATCTTCTCTCCGTGCGAAATTAACTCAACCAAAATTTCCCGTCTGGCTTGTCGTTGATCTAGTTTTCTTTTAAATAATAAATTAGTCAGACTTTCGAAAGTGTGCAGTTTGATGGTTTGACAGATTATATCGAAGGGTAGAAATATTTTCGCTGGATTAACGAAAAGCAATTTATATTCTGTTCCGGCGAGTAGCACGACCGCAACAGTAGTAAAGTACATTCGTAACCCACAGCATTTATCTTTCGATCGAGCTTCCTTAACGTGCGTTCGACACACTTCAATGGCTCTAGGTTTTTTTGTAATAAGCACTGGTTGTATTGTTGTTTACTAACTGTTTGAGATTTGGGAAAAATTTTAATCCCTCTCAGTTTCCAAATGGCCTTGATTGGCACAGTGAATCAACTCTGTTAAATTAAATCAATGCTTCGCGAACAGTTATGTGGTTGTCTCACCTCTGCGTAAAGAAAGCTGAGCGTTCGAACAATTCCCGAAACATCTTTGCCTAGCGTTGTTGTCTCTCGTACAGTTTGTTTCACCTGAACGTGTGCCATCGAAATATTTTATTGACGAAAAATGCTATCTAGAAAAAGTTTTATCTTTTGCCAAGCAACTCTTGAAAGGAGCACTTGGAAAGGTCATGTACACAAATGTTATACAGGTATCGGTAATTTACTTTGTCTAAACAGTAAAGTTTTCTCTAAGGTCGTTAACAATCTAAACTGGAATTGTAAATATTTGCACTTTGAGTGTTTGTGAATTCTTGCTGGGTTGAATGTTCTTCTGTGACCGTTAACAAGTTACATGGAGTTGATGACAATGCAAAATGTTACTTATCGCATCAAGGTCAGCTGGTCTTTATGAATAAATGTATCTAAAATATTTGCATTTGTATATTCAACTAATACACAATGTAAATTTTTGCTTCACTTACGATGACTGCTTTGTTGAAAAGAAGAAGCAGTTCATTTCAGATTAAATGCAATTAACAATGTTTTCTTTTGTGTGACTGATCCACAGATAAGAAGCTGGAAATGTGTAGTAGGGGGGAGGGGGGAGTCCCTTATATAAGCTGTGTGGTTATAGTGTATGTGCCTTTTCAAAAAGTATGTTTTGTCAACCCCTGGTTTCAAACTGGGTGTATAGTTTATAGTTTGGCCATATATTTTGGGTTTGAAATATATTGTGGGGCAAGGTTTTGTGCTTGCTGGAAGAAGGATGTAAAACTCTTTAAAGTTCTTACCCCTTGAGAACAACAATAACAAAGAATACACCCCCTATTTACATTCTTGTTTGAAAGAAATTTTATTTTATGATAACTTATGGTAAGATAAAGTAACAGAAGATGGATTACAACCAAATGAACATTTTAAAGAAAGATTTTAAACAAACTACTTTGTGCGAGCTCCTAGTTAGTAAATGAAATTTTGAACACAGTGATGACATGTATGCATGTATAAATAAAAAAAAAAATCACAGTACAGTTTAGTGGAACCAGTAGGAAAAAGACAATATTCATGTAGGCAGCCAATTCTCAAAATAATACGTTTATTCAACTACCGTAGTTATAGCTATCACTAAGTGCCAATGAGCAAAGATTTTACCTATACACGCGCACTGTTCAATTTGTTTAGAAATGTCGTTAATTACTGAATTTACGAGAATGCAGGCTGCTGGGTAGTCATGTGACTGTCATTAACACTGTCATGCAACGCACTCATGCATAATACTCGGAATCGTTTGTTGAGTGCCTCAACTAAGGACAATGGGGTTGAGTTGTTCAAAAACTGGTTATAACACCAATTGGGGGTTGACAAACAGTAAAAGTCGGGTGAAATTATTTGGAACATACACGTATAGCTGTCGCATTTGCCTGCTTGAATTTTTTGTTAATTTTAAGCCTAAAGACAATAAAAAATTCCACTGGGCAAATGTGACAGCTTTACACGTATGTTACAAATGAATCCACCTGACGGTTGGTTGAAGACAGGATGAGCATGGGACTCACAAACACGCACATGGCTCATGATTTCTCTGTTCTGTATCGCATGTTTGCTCAAAAACAATGCATTCTCTGTTCTGCATTACATCATAAAAGTTACCTTGCACTACCTTATGTTACAATGTACATTGCTTAGAGATTCATTCTGCTTGGGAACTTTCACACACGTCTTAATTAGCAGGAGGAAATCATCTTTTAAACCATGCCAGAATGAACACGATTCAGTCAAGGGGGCCAGAGATTAAGGCAAAAGTCCTCCTAAAGTAGACCCAAATATTCTGATGAGAATCTTGTTCCACTACCCACCTGCAACTCCTTCTATCTGAACCAACATTTTTGTAAATCCTAAAAGCTATCTTTAAAACTTTTCCCATCAAAATGAAGCCTAGTAGATGTCCAGCAGCAGAAAAAAAATGCGCAAGAAAAGCGGAAGGAGAGGGGAGGAGAGAAAACAAGAAGTAAAAACCAAGACTTCTGTGTCACTTTTAAACCCATAAACCAGGCGTGCCGATCCAAAAAAATCTGAAGGGGGTGGCAGGGACACTTGCCAGCCATATACTACATTGTAGCATTACCTAAATAGTAAATGAATAATTTATTTTATTGAGAATTCTTTAACAATAATACAAAAATTCCCAGTAAAAGGGGTGGCAGCAGTACTAAATCTGCCCATGTAAACTGTCTCAAAATATAAATAGCTTTTTGGACAGTTTTGGCTCTTTTATAGCCAGAAAGTGACAGAAAATGGCTTGTCTCGCTTTAAAAAGTGTCTTTCAGCAAACTTCCCAGGAGCAGATTGGTAAATATTTTATAATAACTCGGATCAGTGGCTAAAGGCTATCAAACAGATCCCCCCCCAACCCATCATGTGTTCTTGATCAGAACAATGTACTCTATAATCTGTACAGTGCCAACAGCAACAAAATCACATGGTGTAGTTACAACAGTAGTTGCAAAGTTGGTTCGTTAGATGTAATAGCAAGTGTAATCCATTGCCAATAGATGGGTGTGGGGAAGTTGCCTGGACAAACTGAGGGTGCTGCGAGCGAGTGTGGAGGGTAACCATGACAACCACTATAAAATCTGACTGTGACACTAAGAACCTTAGTGGGGCATTTTGTACATACTTACTTAGACATAATTTTCCAGAAGGAGGAAAATATGGAGGGGAAAAGGCTTAATGAAAAAGAAAAAAAAAAACAACTATGCTTGAATATGAGTGAGATGAACTGAGGTCAATGAAAGTACCATAAAATTACTGAGGTCATGTAAATGCCCAAAGTCTGCCCAGCATTATGATTAGTGACAGAGACTCCTAGCCACCATTGTCTCATGTTTAACCTTGGCTAAATTAAGCCATACATAGGAATACGAATAGGAATACGTTTGTATTGTAAATGTGCCTCTAACAGGATATTTGATAAGGTTAGTTAAGGTAGGTGAAGGTTGATAAAAACTTAAGTTCAACAAGTCTTTATGGAGGGGGGGGGAGCTCAATTTACCTTCTCTCATCTCAGTTGATGTCAAATTAAACATATTTAACAGTGCTGCAAAAGTGTTTTTCAGGGTTATAAAAAGCATATCAAAATGTTATTGTCATGGCTAATTTGTCCTATTTGGTTTTTCTAATTTTTGTTTTTGTTTTTTGTAAGAGAATCTATTATTATGTAGGTGTATATTTTACAGGTGAAAATTACATTCAGGTTAAATGTTTTGTTAAAGGTAGGTTGATTCTCTTCATGTATTTCCTTTGTCTCGTACAGTGTGTAGCCCTAATTATTCATGAATTATTGCTAGGAGACAAGGAAATTGAGAATAAACCTACAGCTGTAGCTTAAAACGTTTAACCTGAATATACTTTTGACCTGTAACATAAAATAATACATGTTTTTAATTTTTGTAAAAAAGAATCTATCTTAGAACATGTGGATGGATCTGTGTTATATCACTCACATGTACATAGGTGTGGTGTGACGTGCACTTATGATTCTTAAGGATCAAAGTCCAAGACTTCAACAGAGAGATCATGGCCTTGGCTTTTTCTGATTTCAAATAAACACATTGCTGAGGTTCATTAATCCTTGCCACAAGTTTTTACTTCCTTTGTCTTGTCAACTTTTGTAAAGTTGTGGTTAGTTTTAGTAATGAGACATAAGTGCAAAAATATTTGAACCCAAGGTAAAAAAATACCCACCACATAACATTATAACATGTTGTGGGCTTATTAACCTTGGTTTAGATTAAGTTTTCTATTGTTCTAAACTCATTATCATAGGAATCGGAAAACAACAATAATTTAATCAAAGAATAAAATTGAACAACACCTTTGTAAATACCTGAACACCTGTTCATTTATTAAACAAGAAACCTGTTGCTATCATTACGAATAACTGAAGGTTGCAGACTTTACTAGAGACAACAGACTACATGTCTTAAACAATATTATAATATTTTAATAGACTGCCAAATGAAGACTCACACCATGTTGTATATAGTGCCAAGTTTGAGGTACACTGAGATTAGGTGAAAGAAGGTCAAAGCTAAGTTTTGAAGCTCAGCTTGTGAAAGAAAATTTATGAAAAAAACACAAATAAAAAAACAAGAAAGCAACAATAAAAATTAGTGATAAAATTAATAATAAAAAGTACTTGGACTAATCTTCAGTAATACATATATGTTGCTCTGCACTTCAACAGGTGATGGAAACAGACAGAATGTTGTATTTAGTGACAGAATATGCCAGTAGAGGGGAGATTTTTGGTGAGTATTGGATGTAGATGTTTTAAGCTATGCTGTGGTTCTATATTAAAAATTCTTCTTTGGTTTACTGTGAGACACAGAAAATTCCGAAATCATCCAGAAATATAACTGTTACATTATTGTGTTGCAAGGGGGAAAAAACAATATTAAGCATGAGAAAACTAAACCACAATTAACACTGATATAGTAGTTTGTGACTAGTTGTCACATCTAAGTTTATGTTTTGATCTTTGTTGTGGAACACAAGTACATGTAGGTTGTAACACAAGAAACATTATTTTGTGATCAAATACATACATGTATCTCTTTTTGTGCACATGGTAATCTTTTCAAAAAGTTTACGTGGTTTTGTGAGAGGTCATTTTCATTTCCCACCACTCAATTAAAAGAATCAAACTATACCAGTTTTTGTCTGGAATGAGGAGTTTATTGCATCCTCTTGAGCATTGAAATTTCAAAACACTTGCCTTGAAATTTGAAGAACTCATCTTTATTTTGTTAGTAATTTTAAGTGCTTTATTAATGCTGGAATTCCTTTGACGTGACATGAGTACATTCTTTAAATACCTTTTTCTCTTATACTCATTTTTTTTTTTATTTACCTTAAAATTTGGTTGAAGCATATCTGTCTTATCCCTGGCACCTGCATGTAATTTCTTCAGAATTGCTATCTTTTTTAAGCCACTATAAAACATAATTAGTTAGTGTACATTGTAAGTCATTCCTTTATCCTCCACACTTTTACTTCTATTGATAATGCAAATCACTCATAATTTTTGCACCATGCACTTTTTTCTTTCTTTGGGTATGTGTGTGTTGTTAATAAATTTTTGGAAAATAAATACCAGTAAATGAATAAAAATTATGTTTTGAGGAACAGTTAACTGTCATTTAATCTGGATGAAGTGTCTCATTAACTCTGCTCTTTGGTTTTAGATTATCTAGTTGCCAATGGTAAAATGCCTGAAAAGGAAGCGAGAAAGAAATTTGTACAAATTGCATCAGCTGTTGACAGCTGTCACAAGAAGAATGTTGTTCATAGGGACTTAAAAGTTAGTACCTCTGGAACTGTGTTAATGTCAGTAGTTTTGTTTTGACTGCATCGGTTGTCAACAGCTTTCAAACAGCTTTTAGTACAAGGATGTTCTTCTTACATGTGGGGACTTCAAAGTACAGCTGTACATGTATATTCACAGTGCAGTGATTTTGCACCTCTGCATCCTATGTCCCTGACACATAAAAATCCCCGATGACGCAAATTAATTTATGGCATGTGTCCCGCAGGACACAAACAACAATCGATCAATTTATTTGAAGATTTTTTTGTAGAATACATCGTGTATCTTGTTCGTGTGACTTCTGTTGCTGTTGTTTAAAGATGCATATTTATCTTAGCCTTTTTGTGCTTTAAATTTATAGAAAGACTATATTTTAAGTTTTGAAGTCTGTCTCCAGATTAACCGTCTGGTTACATACAAAGGCCCAAGCATTTTGAATTTTGAAAACTCGTTGTTTTTTAAACTGGGACTGAATGGTTCTGGTCTGGGACTCATGATTTTTCTCAAGATGAGTCCCAGGACTCACTATAACTATTTGTAAGAAAATCACTGGTATGGGTACCCTTGTCCACTGAGTTCAGTGTGATGCTGAAAGCTAGTCCTGTAGGCACTCAAGAATTCTCCACCTGTCAGTCAGTTACTTAGAACATAAATATATTTTACATAGTTCAAAAAAATTTTTCATATAATAAAATATTTATCAGTATCTTTTTTTTTTATCACTCCCGTCTTCTTTCTCTCTTTCATCCCTTTAACCCAATTTTCCCTGAAATCTCCACCAGTTCATTGATCCAAATTGAATTTTTATTCGGTTAGTCAACTGATTCATTGGCTAAAAATTAATAAATTGTCATAGAAAAAAGCAGAGCATTGTGGTTGATTGTGTATTATGTTTTATTGCTTCCTTGTAGGCTGAGAATCTTTTGTTAGATGAGAATTTCAATATAAAAATTGCAGGTAGGAAAAATGGAGAACTTATGATACTTATGATGATGATGATGATGATGAACTAACAATTCACTGTAATTATTTTTGGCATTTTCAAAATCCCTGTCCTTATTGTAATCATCTTCATCATCAACATCATCATTTTCATCATCACCACCAGCATCAACAAAGACATCATCAGTATTGTGGTCGTCATCACCATCGTCATAATCAGAAGCCATAACGTGGGCTCCTGCCACAATCTGTATCAACACCACCATCATCATCATCACCATCATCATCATCAGAAGTCATAACCTGGGCTCCTGTCACAATCTGTATCACCATCACCACCATCATCATCACCATTGTCATCATCAGAAGCCATAATGTGGGCTCCTGCCACAATCTGTATCAACACCACCATCATCATCATCACCATCATCATCATCATAAGCCATAACCTGGGCTCCTGTCACAATCTGTATCACCATCACCATCATCATCATCAGAAGCCATAACGTGGGCTCCTGCCACAATCTGTATCAACACCACCATCATCATCATCACCATCATCATCATCATAAGCCATAACCTGGGCTCCTGTCTCAATCTGTATCAACACCACCATCATCATCATCATCACCATCATCATCATCAGAAGCCATAACCTGGGCTCCTGTCACAATCTGTATCAACACCACCATCATCATCACCATCATCATTATCAGAAGCCATAACCTGGGCTCCTGTCACAATCTGTATCAACACCACCATCATCATCACCATCATCATTATCAGAAGCCATAACCTGGGCTCCTGTCACAATCTGTATCAACACCACCATCATCATCACGATCATCATTATCAGAAGCCATAACCTGGGCTCCTGTCACAATCTGTATCAACACCACCATCATCATCACCATCATCATTATCAGAAGCCACAACCTGGGCTCCTGTCACAATCTGTATCAACACCACCATCATCATCATCATCACCATCATCATCATCAGAAGCCATAACCTGGGCTCCTGTCACAATCTGTATCAACACCACCATCATCATCATCACCATCTTCATTATCATCATCATCATCATCATCATCATCGTGTTCATCCAATCAACACCATCATCATCGTCATCATCAGGAGCCATGATCTGGGCTTCTGTCACAATCTATATTACCACCACCATCATCAGCATCAGCAGTGCCATCACTGTTAAAGCCTGCCTATCATCATCATCATCATCATCATTAGCGACATCAGCATTACCGGGGTTCAAATACCTGCCAATCCTCAATAATTCAGGTTGAATTTTTTGTTCTTTGCAGATTTTGGATTCAGTAACATATTCCAGGAGGGAAAGAGTCTTAAAACGTGGTGTGGGAGTCCGCCTTATGCAGCTCCAGAGCTGTTTGAAGGCAAGGCGTACTGTGGCCCTGAAGTCGACATTTGGGTAGGTTCCAATACTCAGTCTTGTGATTACATCATACAGGATATGTTGTGAATACCTTGCGTTTGAAAAACTTGTAAACAAATTCATACATAATGCTCATGTTATATTTCTGGCTGAATAACTGAACACGACCTCTTTCTTCAAGCACTTATTTTCGGGCAAAAACTATTTCCAAAGTAGCCAATGTAAAAACTAAGAGCGCATCCTCTGTTTTTTTTTCTCTTCTCCTTCTTTCCTCCTCCTAACTCTTTGTATTTTGCTTTTCCTTTTCCTTTGCTGGTGTTATTTTTGAGCGTATCGAACACACAAAAAAAACCGGATCATTTTTCGTTTCTGGGAACTGCCCACCTACCCCTCCCCTAAACCAACATTAACACTTAGATCTTACTTAGGGCAAAATATTGGCTTAGGGGAGGGGTAGGTGGGCAGTTTCACAGAAACGTAAAATGATCCAAAAACCCCTACCTTTTTGCCCCTTCCCACTCAATTACAGTATAGGCTATTTTAGGTTCGTTTTTGAAAAAATCCGGCTAGACTTTAATGGTAGTCATCACATGTACGTGTAAAGCGGACCGAAATTTGCCAACTTACATAATTATATATCTACATACAGTGAAGGAATTATTCGGGAACGTTTATCATCTTGGACTTGTGCCTTCCTCAAAAGCAGCTATCTAGTTTGCTTAATTGGTTGGAGCCGAGAAAGTTCGCGTGATGTTTTCAACTCACCCTTCCGTGTTTTTTAATGAGTATTGTTCAAATATCTTTCTATCACTGCCTTCACGAAGCCTTTATTTGTCCCACCGACCCACGCGTGTAGTAATTACACGCGTGTCGCTCGCGCCTGAGCGCGTGATGTTTTCACTTAAAACCCCGAGAAATATCCATTTCCGCTAATATTTAAATCTTTTACGGTTATCATTAATTTCCTTTCAACATAATAGTGTTGTTGCGGCACCTTGATGGTAACAGTCGCTTTGTTTGGAGTTTATTGTTTGTGGTTTTACCGTTTTCGCCTTCGCCTTTTTGCCTCCAGGATGTTTAGTACTAACTGAACCAAATCGTAAGCGTAGTACAATGCTTTTTTATTGCAAGTCAACACAGCACGCTGCATTGATGTCTTTATTAAAAGCCGTCAGCTTTGTCTAGGCACGACAATCACTTGTCGACATGTAATTGGTCCTTTCGCCGTCGATTGAGTACTCGACACGCTTGTTAACGTTTCTCGCGTGACTTATGCCTGACTGATTTCTCCTTCTTTACGATCTGCATGAGCAGTGATCCAAATTCTAAATTCCTTTTTGTGAAATACTGAAGTGAAGCAAAGTATAGTGTTTGAATGATCACACGTTAGATTTCATTCGAAAATGAATAGCAAAGTACTGCTGAATAGCGAATATTTGACTCGTCACACTTTAGGATTTCATCCAACGGTTCAAAATGTTTGAATCAGCTTGCAAAGCATAATTAACAGTATCGCATGCTCGCGCGAGGAGTGGTGGGGTGGGGGGAGGGGAGTGGGGGTGGGGGTGGGTTACCCTCTCATTTGGCCCTTGATTCCGGGTAGACAATTTCACTATTTTGCATCTTAACGGGGTGTCTTTTTGTACCGGAAACCCTTTTTAAAAAGTGTGACGGTTGGCTGTAAAAGGTCTACATTGCTATTTTTTAACGATGTTTATGAAAACTATTAGGGGTTTATTTCTGACAGGGTTCGCGAACACGCCGAATTTGGTGTATTTTACGCCAAAATTTTAAGATGACTCCACTGAAGTTACGGAGGGAGTCACTTTGACTCCAGAAATTTTCGGTTGCGAAATAGTTTTTTCCTTACCTTTTTCAAAACAAGTACAATGTACTTTACGAACTGATTACGAACTCTTGTTTAAAAAATATTCCATCGCTTTTCTGGTTCTGTTACTTGACTCCAGATACTCCAAAATGACTCCAAAACTTGTTAAGCAGAAGTCACACTCACTTTACCCATCAATAAGATTTGCAAACCCTGTTTGTGGAATCATATGTTGTTTTGTTTATTTTTTTCAGAGTCTAGGAGTGGTATTGTATGTGCTGGTGTGTGGAGCGCTACCATTTGATGGCAGTACTTTGCAAAGTTTACGCTCACGTGTCCTAGACGGGAGATTCAGAATACCGTTTTTTATGTCCACAGGTATGACGTAATGTGCTACTTTTTTCGTTTAAAGGGGCAATGTCACGAACCATTCTTTCAAAATTTTTCGAAGTCGTTACTCTCAATTCATGTCCCTGACAGTCTCTTGCTTCTTGTTTTAGCTTTTCACTCTTTCCAAACGTCATGGTGTTAAATGCTGAAAAACAAATAGTCCTTTGGAAAGGTTCTACCAATAAAGACTCCAAAAAGGGTTGGATCAATTTAGGCTCCTGGGAAACTGCCCACCTACCCCTCCCCTACGCCAACATTATCACTTACTTCTCACTTAGGGCAGAATGTTGCCTTAGGGGAGGGGTAGGTGGGCAGTCTCCCAGGAACCTAAATTGATCCAAAGGGTTAAGGTTAGCTAATCTTACTTTTGCACTGAGTCTAAATTAGACCGCTGTCCACATGTGGTGTACGGGCACCAGTAACTGAGTACCGTTCATAACAGCGAAGTGTTCACACCTTGAGTACCCGATACTTAACTTTGTACTTAGTTACTTAGTTACTCAGTTACTCCATTTCGCCGTATCAGACGCCATTTTGAAACATGAGCTTAGCATCGAGTGCAAAACAGTGGCTGCTCCGGGACTAACAAAAACGATGTGCTCACTGGGACCAGGTGCCCACTTTTTTGCCCGAGTACAAATTCTCAACCTTGTACCTGGACACAGGCACCGTGTCCGAATTCTAGCGTTGTTACTTGAAAAAATAGGGGGTGTTCACATTAGTGCTCAGCGAGTAGCGTACTCGGGCACCAAGTGTAAACGCTGTCTTTTACTGATTCAAACTATTTCCCCCTGTAGACTGCGAGCACCTCATCCGGCACATGTTGGTACGCGACGTGTCCAAGAGATATACTATGAACCATATTATGAATCACAAGTGGGTAAAACAAATGGACGAGGAGGACAAAGCTAATGTGTTGATTACTGAATCACCAGAGTCCGACTTCAGCGAAGAGGTTCTGAATATGATGCTTGCTAGAGGAATCGACAGAGAAAAGACCATTCAGGTTGGCCAATTTCTTTTCTTTCAAATTACCAGTTACAGTTTGGGGATACCCCACTCGCTAAAAGCGCAATTGGAGTTGAATAGTGACGTCGACATATGACTCAATTGCCACTAGAAAATTACCAACTGAGGGATTTTTTTCCCAAGTCTCAGTAGGAATACGCACCCTTGTGTAATTGGATTAAAACGGCACCGCTGTCAGCACATTAGAATTAATGTGGAATAAATCTTTTATTCCATATACCTCAATGTAAAGGCCATCTTATTAATCAGCACAAGAAAACAGCACCACGAGGACGAGTTGCTTAATATCGTTCTTCTGAGTGGTCACCTTTGGATTTCACAAGTACCACCTTCTACATGCATACCTACATCACCTCAATTTAAACCTGGAATCTACAGGAAGAATTTCAGTCACTAAATCTAAGGTAGTACCATCGTGTATAGCGTGCTCTAGCTTTTCTCTAAATGGCCACAAGGTCGACCGACGACGTAACCCAAGTCCCAAGATGGACTAACAAAATGTTTATCGTAACAATATCAATGGATAATCAAAAGAAAAGGTTAAGAGACTAGATTAAAATGATCACCTGAGGAAAAATGCCTTGATCTCTTATTAAATTCTCTAAAGTCTTTCGTTAAGGATATGTATGGAGATCAGTCTGGTTACTGGGGCTTAAAAGGTTGATATATCCCTTTTTATCCTCACAGTCTCTCCGCCAGAAGGATTATGACCAATTTGCCGGCATTTATTACACGCTCTTGGAAAAGGTCAAGAAATCCGCCAACTCGTCGCACGATCCTTGCGCCAACCTTCCTCCCGCGGCGAGTAGTTCAACAGACACTGAACTGATGGAGACGGACAACGAGGAGTCTGTGGAAACGGAGAGACCTTCCATGAACGTACCCACAGTACAGGTGACACCTGACTCCCCCACAAGACGCGTGAAACCTAAGCAGAATCATTGGAATACTTCTCAAGAAGAAGACGAAGAAGATGACAAGATGCCAGATGATATTCTACCAAGCTTGAAGCTGTACTTGGAGAAGCGCCGTCACACTCTCACTGCTGTGGATCCCATGATGGAGATCCCGCAGGAACTCCGCGAGGCGCTAACGCAGAAGTTCATCCAGAGACCCCTGAGCCCAGTAGGGCAAACTACTGAAGACGCCTTTGCTGGTGCCCTCGGACTGAACCCAGTGTTACCTCCGTATTCTCCCACGTTGGAAGTCTCTCTCGACTACAAGGAGCAAATTTTACAGGTGCCCTCCGTGCTTCAGCATAGACATCCCTTTGGTAGGAGGGCCTCCGATGGTCCCACCAGCCTAGCTACTGGGATAGCTCAGTTTAACGCGCTTCGTGCCATGGCCGGTTATGGAGATATTAGTCAAGGGAACACGGGGTCGCTCAGTGGATCTCCCTTGAACAGCCGCAATCCAATTGTCACTCAGTCTCCATTTTCAGTTTCACCGGGTCCTTCGAGCCCTCAAATTAGCGAAGGAGCTAACGATAGTGGCTCAGATCAGGAACCGGATCAAGATGCTATTGCACGTTACATGGCATGCCGCGGGGCACGGCAGCGCCACACGTCGCCAAATGAGATGCCGGATGAGCTACAGCTACGGCTGTTACAAGTGCCGTTAAAACCAGCGAGACGCACCGTTTTTCCCCCAGGACGAGAGCGCTCGGGTGGCTCTTTTATCCCCACCCCTTCGGGAATTCGGTACAACGCGTCCAGGCGAGCCTCTGATGGAGCCGCGTCGGTGCTTGCGTATAAGCAGTATTTAGAGCGTGTCAGTGGAGGTGGGTCTAAAAGAAATAGCCTACGAGAGCTACAGGAGGAGTGTTTGAAACTGCAACAGCAGTATGGCCGAGTAGCAGAGGAAGAGCAGCAGCGACGGCAGCAAGAACAGCACGAGCTACACATACAGCAGTCCTACAATCGCAGGGCTTCAGAAGGAGCTGAATCGCTAGCTGCTACGCTGGCCCAGTTCCAGCAACAGTACGCGCCAACCTACAACACCAGCCAGGAGTTTGATGTTGAAGGACAGCCCAGGAGCTCGGTTGAAGATTTAGTGGAAATAACACCTCCAGGGTCCTGCGCGATGGAACATCAGGACTTGCTTCATCAAGAAATGCAAAGGTTAAACATCGAGCACTGCCCTCCAGCTCCCAACATTCGACACGCCCCGTCGAATTCGCCAAGAAGTAGCCTTCTGGTCGAAGATTCGACACCGTCGTCGTCTGTTTCAGAGACGTCGACCTTTCTTCCTCCTCAAGCAAACACCTCTTCATTTCTCTCTGACGGTGGAACGATGGTCTCCCCAGTTCCCTCTCCACCTCCTTCCCCTCTTATTTCTGCGGTACCTTTGAGTCAGCGATACCCTATTCCAAACATCGTCAACGCTAGGAATTCCTTTAACGGAAGTGCGGAAAATCTCCAGGAGACACGGACAATTCCGCAAATTCCTGCGGGTCTCCCGAGTGTTATGATGGGAAATACTCTGGTTAATGAGAATGATCTCGAGGAATTGGCGAGAGCTACGTGGGGTATGGGCCACGCACCGCAACCTTTAGCTCCACCAACGCTGCTCTCGACGTTCGCGTCAAATCCCGCGGGATCATTACTAACGGGAAATGTGGGACAACGATCGCCTGTGCATCACCGCCGCCATCACACGGTTCCATCCGCGCAAGATGCGTGGAATTCCATGGACTTGCTCAGAAGGGCGACGGCGAATAACGTTTTATCGCAAAACCACGCAAGGGATATGTTAAATAACAATATCAATTTAGAGGAAGGTATTAGGGACGGTTTACTTTATAGAACTCTCTCCCCCAATGGAACCATATACCAGGACTCACTACTCAAGTCTCCGGCCAAAGGAGACGCATTGCCTGACTTAACGCAAACTAATAACCTCAGAATGGCATTTTCTGTTAATATGACTTCTGAGAAGTGTATTCCAGATATTATAAGCGAGATTCGAAGATCGCTCGATCTTCGCTCGTCTAAGATCACCTATGAGCAAGCGGATCAGACTTTTACCCTTCGTCAGGGGGGTGTATGCGCCGAAATCGAAGTCTGCCCCCTTGCAGGAAATCTTAATGGGCTGCGCCTCCGACGTGTCACTGGCAACCAATGGCAGTATAAGAAACTCTGTAACGAAGTGCTAGCAGAGATGAATCTGTGACCAAAATCGGAGTAAATTGAAAAATGTAATGATACCTTAATTTGTAGACTGCGTGACATTTGTGCTGGCGTGATTTGTTGCATCACTTTCTTCCGTGTCGTCAAGGATATTTGCTTTAAATGTCTCTATTGCCACACCTAAAATATATCGGAATTCGTCATGGAGGGAGATCTATACTAGAAAATTTCTATTGTTCGTAATCTTTTCTATTGCTGCTTTCAAGGCAGGTACTTATGTATTTTCAAGAAGGGAAGCTTGCATTACTTTGTTCTATGTAGAGAGCTTTTGTATGTTTTTCTTTCAGTCGTAATTGCCTGACTATTCAAATGGCAATCGTGATACGGTACGCTTTTTACCCCTTCTCCCCCCCCTCTAGGAACTAATATATGTTATTGGCGGGGAGGTGGGAATTCTATTAGGAACACGGTTGGGGGGGGGGGGGATAAGTGGCAAGGGACTGTGGGGAGCTTGAAGGGTTAAATAGTTGTTAATATGGTTTTTTCTGTTGGATTGTTGACGTTGTACCACTGGGTTCTCATTTTTTATGTCACATTCTCGTACGCGTTATGTGAGCAGTGGTATAACGGGAGACATTCACATCTCCTCGCCAGTAATGTACTTGAACACAACCTGAGGGACACAGATGATGGCTCCTTATGAGATAGTAGACCAACTGGGTCAGGTCCAAAACTCTTAATGAAAGCAGGAAGATAACTATAACTTTCCTATCGAAATTTCCTATGTTATTACGTTTGTGACAATATGCTGTAGCCTTTAAGGCAGATGTTTATGGGCTCTGGTGTTAGAAAAGCCAGAATCACATGTGACATATTAATTGCTTAGATTAGGAATTAAACAGCTAAATGCATCAACAACAACAACAACAATCTTTATTGTGCTCTTGATACAAAGGTGTAGAGTCATTAAAAGGAAATAATTCTGAAAGAAAGAGAGCACAGCCACTTAGAAATAGCAAAAGCTAATCGCGCTGAGTGGCTGACCTTCAAAACGCGTGGAAATCTCTATGCGCTTATTCGACCGTTTTTTTTCGTTATTGAAATCATACAACAGATAGCACACATTGTGTGGCAACAGAATGTGTGCTGTGACACGTGAGGGGGAAATCTTGTGGTGATGTCATCATTAATGAACTCACCCGGATTGCGAATACATCAACTTCTCCTATGTTTTCACACAATTTATGAATTAACGCATACTAATGTCATATGCAGAGATGCCAACCTCTGGAGATCTAAAATCTGGAGACTGTCTCTTTTGCATTACCGTCCCCCCCCCCCCCCCTCCCCTAATATCGAAGACCAAACCACCCCCCTCCCCATTTTCGATAAGCACTGATCGATATTAAGTCTTACATGACGAGCAGTTCATCAAGTTCGCTTTTAATGATTAATTGATTGTTTGTTTGTTGGTTTTTGAATTCGCTTTTATGAGTATGATACGGTGTTTACTTTTTTGAGCGGAAGGGGAGGGGGATTATTTAGCGTGCGCTTTGGGCTACAGTCAATTACTCCGCTATAACGGACACCCCGATAACACGGACAGCAGCAAAATCCCGCAAAAATAAACTACAGACGTTTGACTGAAAGAAACTCCCGTTATTACGGACTCTCGCTACAGTGTCCGCAATAAACGGAGTTGACTGTACAGGCATAATTGCCCATGAATGAAAAATTGTCTAAATTTCAAAAAACAACAACAAAAAAAAAACGGAAAAATTTCAGAAGTCCATTTTCAGGGGGGAGATTAGGTGACCGTAAAGGAGACTCGGGAAATTTGTGCTGTATCCGGAAGAGGTGGGACAGCCATTTTGAAATAAGACTGATTTTGAAGAGGTAGTTTTATGTTGAGTAAAATAACGCATGAATATTAACTGTTAAGAAACATTCAAGCGTTATCTGCTACTCTTGTCTTACCTTTCGGAAAGGTAAAGTTGTATCCTTATTGCATAATGATCGAAAACCAATGCGGAAATGCAAAAAAGATAGCGAAATTCTATCCACTGGTAAGAGATTTAACTCTTTATTCTCTTGCATTGGCCGGCCGGCAGAAGCTTTAAAGTTTCTTTTTGTAACAACTAGTCGTTCGTTCTTACGTTTGGTACGCCTATATCAGCAAATTGCGAAAAAACTATTCAGTCTTAAACAGCCACTAAAGGCAGAAAAAAAGAAACTTGATGTTAAGATCAAACTGCCGAAATATACAATCATTTGTTTATTTAGTTCACAGGTGTTAATTTAGTACATACATGGTCCCTTTGTCACACCCTTTGTCTTAAGTAGACTCACCCTATAGCAAAGAATACTACGCTTATCCTAACTTCAGTGTGTTCCTTATTCCTTCGCAACACTCAGACGTTAATTAAACACGGTTGTGCAACGGTAGTCAAGAGTACTCAACTATCAGACAATTTTCAACCGATCCGATAAAGCAAAACATCGGAAACGTCTTAGCCTCTAATTGGACACAATCTACTCGTTATCCTGAACAAACAACCCAAACAAAACATAGCCAAGCTGATAATATAACCGCCGTGAAAACAAACCCCCAAAAGGTATACTTTTAAAAGGCTTCCGACAAACTAAATTTCCGAATGTAAATGACAGATAACAACCTAAAAGCAGAGTGATTACATGCTTTTGTCTTCATTTGTCATTGTGGACCGCGCGCTTCAGGATTCTGAAAGCAACGCAGGTATGTGAGATGAAATTAAATTTTGTACCTTAAAGAACTTCTTGGTGGTTATATCTTCGACATATAATAGAAACAATCTACTTCATAGAAGGATATTGAATATTTGTACAAATATATGTTCACGCTTAACTGAATCGTATGAATTGCATATTAGTTTTGACACGACTCATCAAATTGTCCCAAGGATTAGTGGGATTGCAACAAAAACTGATCTCTGAAAAAATTGCGCAGTGTATCTACTTTAATTTCACGCTTATGCGTTCCACTCAGTTTATTCTTAAATGTTCTTGTTAGCGAGAATTTATAGAACTCGAGTTTCCATTTGTACTTCTGCATTTCCAGGAAGAATTTTTCCTCATTTGAACACCCTTTCTGGGTCTTTTTGTATTTAAAAATTTGTCACACTATAATTCAGATATCCATCGAAGCTCTAAAAACGCCACATTAAAATCAAAGAAACCACTCCCGCAAGAAAAAAAAAGTACAGCTTTGTTTCAAACCGCTCCATTATAAGTGCGTATGTTTGGCTTCCGATTCTACAACTAGGACAAATCGAAATTGGTCGAAATTGGCATGCAGCTTTAAACAATTAGGCCATCTTTTCCTAGAGTTAAAACTCTTGTATTGTCGAAACATTATCAAAATCAGATCATCGCTTTATATTTTTCTCTTTAAGTCCTTTATAGTATAAGAAACTTTATTCAATTTTTGCTCTGTTTTGAGCCAAAATCGAAAATTTGGAACTCGCCATGACACAAACCCCCATTCATTAACAATTAGTTCATGCGTCAGCGTGCGTATGTCGAGATATTGAGCACGCGGGAAGTTTGGAGAGCACGAAAGAGGCGTAAGAGTTGCACGAGGCGCAGCCGAGTGCAACTCTAGCCTGTTGAGTGCTCTCCAAACTTCCCAAGTGCTCAATATCTCGACATACGCACAGCTGCAGCATGAACTAATTGTTTTATAACATTATCAAAGCGATCAATGCAGCAGTTAACTGAAAATTTTATTATTGAAGGGCGCGCTCAAAGCAGTACGCGTCAATGTTTACGTGAATATATCTTTTTTCCTCACAGTTAATGTTATGTTTTTATCCTGAAACTGAGAGAAAGTGTACTCTAAAATGATTGTAAAATCCATATTTAGGTGCCGGAAAACTATTAATTTACCGAAAAATTGTTATTGAGAGAAAACAACTTTGCAAAGAATGAGCTCACGCCATAGCCCGCACAGCTCGCGGAGATGACAACAACAACAACAACACTCACCTCTTTTCCTTACTATCGGTTAACAAATTCAAACGTTTCCTCTTAAATTTCTTTACAAAACACATGGTAAACGCTTCATTGTCTATTGCTGAGTTATGGATGCACTCAAGAGACTCAGGATTGCTAAGCTCACAACAACTCGAGGAATTACGAATAGTTTATTGACGTCATCAGCGTGCTCAATAGGAATATGAAGCACGCTCGCGCTATTGAATTTGATTAGGCGAATTTTCTAGCTATGTTATAATAGAAGTTAATGTGCTATTATCTTATAAACTCTTAATGAAATTTCCTTCAAGTTGGTCCATCTGTGACTCTTGGTACTTCCTTTTTTTTCAATTAAGAGGTAGTAACTTTTGAATTTTGATAAATTTCTTGACGCAGTTCCTTCACTAGTCGCACTTCCAGCGTCTGGAGATCTCAGTTAAAGTCACCTGGACAGTAGTGAAATGGTCCTTATAAGTACCATGGAAAGATTTCTTTTTCTCACTGCATTCGCCATTCTACCCACAATCTGTGCATCTGCCACCGTCTACTTCGTCGATGGTAGCAATGGCAATGACTTGAACCGTGGAGACAGCATTCAAAATGCATTTGCATCCATCAAAGCCTGCGTTGACGCCCTCAATGGGCCTGGTGACGAGTGTCACATTCGCGCCGGTCGATATCATCAACCTGTGTTTCAGATATCTGGCAAGCAAGGTTCCCAGTCCCAGCCGATTGTCATCCGGGGTTATCAAGACGAAGTTCCTGTTATTGACGGTACAATCCCGTTGGCTCCTAAAGCTGGCTGGAAACTTGATCCAAAAACTGGAATTTTCAGGTGCAGTTCTTTTGAAATGTTTAATTGCTAAATCAGACGAGTAAATTTTTAACTGCCTTAGCTATGGTAGTCAAAGAAAATTTTTAAAAACGCACGGTGCGTTTTTGAATACTCCCAAGGCGTAATATTTATACCCTGAAAGATATTTTAATGATAAGGAAGGTAAAATAATTTAAGGTTTGAGACACAGCCCTAATGAACATAAAGCGCCACTGGAACCGGAGACAGTAGGCTCCGAATTATTTATTAACTTAATATTTATCAAGAGAGGATAAAACTCTTTGAATTTGTTTATTTAATCGACCCATGTCTCAATGAGCCCTCCAGTCCTGGAATTAAAAGACAAGAATCATTAAATCAAAATAATGGTGATGATGATAATGATGATGATGATAAAATAAAATAATGATTCTTTTTAGCGACGCTGATGATGATGATAACGCCTTTGATAACGCCTTGTGACCGCGGTTTTCTATGAAGTTAGGTGTTATACAACTCAAGCCCTAGTAACAATCATCGTGTCCTACCATCGATGACATCGCTTCTGTTTTAAAACGAAAATTAAACCGCCAGTGTTAAACAGTTCGCACAATTTGTTCCTTAAGTTTGTCCTCAACAGCACTAATGATTTTACTGCTCCAAAAACGTCCTGTCTTTCTTGTACTTGAAAGAACTCAGAGTAAGGAAACCTACACTTGCAAGTTATTGCACATATTTTATTCTATTCGTACAAAATCAATCTTAAAATGTTGTCTTGCAGTGCTACGATAGATCAGGACGTTTGGCAACTTTTCGTCGATGGTGAAATGATGACTAACGCCCGATGGCCAAACGCACTGTGGTCAGACAAGACGGTTTTTCTGAACAAATACTGGGCTAAGTCTCACAAGAGTTCCAAGCGAGGAAAAATGGTCGACAGTGGTCAGAAAGATTTAGCTGGAAGTGGTATCAACGCTGAGGGGGCTATGGCAATTCTTAACATCGGAAGTTTCAACACTTTCACTGCTGCTGTTAAGCGCCATTCCCCAGGGCAGAATTTCTTCACTTATGATGACAAATTCGGTGACATCAAGTTCAAGCCAGGCCATAATCAATACTTTCTTGAAGACAAACTGGACTTCCTTGATAATGCTGGCGAGTGGTTTTACGATAAAGGCTCCAAGAAAGTGTATGTGAAGACATTGGATGGAATGTCTCCTGAAGGCAGAATAAGAGGAAAGGTGACGAAAAGCCCCTGTGTTTAACGTATATAGAGAGCGGAGGGGGCCGACCAGAAAGGGGCGAGCCATGGGGCTTAGGTACCGTCCACGGTAATAAGTTTTCGTTTGAAAACGCATACATTTCGATGCGTTCAGGCCTTCCGTCCACACTAATACGCTGAGCGTTTTCATGGAAAACACATCGATTTGACAACGTTTTTGAAAGTGGATCAAAACGAAAACGCATAGATTCGCATCAGGGAGAAAGGTCGAAAACACATCAAAATTGTACTGTGGACGCGAATCGATCGACGCGTTTTCGATGACAACGAAAACGCATCAGTGTGGACAGGACCTTAGTGAACAACCTACCGGAAGAGGAAGGGCAAAGCCGAAGGACTGATGTTCACAGGTTAGTTTAAAGCAAGTGTTTAAGATGAACGCGCCATTCAGTTTTGGCGAACCCTGTTTGTCTTATCAACTTGAGTAGGAAGGAAACAAATTTTCATTTTTTTTACTCAGCCTGAAGCAGCACGCAGTTACTCAAAAACTAACCCCATTTTTATTATATTATTTTCTAGGTCCAAACATATGCATTCACTATCACAAAATGCAAGCACGTTCACTTTAAACAAATGACCTTTTTCGGTACCACTCTGAAGGCGCGGCCAACAAGGAAATGGGACGTTATTGAAGGGCTCCATTTCGACACCATTAATTTCAAGTTCCCCTCGTATTCTATGCGCATGCTCGGTTTAACCAATCCTCCGCTCTGTACAGTCATTGAGGCAAGTCGCGGGAAAAGCTTTCAGCTAATCAACAGCACCTTCTTCGGAAGCGATGGAATGGCTCTTAGATATAGTGGTAAAGGCGTTCTACTGCAGAATAATTTATTTGAGTACAATGACTGGTCCGTAGCTATTATGACACAAAAGAGTGGAGGGTTCGGAACTGTGATTTCCAATGGGTATGAAGACAAGTTTATTCGTAATACGCTACGTTTCAATGGCGCCAGCAGTGGTTTTCGTCCATCAGGAAGGGATCCTATTGTTAAGTTGAACCATGTTCATCACCAGTGCTGGGGGATGCTCCAACACGATGGCGCAGGAGTGCAGTTCCAAATCGGTGCGCAAACCAATGCTGTTTCACAACAGAACTGGGTTCACTCCAGTCCAAAGTATGGGCTCCGCTTCGACGGGCAGCCTCCGAGGGTTGGACGATACGGTAACATGAAGGAAAATGTTGTGTGGAAATGTGGAGGAATCATGGTGAAAGGGGATTATCATAAGGTCCTCAACAACCTCGCTTTCGAGAAAAGAAATGAAAAAAGCGGCGACAGGCAAGGGGACGGCTGCGCCTTGTGCGTCCTGAAATTTGTGCGCTCCAATCCGACAGAAATTAATCGAAACTCAGAGGTCGTCAAAAATGCTGCTGACGTAGCGAATGGCGGGAAACGAAAGAGGCCACGTGGTACTTATCCCCTAGCTGGAAAAACCGTGAAGTTCAATAGCATTGGTAAGGTACGAGCGGAAGTCATGGACGCAGATAACTTGGACTTCCGACCCCGTAATGGATCAGCATATGTTGAGCACCAGGCCGGTCCATATTTGTACAATCCCCAAGGCAAATATTACTGGATTCCTGGACGACAGTTGTACAAGGCTAGCACCCCTGTCCCTCCTGATGGTAGTAAAACTGTTAAGGTAAGTGACTCGTTCATCATTTAAGCTAAGGAAGAATTACTTAAAAGTTGATTCTTCTATTTTCGCTTTTTTATTCTTATATTTTCAGTTCGAAGAGAATTCGAAGACTGTAATCTCGTAGAATAAAGGTTGCTTAGAGAACATCTCTCTTGCTCACATTACCTCGCAAGATACGCTACTCGCTATAAAGATGGGATGTACAAATGGAATAAATGTGTGACTTAGAGAAGTGCAAATAATTTGTATAAATCTTTGAATTGCTCTGCTCCTTCTTTATTAGACCGATAGGGATGCTGTCATGTGGCTGAACGCCTATGGCGTATCCACTCACCATGTGTACTTTGGTACAAACAAGGCGAATGTTGCCGAAGCGACATCAAAGTCATCCGAGCATCAAGCGAAGATCACCGACGATGGCAATGTGTATTACTTGACGAAAAATCTCCAGTCGGGTATTACCTACTACTGGCGAGTGGATGCTGAAATTGAAGAACAGATTATTTACAGAGGCGACGTGTGGTCTTTTCAGACAGTGTGACCACGTTTTATCCATATAAAAAGTTTGGATGGCACCACTATCAGTGTCACGCTTTGTTGAATGTATTTTTCCCTCTAATACAGAGGTAGAAAATGATTTGGATATGTCAGACTTATGTCTAAGCTGTGAAGTCAATTGTAAACCGTATTAAGTGAAACTTGGAATAAACTAGATGTCTTGATCTTTCGTGACGTTACTGGTCAAGAGCCCCAGATACTTTTTGTAATTGACTGAGGTACATGGACGAGCTCACCGGCGCTAAAAATGTCTCCATAATCCTACTCGACGGTCACCCTCAAAGACCATTTTATGTGACCAGGATAGTCCTTGATCCCTGATCGAATTGGAATTTGGAAATGTTGATTTTTTTTTTTGTGGAAGGTGTAAGACAAGACTGGAAAAACCCGACTGTTCGAAATATTCTTATTCTCAACAGCAGGGATGAGAAAACAACAAGTCGATTTTCGAGAGAGCGAAAATTGAACCCGAACAATCACGTCAAAAGGATACAACTGAGAGGTAACCCCTCGTCTCGTTTCTCTGCGAAATTTTCTACATTTCTGATAGGAATTTCCTCTAAATCTTTTTTTCTAAAATTTCGAAAAGAATTTGCCAGCAAGATCGATCCTGGCCAGGGCATAAGTACCCGTTGCTGGTTCGCCCGGGGCACCTATGAGTTAGGTACTGGCCAGGCTCTGGTTTAGTGGACGTGTATCTGTCAATTGCTGTTGTTTATTAATGTTATAGTTAGAAATCACTCGTCAGTCAGTTCACACTCTTCTCACTGAGCGCCAACCCTTCTTGTCCTCCTACATCTCAGTAATTGACAAAGTTCTTGCCTTAGCTGAGGGTTAAATATTCCATATATCACGGGATTCACGGAGCTGCTAGGTAGGTGTCCGTCATGTACACCTCTCGAGGCATCCGATATTTGCCTGTGAACATGCTAACTCCATGGATTACGATGAGTGGTGACCAGCAACATGTAAATGCCAGGACTATGGCAAAAAAGAGTTTCGTGATTTTCGTCTCATCCACTTGCATGTTGACTCGTTTATTTTGTTTCCTTCTTGAATTTGCTATTTGGATATTATGCTGCCGAACAGAGCGAAAAATACAAATATGACAGTACACTATTGGTCCATAACACGCGATAATTAAAAATGTTCCCGTCGAAAGACATCCGGCCGCGCTTAACTTGTCGCAGTCGTAAATACAAATGAATTTTCCAGGGTGGAAGAAAAATCCGTCGTTGAACATTAAAGATATCGGGAAAGGGGTTGATATTAAAAACGCTGCAGTCAGAAAGAGACATGTTCCTCTTGGAGTATATTTGGGGATGCAATGACGGCCGAGTCACTTTAAAATAACGAGCGATGGCTTTAAGAGTCATTGTTAGAAGAGAACACGTACCGAACACTGTGAAAGTAAATCCTTGAAAATTGTACGCAGCTTTGTTAAAGGGCCAACGTCCTGTAAGTAAAACAGCGAGTGTGAAAGGAAAGCCCAAAGATGAGAACATCTGATAAAGCTAAGCACATGATGAAAATGTTTGACGTGCTTCGAAGGCGAGGGTGCTTGAATATCGTCCAACAAACTACCAAATTTCCACCGATGGCCGATAAAAGGTTAATAAATGTTACTGTTGATTCAAGCGCAACTGAAAGGCCACTTCTGCCTGCCAGCTTCTTCTCCAAATCTATCCTTCCTTGTGCATCCATTTACACCGTGAATAGCTTTTAATACTCAGTGTTTTAAGGGGAGCGCGATTCAATTTATTGTTACTGCAATTGCACCTGCGGCTACCCATCCCGGCTAAACATACAAACTCTGATCTAATAGACAAATGACTTCCTATTGTATTAAATCTCAGTATGGAAAGAGTCGGTTTTAAATTACTTCACTCAAAAGAAAAATCAGTTTAAACGTTCTTTGTATTTGAATATTTGGTAACATAATCTTACTTATTATACGCAAAGCTTAATAGATAAGAGTGAAAAAAAAATTTCCCACTCGAATTTTATGTCCTATAAACTTTGTCAAAATCTATTAAATTGTTCTTTTTAAATAGACATATATACGTTGCTTATGCAGTTGTTTAGTTAATCGGTCCCATTTTACGATCTTATATAAATATGTGGGCCGGAATTAATCTGAGTTCTGCGTTGTCTTTTGATAGAAACAGGCACATAACTTCATGGGTGCTAAAGGACCAGTCCACCGCTATTCTTAAATTTGAATAACAACTTATCAGTTCAGTTTAGGGAAGAACGTTATAAACTGATTTACACCTCTCGAAAAGAAAAGCCATCGTTTTTTTTCTCAAGCTTCGGATCCTACTGTCATCAGCACGTCACTTTAAAAAACTTTATCGCCGCAAACTCCTAGAACTAAGTAGTATCAGGAAACAGCCTTTGATTTGACTCAACAATGTACAACAACGGGGAAAATACACAAAAAGTAATTACGACTAAAAAAGGGGTGGGCAGTCCGATCCCTATGGGATGTTTGGAAGGTAGATGCCTTGCCCCGGCATGACAAGTAAAGGATTCGGTTAATTTGTTATCAATTTTAACTGCCGATTTATCATTTGAGTACATGGATATTAAAACGTCTAGGAAACATCCCGTTAAAAGCACCTCTCCCCCCCGCCCCCTACCCCCCGTTTAGAAGCCCTCCTAACACTTCTTTGATTAATATGAAGTTGTATAAGCCAGGGCTTATAATCGGAGATTTACGGTATTGGTAAAGCCTCTGATCCTCCTTTCACCTTTTAAAAATATTTTGTTCCCTCCCAGTCCCTTTAAGGATAGCGACGAGTGACGTCATTCCCATGTTAACCTTCCAGCTATTCTCGGCTTGCACTGTCACGCAATGAAAAATAAAAATGCAAACCATTCAGTACAGAAGGACTAGAATCTGGGAAATGAAAAAAGATAAATATACAAAAACCCTTGCCAAGAATCAGGTCTGTGAAATATTTCAAATGCGAGATATTGGGAAAAACGGTTTACCTAGATTTATAAGGCTTTGTATGGAAACGCCATGTTGGTGTCCCTTTCAGGAACACCAATATGGCCGCCGGATACTAACAGAAACATCTGTTTTCGAGTTTTCCTACTAATGCGTGAATTCTTCGCTTGAGGAACTCATAAAGATTACAGTAATATTTCTTCTGAGACAAGGAATGTTTAGATTGCAACATCTCCCAAAATCGGTAATGTTTTTAACCCACATAAGAGCTTTCCCGGCCGCCAGCTAAATGCCGCGTCACGCAAAAGCTTGGAAATTCAAGCTTCCTCTCTCGCAAAACGAAGAACCCTTTGGAACCAAAAATTTGTTTATGTACAGGTGTTTAGATACTGTAATACCTCGTGAAAGTAGAAACTCAGAAGAATCGATAGTTTCCTAGTTTGATTTTTGGTGACGTCACGTGCAACCCAAGAATAGGAAAGCAGATGTTAGATTGTAGCATTTTTTTTAATCGTGAAAATAACAAAAATGAAAAGTTTTAAAACCCTTTTAGTTACTGTATTTCTTTTAATTAAACAGATAATCAGATTTCTTTGCCTCAAAGGAAAAATGAACAAGTGATGAGACCAATACGCCGTCAAAAATTTAATTTAGAGCAGCTATAAAGAAACATACAATCTTTCATTCTCCCTAGTCACACCACTGTAAACTCTCGTCCAATATCAAGCAATGAATATTGCTCTAAGATGTTGGAGGAAGACGGATCCTGTTGATGCCACGAGGAACGTTAACCTGCAAGTAAATCATTTAGTCATAATTAGTTTGAGACGGAGACTAAATTCCTTTATCTCAGTCTCATGTCACGAGCTTGGTATAAAATGATACCTCTGTGTCCCCGCTAGTATTCGTAGCCATGGCCTATCCCATCTGATATCTGTCGGGCACTTTAATAACATGACTAGGCTATGGGGAGCGGTTCATGCTAAGCTATGTCTTTTTTTTTACCAGGCTTATTTGAGAAACGCGTAACATCCCCATGAAACATTCTTCCTTGAGTTGTATATCATTTTTTGTATCAAGCATCACGTCCAGGGGGGCTACTCTCCTGTGCCACATAGGTATGTGCCACCCCAAAGGATATAGTATTTGCGCCGTTTCGTTCTGAAAACAGGTATAGACTTTGCCCATTTTGGTCTGGAATTCGAGGAAACTAGGGGAGTGTTTAACCGTGTTTTAATTCCAAATGAATAAGAAAACAAAAGAAATATGAGAATTCAAAGTGAATTTTAAGAAACTGGCTTTTTTGTTGCCATTCCTTCTAAGTAGTGATGACATAATATCTCAGCGGCCAGGTATGAAAACGTTTGTGAAATTTTACATTTTTTGGTCTGAAATAGGGTCAGGATTTGGAGAACCGAGTGGCACACCACCACCAAGAATTTCCAGGTGTATTCCTCCCCCGGGCATCACGTTTACGGCAAACTTTAAATAGTACAAATGACCATACGGCAATAATCATACTCATAATCTTAAAGACACTTCTCTTTACGCGGAGAATGAAAAACGGCAAACATCACAAATGCTGGCTTCATGAAGAATATCACTTGGTCATCCCTGCCGTTCTCCAAAAAAAAAAACGAGAACAAGATTAAAATTGCGTCTCAGCCATAAATGTTTTAGTTTCTCTCACCCTTTCGACAGTGATCCCAAACTGTTCAAACCATTATTTTGGTGAACTTTTTATGTCATTCAGCCTCAGTCTCGAATAGCAAATAGAGCAAATGAAAGCAATCGAAAACTTTTGAACCTAATTAAGACACAAGAGGCTTACATTCCTTGCGTTCACATATACTTCGTTTTGGTCTTCCTCCGTCGGCTGTGAATTCTGATATACGGGACTGCTTCGCTGTAGGCTCTCATAGCGTCGTTGTGATCGAATGTTTGAACCTCGCGATCGCAGCTCCAAGTGTGCAGCTGTTTCGGATTCCCTTGAGGTGCTGCTACTGTTATCGTACTGTTGTCCCTCTGCCTTGGTGCTTCTTCCTTTTTCTAATTGTAAATGGCGCCTGTGCTTCCAAACCAGGAGAGCTATACCCATGATTGACAACGAAAGGGCGACACTCAACATAATTACTGCAAGAGGATGACTCTCTTCACATGTGCCGCCTGAAAACACATCGATAGAGAGCTTACCGTAAATAATCGATGAAGCGCCGCTACACGAATAATCGCCGCAGTTTTACCGAAAATATTTTAGTACGCGCTGCTCTCGAATAAGCGCCGCTGTGCTAATTTGGGGATTTACAAATGGCGCCCTACCTTTGTTACGACGCATGATATATAAAGACATATCAAAGCCATATCGCTTGTGAAATAAGACCTCGACCAACTCATTAGTTCTAAAGTTTTAATGTAGGGAAACTCATGAAACTGGATTCAAATAACAGTTCAAGGTGTGCATATGTAGGTGTATATGTATTAAATTGTCCATACCTAGTACGCGCCGCTCTTAATTCTCTCTATATTCCCCTCCGTGTTTTACCCGTAGTTTGAAATAAGAGCCGCTCTCTAAGCGCCGCACCTATAACAGGGAAAATGAAATAAGCGCCGCGGCGCTTTATCGATCATTTACTGCAAGCAAAGGGATTTTCGAGCGACGCACGGCAAGTGAAAGTGAGGCCTTGTGCCTTTTAGACCATGACACTACCAAATTTGTATTACGTGTCCTTATCTCCTATAGAGACGATTTGCCTGAAAATGCGTTTAGGCGTCAAGCAAAATTTAGCAGGTACATATATACAGATTTATGTAGCCGAGGTCATTGTTTTTGCTGCTGTCAACAGGTTTCGTAAGCTCAGTTGCAATTAACAGTAAATGCATCCCATTGCCTATTCCAGGTTTAACCAAACATACCTTCTAAGTCTGCAGGCAGGTATTTTGTTGTCTCATTGGTACAGAATTCACTTCTATAATCTATGAAAGATAAACATCCGTTTTATTCCACTGTGGTCAAATATATAGGGTTACCATTTCATCTACTGGTGAGGACTGAAGGTGCTGGACTACTTCTGGGTGAAAAATTCCTATGCCCTGGGCGGGGTTTGAACCCACGACCGCCGGTAGACTAGTCGGGTGTGATTACCACTACACCAACATTACAACCATGCTGACAACATGGTTAATTTAGGTATTGAGGGCCAATTTCGTTCCCAGGGTTCTCTCACTACACAACCCTGAGAACGAGATTGATTGACAGCCTTTATGTGGGCCATCAGGGCCATAATAGGCTGCTATTTTTCTTTCTCGAAAGCCGCAATCAGTGCATGAAGAAAGTTTCTCTTCCATGCAATTACCTTTATCCTTCTGTTAACTACCAGTGGTGGGTGGCAAAACAATCCAAGTGGCAAGGAAATTCTTCTTAACATCAAAATCATTTTTGTTTTTATTGATCGTGAAAATGAGTGTTAATTTACTGACGTCATATCGTACGTGGTGGTACTGAGCTAATCAAAGATTCCAATTACATTTTTAACTGAGCGCGCTGATCATAATGCTAACCATACTTTAAACGCAAGGAATACAAAAATGCAATAAAAATAAACCAGTAAAGTAGCAACAACCTTTTTTAATACCTGTAATGCACACCAAAGAAGCCACGTTACCAGTACCATAACAGCTGCGTCTCAAACGCCTGTGGTCACACTCTTGTAATGCTGTCTCATTTCCTATACAGTGCACATTGTGTATCCATAAGTTTCCTCGCTTCCCATCTGTTTTCTGAAAATCCGAGGACCTAACTGCTACTAGAGCCCCCGGAAATCCAAGCTGTTGGCAAACTACGCTGGCGTCCTTTAAATCCCAGGAATTCCCACACACTTCATCCCAGGTTCCATTGTGAAACATTTGCACTCGGCCTTGAAATGTCACATTGCCCCAGCCAACCAACTGAACTGTTGCATAAAAGATATCACTTGTCACTTCTAGCCTTTCCTTAATGTTAACACAAGATTTCGGTCTCTTATCGTACTCTAAAATCAGTTGTCAACAATAATCTTGGAAAGAATCATCTGTTTATTTACGATTATAATTCAAAACGCGAAACTTCTTTGCTTCGTCATACAACGAACTTGGTCAGTTTGCGGTACCCCATAATCTGATTCCCCCCTCTGGGTTAAGAGAGGAGTGAGTCGCCGGACGCGGATTGCTTCTTTTTTTACTGGTCTTTAAGGCAGTCATTTTACTTGTCATGGACTTTGGCCTTTTTGGACTGGAACTGGTTACCCCGATGTGGCATGTTCAATGTTCCCCATTGAGGTGATTTAAAACTTCCAAGGACCGGAGGAACAACTAAGCCTACGATGTTCACTGCACTCATTTTCAAAGTACTCTCCGTTTCTCCAGTGCATTTCATCCCGACCTGTTCCCCATCAGGTACCACCTCACATCTGATGTAATTAACTTCTACACTCACACGGATTCCGATGGGGTGGGGTCCTTGACTAATAGCTGCCTTGACGTATTCTCGGCTTGTGGTGGAGAGCCATTCCAATATACGAGCCAGCCCTCGAACAGTATGCGGTATTGTTGTTGAGGTGATAAATCTCCTGTTTGAGATCAGAGGCCGGGTCTGACACAATGCGCTACTTGGTATGATGCAGGTACGTTTTGATAAATCGAAGTCCAGCTGCTTCTCCTCGGAAGTTTCAAATTTGCCTCGTCGGAGTCGAAAATGTTTTAACATTAAAATATCAGCTTGATAGGGAACAGCAGTGATGGATGTAAAGAAACAATCCCTGTCCGGCGACTGCAATCGTCTCTAGACCAGGACGGGGGCCATATCACCTGTCAGGAATTTTGAACAAGTTGGATACTGCGCTTGCTAAGTGATTTTGCGCACTGACTAAGGCGTTTGTCAAACTCTGAATCAGGCTACCAAACGAAAGCTGTGTTCGAACTTCCCTGGAATGAGTGAGTAAAAAGTCTATTTCGTTTTTTTGAAGTTTACTAACAAGGATAAATCAAAGTTTACATGTCGATACACACGCTAGGGGCGGATCTAGGGGGAGGGTGCAGGGGGTGACACCCTCCCCTGAGATTACTTGCGGTTTTCTAATACAACTGGTATTCTGCAAAAAAAAAAAGAAACCATGTGGTTTATTGGTGTTGAAGTAGAGCAAGAGACGAGTGCACCCCTTCCTAAAAAAATCCTGGATCCGCCCCTGCACGCGCTTGTGTTTGTTAGACTTAAAAAAGAAACAGACCCTGACTTATTAATATTTTTTCAAGACATATATGCCAGCAAACTTTAATTTAACAGTGTCTGTCAGCAATGCTGTATTGTATATACGTTAATATTACCTCTTGGTTTGCAAGTAACACCTGCTTTTCTCTTCGCTTTACAGTCTCGAAATCCGAATCCTCCATGAACGCAAGAAAAGAGAGATTTTTCATTTCCGGTACAATTCATGTTGCTTAACCACGGTCGACCTTTGATTTCCGTTTCTTCTTCGTACTCAAAATCTGCTGATAACGCTCCATCAAAGTCCATCATTCTGCAAGCTACATCAGCGTCTTGTTTGTCCCACTGATCAGCGCACACCGAGATCCAAGTGTTGTTGTAATAAACTTGAACAATTCCTTCTCGGAGTGACTGTCCTTCCTCTAAACGAGCTGCTTGAACAGAGAAGAAAATGCATTCGAGCTCCCGCAAACTGAAAGTGTTTGCAACTAAGCTGATTTCTTGTGCGTTCTTATGCCTATTACATTGTTAACAAACAACAATGTCGTTCGCACAAATAATAGCAAAAAACTGACAACAAAACATAAAAAAAATAAAATAAAATAAACTTGGTGCTTGAAATTTTTTAGCTGATTGACTATCGCAAACCCCGTGAGAAGCGACTAAAAATTTGGGTGGACAGTTGTACACCACGATTTAATGGGTCCTTACAGTTTCAACCTAGATGGTGCCAAGATATGAGAACTATGAACTGTTCAGAGGGTTAACTACAGTTATTACCTTTCATGCAAACTACAAGGGGAACTTGACTACAAGAGCTAAGGACCCTCCACACTCCTACACAATTTGCAGTTGAGGCCTGGTTCCATAAACACCTTATGTCACTTGTCAACGCTTTCCTTCTTCTCCCCTCGAAATTAGAGTACTTAGTAGCTGTAACGAGGACGGCTTCATATCCAAGATGCTGACAAACTGCGTTTGCCTTTTCAGAAGACCAGTAAGAATCACATACTACTCCCCAGCTTCCACGATAAAATACTTCTACCCGATCTTGAGAGGCCAGTTTACCCCAAAAGGTCAATCGAACTGCAATGTAAAATGTTTATGTTAACGTACTGTGTGTAACTGAGGGTTAAATTGCTATCTTAGGAGAGGATGGAAGAAGACCATCTGGGCATTATTTTTTGTTACTGCTTATTTGCGCATCAAAAAATAGTTCGACCGGGCATCACTCAATCAAAGAGATGCCGATACAGAGAGTAGTAAAAACAGCCTCATCCACGCTGTCAGATAAAAAATCCGGAATTAAAATGGAAAACACCCAGGCACGATGTGGGGTTACGATAATGTAAGATAACTGGCCTTCTTTTCGATCCCGGGCTATCTTTAAGAATTTACATTAGTTGATCGAAAACACAGTCCAATACAGGTGTCTGAATGTTATTTATGTTTACTTTGCATATTTTAGTTTGCTTTATAAAAGAAAGTTTGAAATTGAATCCCAGGAATTATTTGACGTCTTGGGCTCATTTTTGAACGAGGTGTATCTACTTATAGTGTATACATATAGAACATATATGTCTGGTACCTTTTGGTTGACACATTACACCAACTTTCCTTTTTCCTTTACATGTACAGTTGCGAGATCCGAAACCACAATGTTCACATGAAAGTAGAGACGTTTCGCTGCGACTGCACTGCAATTTGTGAAACCATACTTGATTCACGCTTTTAGCGTCAACATTGTCCAGAAAATATGATAATACTGATCCGTCAAAGCCGAGCATTCTGCAAGCCACATCAGCATCGTGTTTGTCCCACTGATCAGCACAAACCCAGCCCCAAGTGTTGTTATGGTAAACTTGCACCAGTCCTTCTCGGGGTGATTTTCTTCCCACTAAACGTGCTTTTAGGAATGGAAATATAGATGGAGAAAAAAACTTATAGCCATTTGTGGTGGGAAGAGAGCAATGTCGACAATGTTATCTCAGGCTAAAAGTGCAAGTGAACATTTTCTTCGTCATTTCTATCTAGTCATAATATCTAGCTTCAGTGGGATCTACAGTACATCTTTGTGGTTGTGCCAGTAAGAGCGTAAGACTTCTCTTCTATGCCTTTCACCGACAGTCCACCGACATATCGACCGAAAGTCGGCAGACGTGTGGGCCTATACGTCGACAGCGTGCAGTGTCCATAGTGTCGACCGATACTCAACCGAGGGGTGCACAAATTGCACAAGATCCCTTTTGTCAGACGAGTGAAAAGTTGTGTTAAAAAACAAACAAACTAACAACAACAAAACAACAACAAATCACATACCTGTAATACAGAACACCCCTGCATCATAATCACAACTAATCATGAATCCATATCTTGACCAATGACTGTACTGACACTCTGTCGACGATTTTTCATTCCCAGTGCAAATCATCCATATTTTTCCAGTTCCTCGAGCGGAACTCGTGGTCTTGTCAGCTACTAAAGCTCCTGCAAATCCAAGCTCACGACAAACTACGTTTGCGTCTCGTAAATCCCAGTCTGAGTCGCCGCAAACCTTTCTCCAGCTTCCACTGTGAAACACTTCAACCGGGCCTTGAAATGGATCATTATTTGCACTGGTCAACCGAACCCCTAAAATATCGGACGAAAATAAACCGAATAGATCCACTTAACTGATTCTCGAACGTCAGTTCATAGGTCAATTTGCAGTGGGCTCGAGAAAATGACTGAAACATATAATTTTAATTGCATTATAAACATAATTTTTTTTCTTTTAAGTTTTATTGTTGCCTTTCCGTTTTCTAGTTGACGTCACTTGAAATCATCTGATCAATTGTTCTCTCAGCACGACCAGTTTTTCCTGCAGTGTTCGTGCCGGTTTGAAACAGATATCGATATCCCGTTAGCCTACTGGTAAGATCTCACAGTTTTAAAGATTTCTGATCGTTTTCCGGCAACTAAACTGCAATCTTCTTATGTTTGTTTGTGTTTTCACTTAGAAGCTTCCGCATTTGCCTCACAATCAGATGGTGATTAACCTTTTGTCCCAGTGGAGAGCCGTCGGGGAATACGAATACCGTCTATCGTACCCAGCCTACTTTTTGCGAGGAGAGGCTTTTTAAAACCCTCCTTTGGCTTTTCTCTAAATTTATAATATTTTGGAAAAATGAAATGTTTAGTATTAAGAGCAAATGTCGAACTTTTCCTACTTTGACGGAAAAGCACTGGGAACAAGGCCGTTGGATGCTTATGTGGATATAAAATCTTTTAGCTTTGATGCTAACATGTGTTTAAGAATAACAGCTTCTTAATCCAACAGAAGAAGTTCTGGCTAATAATCTTTTTTGAAGAAATCAGAGAAAACCCTTTGAGGTGGGGTGTTGTACAGGGTTGTGGAGGGGAGGGGGGGGGGAAGACTGGTGATAATGACAATCTCTTGTCTGTCTGTCAGGAACAAAAACAACAATGGCAACCACAAATGCCCAGTTACAGGTGTCAAATCCTCATGCTAACACCAGGAGAATCTATCTAAAGCAGATTTAAAATCACCTGCTTCTCCAAACTGTCATTTGTATACATATACATTACCTGGGACACAGACTACACCAGCAT
Organism: Porites cylindrica; assembly: GCA_964035525.1. Classification (NCBI taxonomy): domain Eukaryota; kingdom Metazoa; phylum Cnidaria; class Anthozoa; order Scleractinia; family Poritidae; genus Porites; species Porites cylindrica. The sequence goes on from OZ037783.1 coordinate 27,940,747, forward strand.
CTTCGCCATGATCACAGTTGCTTTCTCCCCACCTTCCATGGTCACATTCTGTCAGTGAACGTTCATCCCCTGAACACCGTAAATCAGTAAGCCATATTTGGCCTTTTCCCTTCCCATAAGCTGCCCGATGGGCAGCTCTTTCAGCTCGTTTGAATCCAAGCTCACGACAAAAGACGTTAGCATCCATTAGGTCCCAGTCATCATCACAGACTGTTCCCCAAGTCCCATTGTAAAGAACTTCCACTCGGCCTTGGTTCGCCTTATTTCCAGTACTATTCAACCTTATGGCTGCAATATAAGGGAGTTGTAGTACTAGATAGAACGTTTCATAGACAGGGACCTATTGTAAAATTTTCATCTTTTTAATTGTCTCCTCTATCGTGTGCCGGACCATACGTTTGTTTGACCATGGTTGTCTTTACACTAGGCTGTTAAGTAAGACTTAAGAGCTGCTAAGTTTTACTTATCCAAAAATTCGTGTGTGAGGACCTAAGCAAAATCTCAAGTAACTTTACTTTGCGTCTCATCAAAGTCAGAAGGTTGAAACGATTCAGGAAAGTTTCAAGCGACTTGAAAACCATCCTTAAAACCGACTTAGCTGACTTGCGGTTACTTGCGGTTTCTTGAGGTTTGAGAAAGGCGAAACACGCGGTACGTCAATCAATCGTAATTATGTTGCGCGGGAAAATAGCCTTAAGTTCCTTGACCCGAAGTAAAAAAGAATCGGTTGTGTGTGAAACTTTATTTTACTTGAAGTAATTAAAATTTACTTGTCTTGAAATATCCCAAAGCTTATTTAGGCTCTAGTGTAAAGACTACCTATATGTGGTCGAACTAATTTTTTTCTCTCTTTTTTAATATTTATTTCGTAATTGATCCAAATCATTTAGTCCTTAGGTGTTCTCTCACGCCCTGCTGTCCAAGCGAGTAGGGTCAGGTTTGATCGAGCCGAGAACGCCTGGGGACGTTGTAGGTTACATATAAATGCTGCCAAACGCATAATTGGACATAATTAAGACGCGAAACGTTCCGTATCAACTGTACCTATCCAAGGGTTTGGTCGTATGAAGTCTGTCAAAAAGATCTCCACCTAGTGTTATATGCGCCTCGTCTTCAGCTTGAAAGAAAAATTTATCTGATGATTTAAACTATCCTAATGTCTCGTGCCATAGGATAAGACATTATTATTCATTCAAAATATTTCCTCGTTTCTGATTGGTTAAAACCACACGCATAATTCACCATAACCAGCTGCTGTTGACCAAATTTGGAAAGAATTTAGTCATATTGAACTGACGTCAAAATGACGTCAAAAGCTCAGCCTGGTTGCAGGTTATTGAACCGTTGACCGAGAAAACCTGGGGACGAGATCAAGTTGTTTTGGTAGTTAGAACAAAATGGCGGAAATGTCTCGTTTCACGGCGAAATATTGCCTAAAACCATCACAAGAACAGCAAAAAGACAATTCGACGGAGAACATCTGGAGAATATCTGCAGATCACCTGAGCAGACATTTAAAATCTCCTAAACTTTGCGATAACGAAGAATTATCGATATAAACTTGCATCGAACGAGGTTAGCATGTTTTTAGCCTCCCCGCAGACGTCCTTTGGGGTTCGTTTGTCACGCATTCATTTCTCCAATGAATGCGTGACAAACGAACCCCAAAGGACGTCTGCGGGGAGGCTACATTTTTAGCCTGTTTTTAAACTTGGAATTATTTTGAAGGAATAATAAAACAAATATTGAATTCGACTTTCGTGGGATATGAAGAATTCTGCAGATCTCGGAGGGTGTTATCCACCTTGGCCTTTGGCATCGGTGAATAACATCATAACACCCTCCTCAATCTGCAGAATTCTTCATATCCTACTCAGCC
>OZ037783.1:27947625-27970125 GCA_964035525.1 Porites cylindrica
CACCGTGGTACAGTGGATGAAACCCCTTCCCGGAGTTTTTAATATGTTGCAGTATTTCGAAATGATTTTACCTTTAGTGGAAAGCCTCTGATCTTCTTAACAAGATGAGGTATATTTTATGGGTGGTGGCGTTGCTGGAGGCCTGTGACGTCACCAACAATGGTCGCCATCTTGGCCGCCATCTTATAAAAATAGAAACTGGCCATCACTAAACTTGTCTCAAAATGTGTGCGAGGGATGAACGAACAGCTACTGAAAACGTCAAGCGCTAACGTTTTATCCTCTAGGAAAAGACTCAGAAAAACGTTGTGCGTACGAGGGTTAAACAGGATCAGGGTCTGGTGCACCCTAATAATTAGTTTTCGAATTTTTAGTAATCCATTATATTTTCTTTGACGTTCTCGTCCGCTTGCGAGTGTATGAGATGGGCCTTTAATTTTGCCTCTACAACCTAGAACTTACTTTTTACAGACTCATTCTTTGGCACCAGTGCAACAAGAAGTGACACTGCTGACACTGTTTGCCCAGATCCGACTGGCTTGAAATTTCAAACTTGAAATTCCAAAGCGACACTTGTATTCTTAATATCCCATTTTTTTAATCACATCTAAATCAAATACCTTTTAAAATAACATATTTCAATCGTATAATCAGCGGTTATCTTTTCGTACTGTAATTCGCCTTACACGTTTACCTATGAATAGACATAGTTTGTAACTTGTAAATCCACTCTCCTCAGGACTTTTCAGGGATAATTCAAAACTTATACTTACAGATTGCAAGTAATGAGGAAAGAAGTAATGAAGTCCCTTATGTGAATGTGAATAGACCACACCAGGGACCTCGTCACCTAATCTTTCATGTATGGGTTCTTTAACGTCCCACAGAATTTATTTTTATTGCAAGGGTCTCAGTTCACTATCAGTCAACAAGATCACAGTGAGTTTGCACTGTGATTGAAAAAAAAAAGAGGGCCTAGGTGATAAAAGTTAAGATAATGCCTGGTTAATGGTAAAACTGCCTATAAACTCGATCCTCTCCAAAAAGCAAAAATTTAGGTATAGTATAAGGGTGGACTAGAAAACTGCCTGTTAATTGCGATTTATAGATCATGATCAGCGTTAACATTGTTCAGTTTTAACATAATCATTTTTCTCTTCCACGAGTATGCTTCTGTAACTGAGTCTGGTACCGTGCTCTTTGACAAGGAACCGTCGCATAAGCGTAGTGTGAGGCCTGCAAAAAAAGAATTGAGAAAGAACCTGTGTTAGGTTTATCTTCTACTCGATCAGAAGTAGGTGACAAACAGAAGATCTTAGTACACAACTTTAATTTAAACTTTAAAATTACAATTCCTTCTGAGCTGGATTAATTTTTGCCGTGTAACGACTGAAGGAGGGTAAATCACCCAGGAATCGATCCTGCGATTCCTGCTCACTCCCCCCCTCCCCACCCCTCCTCTGGAAACGTTCTCTGATTATCGGGGCACGTAAGCAGCTGGGTGCAAGGACTGCTTCGAGGTGACTAGTCTCTCAAGGCGTAGCAATGACCATTAAAGGATCCTTACCCTCATACGAAACTGTTCTGTCTCCTCATAGCCTTGATATTCCTTTTTCCCCAAATGAGATGCATCTAGCGTTTCAGTAGAGAGGCTCTTGTACCGCTGCACTTCATGATAATGACTATCCGCAGGGGTCACAGAACAGAGCCCAGAATACAGAGGTGTCTCGTTCTCTCTTGAAATATTAGCAGCATTGTTCTCCTCAAACATCTCAATGTCTTCCTCAGTATCGTCGCTGGTATTTTGCTTTTTTGCATATAAATGATACCAGAGCCTCCAACTTACAAACCCTGTGCCCACAAAACAGACGAAAAGCAAAATGCTCAAGCCGATCAGGATGACTTTACGAAGAATATGCTTTTGTGCCTTTGTGCTTCCTGAAAAAAAAAAAAAAAAAACAAAGAGAGCTCGAAAACTAACCGAGCTGAGTAAACTATATATACAAGGCACGACGGGTCAGCAGAACACCTAAAACCAGGAGCCCATAACCTGGAGCGAGCAACTTCCATGTACTCGTGTCACGGCGTATTCACCGACCAGTTTATTTTTGACACGAGTTAAGAATATCTTAAGATTTTGACACGAGTTAAGAATATCTTTCAGGTGGCGGTTCGGGTGGTTCAGGGGTGAATGGGTAAAACTATGATGTAAAACGAACCTGCGTAACTACACATAACACCAGCATCTTTACCATGGTCACAATGAAAGTGTCTTCCCCAGCCATTGTGGCTGCACTCTTTTAGTGAACTCTCCATTCCTGTACACCGCACGTTACTCATCCATATTTTTCCTGCTCCTTCTCCGAAGGCCGCTAACTTAGTTACTTTTAAAGCGCCTTCAAATCCCAGTTGGCGACAAACTACCGAAGCGTCTGCCAGGTCCCAGCCGTTATCACACACTGTTCCCCAGGCTCCATTGTAATAAACTTCCACGCGACCCTGGTGATGGGTAACGCCACCACCATCTTGCAAGCGGACATCTAAAATATTTGATATCATTCACAGTTTCAGGTTTGTCTTTAATTTAAACTCAAAAATTTAAGGTTTTCCTTTTGGACTCATGGCCTCCTCAAGCAATGAAGATGGACCGGATGTGCGTGTTAGGCATGCAGGTCACGTAAAAAAGTGCGAGAAAATAATCGGAAAACAACAACAGTTTCCCGCGGCAGATATATTTTTTCCGTTTTAAATATATGTTGTAGTTACTTTTTTGTCTCTTGTAATTTGTGTTTTTCTTTTGTTTTTGGTTATGTTGTTGTATGCTAATAAAGTTGAAACAAAAGAAAAAGAAAAATTGACTGAGATAAAAAAATTAACTACAACATATACATTTGTTTCGCCATTTATTTTTCTTTTCAAAGTTACTCCACGCGTGACCCATGCACGCGAGCGTCGACGAGTCGCGATATACGAGGGCGCAATGACGCGCTGGCTGGGGCTGGAATGAAAACTGAACAGATTTCAAGAGAAAAGGCGGGCTTCATGCAATCTAGAGCGACAACAATTCAGTTTGCACAAGCTTCTACTCGCCACAAGGTTTGGACCAAACTTTTTTGCAATTCCACGGGGAGCGGGTTTCAGAAATCGTTTAAACTTATCATCGGGTAAATATAATGGAACCTTTTAAAGAGCTTTTAACACAAAAGATGCCTGCATGGCTTATGAATTGAACCTTCACATTCTTTCAAAGGCTTCAATCCAACGACATGTACAGTGGAACATACCCGTTTAGGCCAAATAAGGGAGTGTACCCCCGAATTATGTAACAAGGCTTTAAGAATTCTTTACACTTAAAATGCAGTCTGGCTGTTGCTTTATATGGGTCCTTATTGTTTATTCCCTGCCATCATGCGGGTTGATTTTTAGTTTAACTTTGTAAAGTTCATTTGGAAAACATTGTTTTTACCTGAGGCGCAAACTACACACGCATTTTCACTATGATCATCACAGTTTGGTTTTCCAGAGACGTTGTGACGACACTCTGCTAATGATCTTTCTTTGCCAGTACAACTTACGTCATCCATCCATACTGTACCATTTCCTTGTTCATATAACGCAGACACGTATGCTTTTACAGCTCGTTCAAATCCAAGCTCTCTGCAAACTACACTAGCGTCTGTGATGTCCCACGAGTCATCACAGACTGTTCCCCAAGTTCCATTGTAGAACACTTCCACTCGGCCCTTCAGAATGGAATCTTTACCATTGACCAAGCGAACATCTAAGAGATTAGCACAGTAGTTAAGACGTACAAAGTAAACGTTACAATGACATTCACTCCTCGCAAGATCACTCTGTTTAATCCAACCTAAAGGGCATGACCAGTACAACTTCTTGTAGTTGCCGCAACCCCTATTTTAGATTAATATATTAATAATTTTTTAAGTGATCGACCACTGAGCACATGATTTTTTAGGGATGCAAATTGGTTGATGCGACAACGCAGAACCATCATTGGCATTGACGATATTATTTTTTTGGTAATTTCCGAGCAGGCTTGTCCCAGGTAGGAATCCCAGTCTATCGAAGGCGATTTAACCTCCCGTAAGCGACCACTGATCTCGAAGTAATTACGCTCATGGGAAGTTCTACGGTAGTTAAGAGTTCAAATTTTCAGTTGTGTTTGACAGTTTAAACATGCGCAGTTCCTGTTTTAAAAGGGTTGAAATCCGCAGCATCATCTATAAACAGTCCTCAAAATACATGTTAAACATCCAACGGCCAAACTTCATCAGCTCCATTGCCGGGGCCAGAAAGAAAAAGGATCCAGCTTAGGTAATGGGTAATGTCCATGCTATAATTCTCTTCCTAGGATGTTTATGATGACCGCGTAAGTACATTTGAACAAGGCACTAGAATCACGCATATATTTGACAAAACGTCCATTTTATAGCCCCCATATTCTAAGACCATCAAGTCCTCAGGTTGATTTTCAGAACGTAACGAGATATAGAACTCTTCAGGGGTATTTAAAATGCTACTTTATGGGCGCTATAGTTTCTTTTAAGTCGGTGTTTTATGTGTTTGTTAGCGGTTTCTTTTATTTTTTGCTTTTGGCTGGGGCAGTTGTTAAAAGTACCCCGGTGTGCCTTATGCTGCCGCTCTGAGTTGTAGACGACTAACGATGAACCTGATGCAGTTATATAAAGGTTGCTGCTTTGGGCACTGGACAAATGTACACAGCTCAGGGGCCTGTGGCTATTGCCGTCACTCAAGCAAATCATTGCAATGAGTTCGATATTCCCAAATGCCCAATAACCAATTACCGATGACCAATAGCCCACGCTCTATTAAAAGTTCTATAAGGTCATTTTTCTATATTTGGTTTGGTTTTCTTTGTGCTCAAGTCTCTTCTGGGAATTGTGAGACAATTGCCATTTAGTCCCTAAAGCCTTGGAACCAGGTTAGAATTATAATACAGTGGAACCTCGATATAACGAAGGTACAAAAGATTGGCAAAATTAGTTCGTTATAACGAGGTCCCTCCATATATTTTACTTTTCCTGGGGTAAAGAGTTCGTTATACCGAGGTTTTCGTTATATAGAAGTTCGTTATATCGAGGTTTCGTTATATAGAGGTTCGTTATACCGAGGTTTTCGTTATGTAGAGGTTGGTTATATCGAGGTTTTCGTTATATAGAGGTTCGTTATATCGAGGTTTTCGTTATATAGAGGTTGGTTATATCGAGGTTCCACTGTATATCGAACGTGGGCTATTGCCAAAGCAACCTTTATTAAATTAAGTATGTTTTAAATTTAATGAAAAAAATTAAGTCTTTATTACTTGAGCACTGAACACCTGCGTCTTCACTATGACCACAGTTTTGTATTCCCCAACCGTTGTGAGGACACTCTGTTAATGATCTCTCACTGCCAGTACACCTTACGCCATCCATCCATATTTTTCCATTTCCGGGTCCAAAAGTACCGGATTTATATGCTCTCGTAGCTCTTCCAAATCCAAGTTGGCGACAAACTACTTTGGCGTCATTAAGGTCCCAGTAATCATCACACACTGTTCCCCAAATTCCATTGTAAAACACTTCTACTCGACCTTGCGCATGCGATATGGAATATCCATCATTGACCAAACGGATGTCTGAAAAATAAACAGGAACTCGGCAATACACAAGTTACTTTTGTCAATTACTGTCTTTTTCCAGGCTTTTTAATAAGCGAGTTTTTTTAAAGTAGTAAATATTAACGGCAAATAATCTTCGATAATTAATTAAGGTCATTCATCCGAAAAAGAACTAGCTTGCGAACGGCAGACGTCCCTCAGCGGCGATGGGCGAGGAGAAACGTCTGCCGTTCGCAGGCTAAAAAAGAACCGGTACTGAGATTTTTATCAAACTTTACCAATTGGTTATTCGGTAAGAGAAACCTAAATTTTGAACTAAAATCAGGTGATATTCAGGCTTGTTTAGGAGCAGGAACAAGTTGTAGGTGTATAACCCAATAATTCCCCAAAATATCAATATGATTTCAGGAGTACATGTCAGTTACACAAATTTCCAACGGTAATTGACCGTTTTCTGTCTTTAGAAAAATTAAGTTATTGCTCATTTGAACAGAAAGAGAAAAAAATAGATCACCATACTCGTTTAAGAGAAAATTAGAATTTTTAAAACTCTCTGGGTAGCTCCGGCCTTAAGGTAAAACCCGCCATCTTTTAATGAGCGCACGCTAATTACGCGTGAAATTTAGCGTAGTAAGGATGTACAATGCATTACTGAGGAATAATTTTAAGCAATAGACCGCACTTTCAATTGGTGGAGAACACGAGAGCTCAAGGCAAGAGATCTTTACAAGCAGTCGTCTTGGTGGTTCGTCAAAAGCATAGAAGAACCGAACGAATAAAATTGCACAGTCTCTGTTCGAAACGTTCTACTGGTCAAATTTCCATGAATACTTATACCTACCAGCATTACTTCCTGCAACATGATCAAACATTAAACCTAAAAAGCAGAAAAGATGAAGCACACGATTAGCCCAACGTTTATCTTTTTTGCCGGCAGTCACCTTCATACATTGCCTCAGCAACATGTATTTTATTGACGCGTAAAAATTACACGCGATGGTGTTAGATAAAAAAAAGATGTATTTTTTTTGTTGTTTTTGGAACACTTTCTTCTTAAATATACCTCCGGAACCTGAGAAGAGAACGTCTAAAATAATCGCAAAGATCTTGATATTTCGAATATTGTTTGTTCTGATCATCCTTTTCAGTCAATGGCCACTCTCTAATCATTACAGCTGGAAGCGACTGAACAACCTGTCACTACTGCACATTTGGCTTGCCATTAAATATCACTAGAGTAAACTCTTGTGGCTTGAAATTCATCCAAATGCCTGGCTTACAAGGGGTGTTAGTTTAGAATATTGATACATGTATAATGCCAAGAAGATTTTTTGTTTTGTATCCTTGACGTAAAACAACAACCAAAAATAGTCATTGTGATTTGCCACGTGGAGAAAATGAAAAACCGCACGCTGGACGAAAAAAAAGTAGATTTGCTACAAATTTGCTCAAGACAAATATGCCGGAAAAAAAAGGCAAACTTATTGGCAAAGATGGTACATTTTTGATGCCACATTTGTATACCAGTTTTACACTGGGTTGTAAATTAGGTGTCGAATGTGGCATTAACCATTTTTCTCCCATTTGCTCCTCAGCTGGTACTATTTTGTGATATATTTGAGCAAAATTGGTACAATTCCAGTTTTTCGTCCAGTGACACACGCGTGGCCGGCCGCATCGAAGTTACCCGATAATGCGAAATGTCGTTGTTTGCCTTACCTTTTAGGCACGTTCCTCGAACTTAGCAAGCTTATTAGCACCTTTAATTAAAATCAACCCACAGAAAAATAAAAGCAAAAACAAAACCATAAATTAAAAATGTAAAAAGAAGAAAAAGTCGACCGTATTCTTGCACATAATTCTTTTCAAAAATGAAATATTTAACCGCACGTGACATGTTTTCTTTGTCTTACCAGCTGAAACCCTTAAAAAAAAAGCTATACATTCGGCCCGTTTCAGCTCTACTGATGGTGATAATGTTGATGGTGATTAGATAAAATGAATAAACATTATTCTTAAGATAATGAAAGAGTAAAAAGGGTAAACGCTGTAAAAGCTGCAGCGAAATAACAGTGTTGTTACCTGGTAGACAATAATATGTTCCCCTTGAACCTCTGTAAAACAAGGTTGATTTTCCCATACTGTAAATGCGGTGAAAAGAAGTTGTGACTGCATTGCTGGGCGATGACTGCTCCCAACCGAAATGTTTCCTGCTTACGCCCCCGGGGTGAAAGGAGCGAGTACTTCATATAATGGCTTATGCGGGGAGGCTCCGCGCGAAAAGGGTACCTTTTTCAGGCTTCAGGTATAAAAAAGGGTGGGCATTTCACGGGTGACAGGGTAAGGAACTCTGTCATTTCAGTCAGTAAAAGGACTTGAAATTAAAAGGAGGGGCTAACAGAGGTTTTTTTTTAGCACTGTAGCTTTCGATTGTATACTTTAAGATGTATCCCACAGTCTTACAGCAATGAACGCTCAGTGTTGTCACGTGACAGCAAGTGATTAATAATCGCGGGAAGTTCATAACCCCCATCTTTATTTAAGGTTGGACGCTGGCGTCTGATATGCATTTGCTCTGCTCTTTCTTTATTAGACCGATAGGGATGCTGTCATGTGGCTTAATGCCTATGGCGTATCCACTCACCATGTGTACTTTGGTACAAAAAAGGCAAATGTTTCCGAAGCGACATCAAAGTCACCCAAGCATCAAGCGAAGACCACGACGATGACAATGTGTATTACCTGACAGAAAATCTCCAGTCGGGTACTACATACTACTGGCGAGTGGATGCTGAAATTGACAACAAGATAAGTTACAGAGGAGACGTTTGGTCTTTCCAAACACCACGCATAATCCGTATGAAACTTTGGATACAGTATGTAACTATGCTATGTATGCATGGGTTCCTTTCTCTAATGCGGATCGAGGTAGTGAATGATTTGCCGGTTATGCCTCTAAGCTCTTAGTCAATTGTAAACCGGTATTCACTGAAATTTGGATTAAAATAAGACTGAATATGTCTCCAAAATGTATTCAACTGTCACTCACTCTCAGTGGTTGTTTATTTCGCCAGAGAGGTGGCCTTTGCAGATTAATAATGTATTTGTAATAATGTTTTGAGAGTGATTCAACTTACTTTGTCAACATTAATATAATGCCAAAATATGCATGGTACGGCATAAACAAAGATGATGACGTCTGCTAGCACGTAACATCTCCGTAACATTTTCTTTGGTCAAACATGCATGTCTTCCGCTATAAATTTCTCTGCCTTGATTAATCACGTGACCAACTAGAAACGCTTTATGAAAGACATGAAACTTCCTGTGACATATCATAAAAAAGATATGAATCATGTTTAAATTCAAAAATATTTAAATAACAAAAGCAACATTTAACAACAGAAAATTCATGAATAACCTGGCATTCGTCGTCCAAATCCATGTTTGCTTGCCACGTGACACTTGAAGTCTTCGGGGGAGGGGGGAGGATAATCCCATATATGGATGGGCTAGATAGGTAAGTACCGCCTGATAGGGTATGGTTTTTGAGGATCTCGAGCCTTTAATAGGGTATCATTTTTTACGTTGTTGGCCTTGTGTCTTTGGTTTGATCCTTAGATAGGGTAACTCAAGTAGTAATGGATGTATTCTTTCCTTTCCATTTTGTGGAAAAACAGTAATCCAGAACACGCTCGGAAGAATTGTAAGGTCTTACGAGTAGTATATACTCAGGAAAGGATAATTTTTTACTATCCCCATGGTACATATGTTTGCTTTAGAGGACTCCTTATAGAAAACAATTGTTTTAAGATGGAATGAGTACTCCTTTTGTTCCTATATGGGACCAAATCAAGTGAGAATAATAGACCAAATGCCCAGCCGGCTCAGTGTAAGACCCCAAGTGAGTGTTATAAAATCAGGTACATACGAAGGTATTGGCCAGCGACTAATTGGATTTTGTGTTTAGGTTTCTGTTGTGGTTCGACGGTTTGCCACTGGTAACGTTTTTTTTTATTATTTGCAGTAAACATATTGAATCTTTCCAGGCCTCGTTTGATTAAGTTGGCCAAAATATGGAAGCCACTATTACTTCTTTAAGATTGCGCGTTAGACAAGGACGGTGCATCACGTGTTGTGTCGACCTGTTATAAGATCTAACAAGGAAAGCTTGAACTCTCTTGGTGTCCTTATTCGAATGATGTAGGATGGATGTTACGATTTGCAGAAATTAAATGCTTTTTAATAATGGCTCGTTTGTGTCTAGTGTGTCTAGCTCTGTCTAGATCCTGTACTCTGGCAATGCTCTGTCCAGAGGCACATCCCCGTATTGGCCATATTAGGAAGTACACCTGCCCGGTAACCATTGAATGCAAGCCACCTAGTATAATAGTAAGGTTTAAGAATACAGCATTTCGTAAGTCCAATAACTATAATCAACATTAATCTAAAAAAAAATGTTTAGGACTGTGAATAAAGTTAAATGTTTGAATGAGCGGGGATGTTACGTGCTAGCAGACGACATCATCTTTGTTTATGAAGTACCATGCATAATTTGGCGTTATATTAATGTTGACGAAGTAAGTTTAATTACTCTCAAAAAGTTATTACAAAGTGCGATGGAATTATTACAAATTGTGACAGCTTAGTTTATTACAAAGTGCGATGGACAGTTGTTACAAATTGCGACAGCTTTTTTATTACAAAGTGCGACACAGTTTAATACAAATTGCGTCAGGTATTACAAAGTGCGACACGGTTTATTATAAATTGCGACAGGTATTACAAAGTGCGATGATTATTACAAATTGCGACAGTACAGCTTCCATTGCCCTGGTGATGTGGCTGTGTATGCGTTAGGTACTAGCAAGACTGTTTGGTTTAGTGTATACGTGTGTCAGTTACGTTCAATTGCTGTTGTTTATTAATGTTATAGTTAGAAATCACTTGTCAGTCAGTTCACACTCTTCTCACTGAGCGCCAACCCTTCTCGTCCGCCTACATCTCAGCAATTGACAAAGTTCTTGCCTTAGCTGAGGGTTAAATATTCCATATATCACGGGATTCACGGAGCTGCTATAACCAACTAGGTAGGTGTACGTCATGTACACCTCTCGAGGCATCCAATATTTGCCCGTGAACATGCTAACTCCATCGATTACGATGAGCGGTGACCAGCAACATGTGAATGCCAGGACTATGGCAAATAAGAGTTTTGTGATTTTCGTCTCATCCACTTGCATGTTAACTCGTTTATTTTGTTCCCTTCTTGAATTTGCTATTTGGATATTATGCTTTCGAACAGAGCGAAAAATACAAATATGACAGTATACTATTGGTCCATAACACGCGATAATTAAAAATGTTCCCATTGAGAGACATTCGGCGGGGCTTAACTTGTCGCAGTCGTAAATACAAATGAATTTTCCAGGGTGGAAGAAAAATCCGTCGTTGAACATTAAAGATATCGGGAATGGCGTTGACATTAAAAACGCTGCAATCAGAAAGAGACATATGTTCCTCTTGGAGTATATTTTGGGATGCAATGACGGCCAGGTCACTTTAAAATAACGAGCGATGGCTGTGAGAGTCATTGTTACAAGAGAAAACGTACCGAACACCGTGAAACTAAATCCTTGAAAATTGCACGCGGCTTTGTTAAAGGGCCAACGTCCTGTAAGTAAAACAGCAACTGTGAAAGGAAAGCCCAACACGGCAATGAGAATATCTGATAAAGCTAAACACGCGATGAAAATGTTTGACGTGCTTCGAAGGCAAGGGTGCTTGAATATCGTCCAACAAACTAGCAAATTTCCACCGATGGCCGACAAAAGATTAATAAATGTTACTGTTGATTCCAGCGCAACTGAAAGGCCGCTTCTGCCTGCCAGCCTCTTCTCCAAATCTACCCTTCCTTGTGCATCCATTTACACCGTGAATAGCGTTTAATACTCAGTGTTTTAAGGGGAGCGCGATTCAATTTATTCTTACTGCAATTGCACCTGCGGCTACACATCCCGGCTAAACATACAAACTCTGATCTAATAGATGAATGACTTCCTATTGTATTAAAACTCAGTATGGAAAGAGACTGTTTAAAATAGCCTCACTCAAAGATAAATTAATTTAAACGTTCTTTTTATTTCAATATTTGGTGACATGAACTTACTTATCTCGTTAAGCTAAATAGATGTGCTGAAAAGACGTAATTGCCTTCTCGGATTTTTTTATCTCTAAACGTTGGTAAAATCTATTAAATTGATGTTTTAAATCAAACGTAAGTTGCTCTTGCAGCTGTATATAAGTTAAATTGCTTGCCATTTTATTTATCTTATTTAAATATGCATGTGGGCTGGAACTAATCTGATTGCTTAGTCTTTAGATAAGTGATGCACGCTTAATTCGTGGATGTTGAGAATCAGTTCTCCGCCATTCTCAAATTTAACATGCAATTTATCAGTTTGCTGCAGAAACGAACTCAGTTTTGAAGTCTTTGAAAATTAATTCAGGTAAAAAACGAATGATATGACATAACCAACAAGCAAAATGAAGATGATATCAAGACACGTTTACCGGTCATCATCTACTTTATTCTATTGTTTTTTTAGAAAATACTTGGAAGGTACATTCCAAATGAGTATACGGCAAGTTTCTGGAGATCTTACATGAAGCTTTGTTTTGAATATTTATTCCTCAGTTTTTCATTGAAATTTGTAGCTAGGTTTGTTTGTTTCTCGAATTGCGCAAGTTTGCACCTCGCAACTGACTGGTTGCTAGGCGTTGCTGGTTTCAGAAGGAGGGCGAAGACAGATTCCGGGGAAAGAGGTCTTATTTTTTTTGAGTCGTATCTGAAGAAGCTTTTTGTAATCCGCCCCAATCAAGCAGTTTGTAAGCCGTTTTTAGGGAGTTTCATTAAAGCAAAAGTCGTCATTACAAGCCTGGCGTCCAATCACTTTAAATTGGTCATTTCTTATCTTTTCACAGTAAAGCAGTAACGACTGGACGTGAGCAATTTTTATTTTCTGATGATATCATTGTACTAAATTTTAGTATTGTGGTACTTAATAATTGTTAGGAAGCTTTAACTGAGCGGGACGGCGTCGGCAGCAAAAGCGTCAGCCACTTTTTGAAGAAGCTTGGCGTTCTTTTAATCTTCATCGCGATATAGTAAGATCATTTACCTCTCTTTGAGTTTGTCAAACGTCTAAAGTGTCGAAGGCGAATATTCTTTTTTTTGTGGAATTATATTCTTCAGACAGCAACCCAATTTCAACAGGAAAAGAAAATTTCGTCTTCGTTTATTTAAGTGCTCCCAGCCAATAATCCTCAAATGTGAGGGGTAGGCTGCACACGATGTCAATGTCCATGAAGCGTGTGCGGAAGTCTGTAAGAGACATGCGAGATTAGAGATAAACTCTGGATGATGTTTAAAAATCCAGGCTAAGTTCGAGATAAAAATGCGAAATGCGAGATAGAAAATACGAGTTGCGAAATAAAAAATGCGAGATGCGAGATAAAAAAAAAACGAGATGCGAGATAAAAATCTGAGATGCTAGGTAGAAAATGTGAAATGTGCGATAAAAAATGCGAGATGAAAATACGAGATGCAAGAGAGAAAATGCGAGGTGTGAGATAGAAAATTGGAGGTGCAAGATGCGAGTTACTGAAAACGCCTCGTACGTTGTAAACACGCGGTACCCTTATTGACTTCAGCAGGGCCTGGCAACTGACAAAAGACGACGAGGGGGTGTCTAAGGAAGTTTTGTTTCCACAAAACAAATAACACAATCAAATGGCCGCACGTGATTATCAGGATTGCAGTTATTTTCCAGGACTTTTGTTTTTAATTCAGTACAAATGTGAGTGGCCTCCGCGTAATCAGTTTTATTGGATTTAAGTCTCCTCCGTTTACAAGCCTCCTATATCAGCCTTACCCCTCCCTTGTTAACAAACCCGACATAAATCACACACCATAAACTTCGACTTTATGAGTCCTGGGCTTATACAACCCCCTTTTTTTTATCTCACACCTGGCATCTTCCTTTTCACATCTAACACTGTTACTTTTCTACGTTCTCGTCGCCTTTGCTGTAGGTAGTTCACATCTTTATTTTTGTCATCCCAGGTTGCTTAAGTTCTCTATCAATGCTAAAATGGACGCCGGGATTGATCCGCAAATGTATAAGACGAGGTACTCAAACACAAGCTTTGACAATTTTTTGGTTTCTGGAAGCTAGTAACCGTGAATGATAGGTAGTTATATCGTTGGCATGAAATTCCAAAGCCGTATACTTGTTTAATGGCAATACTGGCTTCCAGATTTCCGAATAAAGTAATCACGATCAGTAAAAGCCGTTATGTTTTAATCTAAATTCCCAGTAGTTCCGCACTGGCCCAGCTAGCCGTGAGTTTCATTTCACTATTTGACAATATTATATATTACGTATACCACAAAAAAGAGTTAGCTTTAATTCAACGGCCTATATAAACTCGATCTTCAACAGAATGCAAAGACCAAGATTTAAAAGTAAAAAGAAAAACTTTATCTGTAATTAGGAATGCATTGTTCTTGATCACTGCTCAGTTATGACGTAAATAATCATTTCCTGTTATTAAGTACGTTTTTGTAAAGTCTGGTAAAGAGCCGTTGGCAATTTAGGGGCACCCAATGGGTCTGTTTCTCAAAATATCTGTTCTTCAGGCAAATTTTGGCAGGCTGGGAGATTTGGAAAAAATGATATGTCCTTGGAAGGAAGGTGTTACTGTGAAATAGACAATTCAAGGTTGATTAGTAGATGTCTAGAGTAAGTGCTGTGCTGTTTGTAAGAAACCTGTTTTCCCCCATCCCTCCCCCCCCCCCCCCCCGCCAACTGAAGGGGTTAATTTTTTTTGTAAGTGAGGAACAAATAAATTTTCCCCAGCAATCCCCCAAAATGCTTAAGATGGCTTCAGAAAGCTATATTCATGTCTTGTTGTTGTTTTTAGGTCTTTTTCTCAAAATTTCCCGTTGGGTGCCCCAGGCAATTTAGGAGACACTGTTGCATACGCGTCACTGGAGGCCTGCAAATGAAAAGAAATTAAGAAGCTTTAATCAGTTTTACCTTACTAACGTCCACACCCACCCCGAGTCCAGATCATAAGAGAACACGTACACGACCACGACCACGACCTCTCATCCACAATGCAAGATATTACAAACTGCACTATTTACATTACTCAAAATGAGCGAGAAACTCTTAAGTAACCTTACAAAAGGCTGAAATTCCGGGTGAAAGCATCAAGTAACACGCATTACCTTAGCTTTCGCACGACTTTCAAAACTGTAAAATCACAATTATGTGGATGACAGATTTTAGTACCTAGTTTGTAAATTTTGTCCATGCTGTTTTCACTGATTGAAATGTTCCTTTCAAATTGATGCGAACGTAATTCGTTTGTTATACATTGCACCCAATATCTACACTCTCATCGGCTAATTAGAGCCTATAGTTAATTAGGAAGAAGCAAATCTGTAAGTTGTACGCGCAATGTATAATTTCGGGGAGCAATGTCCTCAAAGTATGTCTGTGGTGTGTTTATTTTGTTGTTATTATATTCATCTGGATATTAAATGTATCATAAAACAATTATTAGATTTGGTTTTTGGTGCCCCTTATTTCATTAGGGGACTAGCTGGTTTAGAAATGTGTATTATAATATTGTTACGGTATACCCTCACCTAATTTTCTAATCAACCTCAGAAAATAACCAGACTCACTAACACTAAAGCACTTCACATCAAGGGGATCTAGATTAAAACTGAAGGCAACTGGAGTAACCTTACGTAACGGATGAACCTACGAACCTGTCCTATCTCTTCATAAGCTTCAAGTTCGTTCTTTTTCTTCATCTGGGCCACATCTGAGTTTTCATAACAGGCGTTCACGTGCTGCAGCCCTTGATAATGACTAGAGGTCACAGAAGAAAGCCCAGAATACAGAGGTGTCTCGCTTTCTCTTGAGACATTAACAGCATTTTGCTCTTCAACCATCTCAATCGTTTCCTGTTTGTCGTTTCTGATATGTTCTTTCTTTCGGTATAAATGATGGCAGAGCCTCCAGCTTACACATCCAGTCACCACAAGCGAAACGAAAGGCAACACCCCCAAGACTATCATGGTGACAGTATAGACAGGAACCTGTGTCTTTGTGGGGGAGACATAGACGTTGGAAGCTATTTAAGAGAAAATGAGATATGATATTTCTTTCTAGCCTATCATTTTTTACCTTTTTTTACTATTTGTTTTGCTTCATGCAGTATATTCACATCTCGCATATAAACTTTTTTCTTCTTCGGTACCTGTATACATTTTTGTTTTTTAGTCCCGTTGAAAGTTTGCTTTTGCAAGCCGATATATCGACCAAATAATGACCAGTTAACTGTTTTACTACTTAGCATTGAGGATTTAGAGATCCAGGTCTACACGAAAGATTTTTCTATCTTCACTGGTTTGTCGCTGTGGTTTTGCCTTTTTCAGCGTTTCTGAAAATGCTTTTTGATTGAAAGGGAATCAAAATACTATTCTGTTGAAAAGGACCATGTAACACTTTCGTAGCAAATATCCAGCGACTGGTGTCTTTTCCCCAACCTTTCGCTGGGCCGCAAGTGAACGCTCGCTGCTGTTGCATACCGTGGTGATGTCCTGATTAAAGAAATAACGGCCCTGATAAGGCTCAGTTCTACATAAATTAATATGATCATAGTCAGATTATTGTACAGTGATGTTGATGTTGTTGCTGGCAATTTCATGTTGAACTAGCTGATACTACGCTGATACTAAATATTTTGGTATTAACCATATTGTTTTGCACTCATACGTCACCATTCTTTTTTTCGCGGGTTTGAGTACTTCAAATAACGCCTTATCCAGTATCCGTCCGTGCACTGAAGTTATTAAAAATGCTGGGAGAATTCCTCCTACTGGCAGTAGGGTCATAATAAGATCACATGGCTGCTTCAATTTAGAAGATGCTAACGTTATCATTGACCAACACAATTTAGGCCTGTTTGGACCTCGTCTAATGATTATCTCTAACTAAGGAGGAATTTGAATAGTTTAAGGTAATCGATTAAAAGCCAAGCCTGTAACGTGCATAATAAAAAATTCGTTTGGTCTAGGTTGCAATCCAAGGAGTGGCTTTGGTGTTCTGGTTCTATTAAAGTAAGAACTTGACGTTGACGAATCAGAAGAAATGAAAGTTCCCATTCGGTGTAACAAGGATCGATGGCAGTTGCGTGGGCCAATGAGTGGCTATACTAGGATTGCAGAAACATAGCCCATGCTCATTTGCATCTCATTATAACTGGCCCGGGTCTAGTTGCGCAGAAGCGAGGTTAATGAAACCTTTGCTTTGATTCCACATCTTTAGTCTCCTACGAAGCCGTCTTTGTGTCGTCACAGAAAGCTCCTTGGCCTGTTTTAAATAATTTTCGCGTTTATCAGAAAGCATGACTGTTGTAAAATCTTCATTTACGAGGTTTTTCCAAATGGAAAAAAAAATATAATTCTTACACTGAAAAGGAATAATTGCATGTGCAATTCGATCGATCGAGAGAGAGTTTGAAAGAGTTATGAATCTTCTAAAGTATTAGAAACACCGCAAATACAATAAACCGTATTAATGGTATTGAATTAGTAATGGCCTTTTAGGTGATGGTAATGAAGGGTTGTTGGTTTTGATGTTTAATGACATCTGGTGATGATGATGGTGATGATGGTGATGATGATGATGATGATGATGATGAGGATGGTGATGATGATGATGATGATGGTGATGGTGATGATTATGATGATGATGATGATGGTGATGATGATGATGATGATGATGGTGATGATGATGATGATGATGGTGATGATTATGCTGATGATGATGATGGTGATGATGATGATGATGATGATGATGATGATGATGATGATGATGATGGTGATGATGATGATGATGATGGTGATGATGGTGATGATGAGGATGATGATGATGAGGATGGTGGTGATGATGATGATGATGGTGATGATGATGATGATGATGATGATGATGATGAGGATGGTGATGATGATGATGATGATGGTGATGGTGATGATGATGAGGATGGTGATGATGATGATGATGATGATGATGATGAGGATGGTGATGATGAGAATGATGATGATGATGATGATGGTGATGATGGTGATGATGATGATGATGATGATGATGAGGATGGTGATGATGATGATGATGGTGATGGTGATGATTATGATGATGATGATGATGACGATGATGATGATGATGATGATGATGGTGATGATGATGATGATGATGGTGATGATGGTGATGATGAGGATGATGATGATGAGGATGGTGGTGATGATGGTGATGATTATGATGATGATGATTATCATCATCATGGTGATGATGATAATGATGACGACGACGATGACGACGACCATAATAATACTCCGGACGACTATGGTAATGAATGTGCTGCATTTCCCTACTGCAGATGTTGCTGCTTTAAATGATGATCAGGATGATGTGATTGAATATGACGTCGAGATCAGGGCAGGACTTTCCACAAGAACCAGACATTTTTCACTTTACTTACTTCAGTTAATCATACCTTTTAAGGCGTTTGTTTTCGTTTTTGGCCCATCAGTGGAGAGGCCTTTTTCAGGATCTGGAAAGGAAATTTATAACTTTAAACAGCTTTTTGCGACGGAAAACAAATTTTACCTGAGTTGTTGTTGCTTCCTATTTAAAATGTTAATGATGAGATGTTGCTGCTTTAAATGATGATCAGGATGATGAAAGTATTGATGTAAGTGAATATGACGTCGAGATCAGGGCAGGACTTTCCACAAGAACCAGACATTTTTCACTTTACTTACTTCAGTTAATCATACCTTTTAAGGCGTTTGTTTTCGTTTTTGGCCCATCAGTGGAGAGCCCTTTTTCAGGATCTGGAAAGGAAATTTATAACTTTAAACACCTTTTTCCGACGGAAAACAAACTTTACCTGCGTTGTTCAGTGTTGCTTCCTATTTAAAATGTTAACTACCATGACCAAATTTATATTTGAAATGAGTTAAAACTTTGCGAAAGGACTGAACAAATTGGTTACCGCGTGTGACAGTTGTTTTGCACTAAAGGAAAGCAAATATCAAATGACGCACATGACCTTGGTCCGGACTGTTAGGTTGTAATTATTTGTAAGTACCGGAAATGCACACCACACAAGCCGCCCTGTTAGACCAGCACCAGCTTCTAGGCGTTAGGTCACACTCGGTTAATGACGTCTCATTTCCATCACACTGAGCGCTATACATGGAGGAGAAACCTGACGCCGATGTAACTGCTGCGATAGCTCCTTGAAACCCGAGCTGATGGCAAACTACGTTGGCTTCCTTTATATCCCATCCGGAACCGCAGACACTCCCCCAGGATCCTTCAAAGAAGACTTCAACTCGGCCTTGGGATGTAACATTACCCCAACCAACCAATCTAACTGTATTAAAGACAACAAACAAAATAAAAAATATTAAGGATCAATACAGTTAGTTACCATTCACTGGAACCCAAGGACAGCAATGTGGAGTGTGTGTTCGCTTAGTTATTTTGCCATTAACCACATTTAGTATAATTACATTGATGATTATCGAAAATAGAGCGCTATGATTGGCTAGGAGCTTCGCTTCGTCCCGCTATAATCACCGCGCGGTGATTATAACATTGAAGGCTAGCAGTTTTCAAAATGGCAGCTAGATTTGTTGATGTTTCGGAGTTGGGAATTGATCAATAATTTTATTTTCTAGAATAATCATCAATGGAATTATACTAAAACAATTCGTCGCCTCAGGCGACGTGAATATCGGCGAATAGTCAACTCGACTTCGTCACGGTGACTATTTAACAATTATTCCTCGAGCCCGAATGGGCTCTGAGTCAATAGCCCTTGAGGCCGAAGGCCAAATGGGCTATTGACTCTTAGTTGGTCAAAAATATCGAGACAAAACAACTTAAGCTAGTTAAATTTAGACTTTAAGCCCTGTTTCCCGCTAAAAAGCCAGCGCTTTGGGCTACTAGTGGGCTATAACATATAGCCTAGTAGTAGCTCAACCAATCAGAACGCAGCATGGGTTTTACTCCCGGGGGGTACTCGATATATCCCTGGGTGGGGAGGTGCGGCGCGGCTTCTCATATCCTGACCCTGTTTAAGACAATTATCACTGATTTTCCTACCCAGTTTAGGACAGAATTCCGATTTTTGATACCCTGTTTAAGACATTTATCCTGTTTAAGACAAAAATTGATAAATCGATACCCTGTTTAAGACAAAAATCCCGCAAAACATACCCTGGCTGGCCGCACGTCCCCATTAAGTCCTTATGAGGGAGTACCCCCCCCCCCCCCCGGAGTTTTACAAATCGTCGATATTTACGTCGCCTTCAGCGACTAACTGTTAAATAAATACAACAACAACTTACAAGAAATTTATAATACATTAAAGATAATATAGTATTACACTATTCTAAATACATTATTAAAGTGGTAATGACAAGAAAGCCCATATAGAGGGCATGGGTGGGTTCATACAACACAGGCTTCCCGGAGCTATAGAGAAAACCATATGAGTGAAGGTTACTGAATAAAAAGGGATTATTTTTTTAAACGTAAAAAAAAAAGAAAAAGAAAAGAGAAAAGGTATGTATCTCAACAAAGAGGATATTTGACTAGGAAAGAAAGAATTTTTTAAGTTTTTTGCTACACAAACTGATAGATCCACTGTTTTGAATTTTACGACTTGGCGAGTTGAAAAACTTAGGACCTTTGAAACCGAATTGAGAATTTTCGAAAATTAGTTCGACAATTAAGCATATAAAAAAGGCCAGAATTTCTTGTATTATGCGAATGTATCTGGCCTGCAAGAGTGAACATATCACGAAAATAATTAGGAAGTATACCATTGCACTGGGCAGAAAGAGCAGGGGGCCTAGTATAGAGCCCTTAGGCACCCTGCACTTTGTTTCGCAAGACTCTGAACTGAGCTTTTGAACTATCTAAGTATCGTGCCTGGAACACCATAATGCTCTAATTTCGAAATCAAAATTTTATGATCAACTGTGTCAAAGGCTAGCTTTAGACAAGTCTGTACAAATACCAACTGTATATTCGTTACTTTCAATAGCGGATTTTGTCATATTAACAAGCTAGGGCATAAGTAGTGGAGTGATGCCTGCGAAAACCATACTGATTGTCATAGAGAATGTTATGATTATTAAGAAACCTCAAAAGACGATTGTACATTACTCTCTCTAGAACTTTAGAGAATGCTGGTAAGCCACAACGACCAGCCGAACAGTCGCCAGCCTGAGACGCAAATAATGAAAGGAGAATTAAGAACAATTGTCAAAAAGCTCAGCGGATATTTTTTAGCCAAATCTTCAGCTCTCTCTTTTCAAACTATTTAGAAGTTCATTCAAAACGGTATATGTTTTTGTGGAAAAGGCGGTCTTGTGAATATCGGCATTGCAGATGTCTGGCAAGAATCTTAATCGCCTTAAATCACCGCTAGGAGTTTGAATAAACCCAGTATACAAAACCTCCTGAGCATCTCTGCCTGCTAAACATGCTATAATAGTTGGTTTTAGTTCGGGCTTTAACGTGGTCTTTAAAGCTTTTGCCAGTAGAACACATTTCCTTGATGCCTGTATCATGTTTGTCTCTCACTAATACACGCCAGGATACACGCCAATAAGTTACTCATTACGGCTCAGCCAATCAGGAATTTGCTGACGCCAGCGTACGCAGAAATCAACACAGGGGTGGGGTCTTATAGCTGGTGTCCCTTACCCTTTCTCCCCAATCCCTATCCCGTTTTTGCTTCATCCCTATCCCCTACCCCTTTCGACGCCTGCAACGCGGGCTACAGCAGTAACCTCCTGAAGGACCGGCTTCACTTCCACATTATTGCAGAACAGCCTTGACATCTCTGCTTCCAAGTCGCACAGTTCGTTTATATGGCGCTGGATGCAGTGTTCGAATTTCTGAGGCATCTGGAGGCTGGTGCTTTTTCTCAACAATTTGCCTCAAGAGCGGATTAGTAACTTTGATTGAAGCCTCTTACTCAGAAATGAGGTCACTACAGGCTCTGTAAATCCAAGGCCTCCCATGCGCACAGGGAAACCAAGGAGGTCGCGCTCTACTTTACTGATTGTATGGTCGGTAACAGCTTGTATGAGAACCTCATTGACCGCGCACTCGAGTGGCTCTAGTAATTCTGCTACTTTCTCTCCAACATATTCTTCAAGGAACGATCTAGATCCTAGAGCCGCGCCTAAATGCTTGTGGTCCTCTATGGTGAGGTTAATAGCATTGTCTCTAAACATCTCCCTGGCCGCCTGTTCTCGTTCCGGTTTGATCATCAACCAACATTTCTTGACATTAGGAAGTAACCAAGCGCAGGACCACTCTCTGATAGTTCATCCCATCATTTTCTCACGTCTTGCGGGGAACCACTTCCGGTTGCGTCATCAGCAAACCAACACAGTTTTGCTGCGCTTGAGACGTGCAGTCGCGTTATAAGTGGTTGAAGACTTATGGTGTATAGGCTCATGACTAGCCCAAAATACTTTGTACATTGACTTGATCTGAGGAGATAACGATTAAAACTGTCTTTTTTAAAACAAGATTTCATCTTTTGAGGGAGCACAGCGAAACACGTCCGTACGGATCAGCACCCACGCGAGACCCAAAAGTGAAGTGAGAGTGCCGTGTTGGAGTTGATCTTCAAACCCATGAACAGTTCCTCAAAGCGAGTCTGGCAAACATTTTAGTCCGCCATCT
>OZ037783.1:27972625-28032625 GCA_964035525.1 Porites cylindrica
CGTCGATGATGACACTTATTACTGGGTTTACTTGTCATCCGACCATCTATTTCAAGTTTATTACAAAGTGCGACAAGTGTTATTACAAAGTGCGACAGCTTTTTTTATTACAAAGTGCGATGGACTGTTATTACAAAGTGCGACATCTTTTTTATTACAAAGTGCGACAAGTGTTATTACAAAGTGCGACAGGTATTACAAAGTGTGACAATTTTATTACAAAGTGCGACAGGTATTACAAAGTGCGACGATTATTACAAAGTGCGACAGTACATACCTTTATGGCTGATAAAATATGAAATATTTCATAAAGTTTTTTTTTTGTCGTGATGGCTAAGCTACTTTCTGCTTTTATTTTACCTTTTGGTCGACATACAACACCAGCTTTATCCTTGCAGTCATGAGTTCCCAAAGCACCATGTTCACATGAGAAGAGAGAACTTTCGTTTCCTGTACACTGCATTTTATTGATCCATACAACAGGTTTTGTCGGTCCGAATTTTTTAGAAAACGCAGACAAAGACCCATCAAAGTACATCATTCTGCAAGCCACATCAGCGTCGAGTTTGTCCCACTGATCTGCGCACACCCAGATCCAAGTGTTGTTGTGGTAAACTTGTACCAGGCCTTCTCGGGGTGATCGTTCTTCAACTAAACGAGCTAAATGAAAAATAAAATTGCACGAGAATCAAGGATACGCGTTCTAGTTCATTTTTTAAAGTGTAGTATCATGATCAATAACGTTGTTTGGTTAAAAATAATAATATTCTGAAGTGTTTTAACCTTACCTGTCCTGCAAACCACACCTGCGAGTTTATTACGACGACAGTACTTGAGTGGTCCTGCGGAGTGTTCACATGCTGTTAACGAACTCTCATTACCTGTACAGTTTACGTGGTCCATCCAAAAATGTCCTTTTCCCCTTCCAAAACTTGCACTTGATGTCGCTGACAAAGCTCCTTCAAAGCCAAGCTGACTACAAACCACATTCGCATCGCTTAAATCCCAGAAATCATAACACACTCTTCCCCAAGTTCCACTATAAAACACTTCCACTCGGCCTTGCGACGCCACATTACTTCCAACAACCAATCGAACTGTCGTGAAAAGAAAAGTTAGCGGTAGCTTTAATTGCTTTAGTGCAGAAATCAGAGACTTTCTGGTTAATTAGTCAAACTACTTCGGTGAATTTGTGCATGGGTTCCATCTCATAAAGAAACTAAATCACTTTACCAGGGAAAGGGTTAGAAATAATGGCCTACGAGTACATTCACAAATTAATTTTGCTACCTAATTTAGTGGTTTTAATAATAATAAAGATAATAATACCACTACTACTACTATTATTATTATTATTATTATTACTATTATCATTTATCCTGATAAAAACCGATGAGCTGAACACAAAGGAACAGCTGATATAAACCGGTGATCAGCAATGTAATGTGTGCTTCTGATCTTATATCGGACAAATTTTGGCTTTTTTCCGCTATTGTAGAGAAAAAAATGCTGGCTCGCAAAGGCTCACTAGCAATGATACGCATTGCTTGATTCTAAAAGCGCTCCATCCAACCGTAGCGCATTCTGCATTCTCCCCAAACTGTACAACCATAATCAAATATGGGTAAAACAGTTTTCTTGTAAATTCCCAACAGAACATTTCTACTTAGATAGAAATAAATCATATTTAACATCTTTCAAACCTTTTGATCGGCATAGCACACCAGCTCTCCTTTCCCCCTCACAGTTGTGTGACCCGAGACCTTCATGAGAACACTCAAATAAGGAACTTTCGTTTCCAGTACATCTCAAGTTCTTCAACCACACCCCGCTCTTTTTCGTCCTTCTCTTTTCTCTGTACAGGAATGCTGATAACGCTCTATCAAAGTCCATCATTCTGCAAGCCACATCAGCATCGTGTTTGTTCCACTGATCTGCACAAACCCAGCCCCAAGTGTTGTTATGGTAAACTTGCAACAGTCCTTCTCGGGCTGATTTTCCTTCAACCAAACGAGCTGTCGAAAAAAAGAGGAAGAGCCTGGGAAGAGCGTAAGAGTCAGGGGTTCACTTAAGTGCTTTTTTTGGACGTTTAGTGTAAATAATCATGCAGTAACATTGCTTGGTTAAACTGCAATAAAAAAATGGGGGTTGTTTTCATCTTAATTACCTGTGCTACAAACCACGCTTGCGTCTTTATTATGACCAAGGTACACTGATGGTTCTCCAGAGTGTTCACATTCTGTTAACGAACTCTCATTTCCTGCACAATGTACGTTATCCATCAATATATTTCCTTTTCCCTTTCCAAAACCTGCACTTGATGTCGCTGACAAAGCTCCTTCGAAGCCAAGTTGTCTACAAACCACGTTAGCGTCCCTTAAATCCCAGTGGTGATAACACACTCTTCCCCAGGTTCCTCTACGAAACACTTCCACTCGGCCTTGTGATGACACATTACCTCCACCAACCAATCGAACTGTCGTAAAAAGAAAAGTTAGTTGCAGCTTTAAATGCAAAGTGCAGAAGTCAGTGATCATTTTATTAGTTAATTAGTAAATTTACGCTATCTCCCAAAGTTAAAAGCAAACCTCGTGTAAAAAAAAAACAAAACAAAGTACGACACCGCTGAACAAGAAAACTCAAAACCTCATTGTGGACTGAAAGGGAACCAAGAGAGGATAATGGAACAGAAAGGAAAACGCCCAGTCTAGCCCTTGTGATATGTACATTTTTGCAAAGTTATTTTTAGACCAATTAGTGAATGGCTCATCCTTAAACGCTTTAAATTAATCAGAGGTTGGTTTCCGGAGAGTTTCGCAAACTTTTATTCGGTGTTGTCAAGAGAGAATTCAACAGTCGCCATTACAATATTATGCATTATTATTCATTCATTGCCCTTTTCTGACTGGCTTAAATCCCACGACTATTTCGTCTTAACCAGGTAGCGTTGACCAAATTTGGAAGATGTTTTTGATATTATATATATGGAGAATGACGTCAATAGTACGGCATAACTGCCAGAAAAATGGACGGTAACCGAGGTGAAACCTTGTCGAGGAGGTTGAGTTGTTTATAGCAATACAAAATGGCAGGATATTTCACACGTTTTGCGAAGAAGAAATAGCCAAAATAGGAAGAATACAACTTGACGGACGACATTTGCTATTTGGAGAATATCTGCGGTCTCAGACATCCCTTTATCTCCAGAACTTGCCTAGAAATAAATTTGGAAATCAAGACGGGAACTTAGCATCGATGAGATAAGCATGTTTCCGCTTGTTTTTAAACTAAGACTTATTTATTTTAATTATTTTGTTGTTCCTTTCGGCCTAATCTGGCCTTGCAGCAGGTAGTACCCTCCTCGACCTCCATAATTCTTCAGATCATACTCGGCCTCATTGAATAACTGCCGCTTGCATGGAGGCAACCGCGCGTGAACTTAAAGACGCTTCAGATAATTAATTGCACATTGTGCAGACGTTCCAGGAAATAGCCTTCCATTTAATTACGACCTCTAAAATTAACTTTACGATTTCCTTTCTGTCTCATATATTCTCTCTTGGACGCAGTCATCAAGCGTGACTAAATGGCTTGCCGATCGCCTTGCTTTCCATAGGATGGAATTCTTGAATTGTCCCGAAAAGTCGAATTGATGGCTCGTTCTATTAGAACAATTTGTTCTGAATAACTTTCTTGTTAATTTCTGTTTCAAAGGTTTCTCTGAAATTAATTTGGCATACTTTTTATATGAATGAAAGTTGATACCAAGACGTTTAGTCAAGTGGCAAATTTTTCACTGGAAGCGATTTTCTTTGAAAGTTAGGGAGCCCCTGAAAGGTTTCGTAGCTATCGCGTTAAAACCGAAAACGTTAGGACAAAAAATCCGTCATAGTTCAGTGCACCTTTTAAATAAACCCCGTGCATATTGCTTGCCTGAAAATTTATATACAGCTGTCTTAGTCCGCTGGAGTGGCAAATTAAAGACGTTAAACAGGTTAAATTCTCAGTTAACGTCAGGCAAATTAATACTGGCGCTTATTCTTCGATTAATGATTAATTCTCCTTGAGCCGATATCATTTAAACAAAGCGTAACTTAATAGACCACTGTTTTGGACAATCAATATGGACCTCGAGATTAATACTGTCTGTAAGGGCATTTTTTGACAACTAACAGTATAACCAGTTTTAAGCTGTCGAATAACCGGCTTTATTTAACTTAAAACTTTTAAGGCTAGTAGTTCATGCATCTCTGATTGTGACGTAGTATTATTATATCAACTCGTCTTCGATTGACTCTGTTTTAAAAACACTTTTTCTGGCGGCGCGGAGCATGAAATAAGCCAATACAGTAGCACACTCCAGTCTCTGTATCAAAGTTTCTACTGATCACTGAAAGGTCTTGAATAGTATTCTATGACAAGTCTATATGTTATATCAGATCATAAACTTGATACCTACCATCGTTGCTCCCTTTAACATGCCAAAACCTTAAGCCTGAAAAGAATGAGATGACGCTCAAGATTAGTTAAAGACTAGAAGACTACTGCTTGGCAGCGAGGAAGGTCGCCAATGGGTTCGATTCCCTGGGCCTAAGAGTTACTGACCGGTTTAATGTATACTTTAGCCTACGTGTAGCCGCACCCTCCCTTCGTCGGGGGGAGGGTACGGCTACACGTAGGCTAAATGTACTTTTTTTGTCTGTCTAGCGTGGTTTGGATGGTTAAAAGAGCCATCTCTCCTCCACTAGAGAACGCAAAAATGGTGTCCTCAATCACTTCGTGGTAAATACATTGACACGTAATGGAATTTAAACTTTTTCTTCTTAAATTTTTTAGTATTTCAGTGGTATCCGACTAGCAACAAAAAACAAACACCCTAACCTGGAAACAGAAGTAAGATCATCGAAAAGATGATGTTCTCGCGAATTTTGTTTGTTCTGAGCATCGCTTTTGTCCTTGGCCGGTCACCCACTAAGCATACAGCTGTGATGAGTCAAACACGCTGCATTAACATCAAGCCAGTCTACTACTAATAAGCCGTTTGATGATGTGTCAATAAATTTGAATGTCATCCAATACCTGATTGTAACATAGAGAAAATGAAAAACAGTACGCTTTATGAGGGGGGCGTTAGGATCTATAAAAAAAAAAAACAGAAAAACCGCTCTGACTAAAAATTACCCAAAACCGAAAGACCGCGATAGATTTCGATCAAAACCGAAAACCGCATACAAAATCATCAAAACCGAAGATTTACACAGCTCAATTCAGTTCACAAAACACTAGTCTAGATCTCAAACGTCGGTGATATGTGGACATGATCATTCTAGATGTTAATATATATGTCATCATTGGATTCTATGGTCGTAAAACAGACATATTTGTCCTAGGGCCCTCCAGGCCCCGGTTGTTCAAACGTTGGATAGCACTATCCACCGGATAAATCACTATCCAGCGGATAAGTATTAGGGAAACCAATTGCGCTATCCATTGGATAGATTTTTATCCTGTGGATAGCGCTATCCAACGTTTAAACAGCCGCGGCCAGGAGAATTCAGCAAAGATCCTCGATTGAATAGCAATAGAGGACATTAGGGGAAATTTTGCGTCTGCAAAAAGCTCTCCAGGTGTAAACCGCCATTAAAAATCCAGAATCCCACTTTGCGGTTTGACCTGGA
The DNA here is from genome assembly GCA_964035525.1 of Porites cylindrica. Taxonomy (NCBI): domain Eukaryota; kingdom Metazoa; phylum Cnidaria; class Anthozoa; order Scleractinia; family Poritidae; genus Porites; species Porites cylindrica. The sequence goes on from OZ037783.1 coordinate 27,978,304, forward strand.
TTGACTTTGAAATATAGTTGTTACTTTTTTGGTCTTTAGCGGGACCCTACCAAGGAGTCATTTCAATTTGGAAGGAAGTCAAAGACAGACCTGCATGGGCTCCCAATAAGGTTTTTGTGGATATCAAAACCCACTACAAGCCGACTGAAACCTTTCAATATACTGACACCTTACCCCGTGCCATCCCCCGGGGGTAAAAAGAGGTTTCATTATTAAAAAGGCAAAGCAATAAGATTTCTTAGAACAAACTCTTAAAAGAACACATTTGAAGAGTGCCTTGCGAACTTTAAACAACGCCTCCAAGCTCGCTTGTATCCTAAACAACATAATAGAAAGCTCGTTGTTGGAGGTCAACGTAAACTTTGACTTATGTAATATCGGCGCTAAAACAAAAGCAAAGAAGTAAAGACTGAGACACTATTGCCTTTCGTTACAACATATCACCAAGTGGTACAAGATCTTAAAAAGACATTGATGACGTAAACTGGAGTCTAAAAGAAAATCAGCCTCCTCTGAAAACAATTTTTAAAAGACTCCGATCATATGCTACAAAAGAGGTAACTCTCTAAAAGACATGCTTGTAATAGCAAAAATGCACCTTGAGGGCAGTTGATAATGCGGCCCAACCACAAAAAATACATTGGGAGCCTGTACAAGTCTGTCTTTGACTTCCTTCTAAATTAGAAAAACCAAAAAAGCACATCGGTCACCAATATCCGAAAACCGCTTTATTTTTGCCAAAAACCGAAAACCAGATGCTAAAAACGGAAAACCCGGAAACCGCAACGTACAACAAAACCGAAAAACCAAAGTTGACGCAAAAAAATGGCAAAAACCGAAAAACCGAAAATCCCAACGCCCCCCTCCTATATGTATGTATATATAAGGTAACCGATGATGAGAACTGTGAACGCTGTAGCAAAGTAATAATGCCACCACAAACGATGAAGTGTTACCATTAAACTTATAAAGTAATTATTTTTTACAAAAAGAATTTTCCCAAAAGATTTGTTTTTTATCACAGTTGGGATGAGAAGCTTAAGTCGGTTCAGGAATTTATAGCATACATTTGCCCAAGGCGTTAAAGTCCAGCGGCCATTTGCCTCCCTTGCGATTAGCATATGACAATCCAGGACGCATAACGAGCCATTTTAGTTCATTTCCCAGAAAACGGTCGTTGGGTGCCCCTGACAATCTGCGGTAAGATGGTTAAAATATCCGGTCACAAATAATTCCATGTTGCGCCTGCGATTTCCAAAAAAAATTGTCTCTAAAGGAAAGGAAGGAACAGTTAAAAAAGAATCAGAGAACAAAGAACACAAGCAAGATGAGTCAAGATGCTGCGTTACTTATTGGGGATAATTTATTACCAACAGCAATACCATATTCGGAATAGCGGGAAAAATTAAGTAAATCTCGCTCTATCTATTCACTTGCACGCTCAAGTGCAATGGCTCAAGACGAATTTTTCTCGTTTAATTTTCGTTCGTGCACATGCTGGTTATCTTGTGAACTTCACTGAAGCAGGTAAATCATTACTATTACGGCCGCAAGGTGAGTAATAGCTAGTAATTATAAATCTTTAAATAAGATAAAAGTTCTAGCTATAAAAGGGAGCGGACTATTATGTCGAAGACACTGTCGAAGACACTGTCGAAGACGTTTTCGCTAGTGAGCCTCAGAAGTTGTCAATTATGAGGACCAGCTCAGTCGCTAATTTAACAATTAATGAATGAGGCTGAGTATCTTATGAAGAATTATGGAGATCGAGGAGGGTGTTATCCGTCGAGGCCGTGGGCCGAGCCGGATAACACCCTCCGAGATCTCCATAATTCTTCATATGATACGAAAGCCGAATTCAATAATTGTTTTATTATTCATTCAAAATAATTCCTAGTTTAAAAACATGGCTAAAACATGCTTACCTTCATCGATCCATCGATGTTAAGTTCATCTTCGATAGTGCACGTTTCAGATATTCTCCAAATAGCAGATGTCGCCCTTCGAGTTGTCTTCTTGCTGTTCTTGCCATGTTTTTGGCTATTTTTTCGCCTAGTTCTTACTCTTGAAACGAGTGAAATGTCCGCCATTTTTAAAGCTCACAAGCAAAACAACTCAGCCTCGTCCCCAGGTCGTCTCGGTTAACGGTGCCTTAACCTGCGAAAACGCTGCATTTTTGACGTCATTTCCTCGTTAAACACAAAATTCTTCCAAATTTGGTCATCAGTAACTGGTTATGGCGAATTAAACGTGTGCTTTTAGCCAATGAGAATCGGGAAAATATTTTGAATGAATAATAAGAAGCCTTTAAACATTATGCATGTCATATTAATAAAGCCGAGGGGCTCTGATGAACAATCGTTTAACTCCTATTTGTAATGAAGAATACTTTTTTTTATCTCTGCTTAGTATAAAGTAATCATTTTCTGTTATTCAGTTTGTTAGCTTTCTGTAAATTCTGGTAAAGCGCTGTTGGCAGTTGAGGAGAAACCGTTGCATACGCGTAACTGGAGGCCTGCAAATGAAAAGAAAAAACGGGTTAATTTTACCTTACTAACGTCCAAAACCTACCGTTCATATCATAATGTAAAAAGGACACGTATTGTTGTCTTCTAATCCGCGACATGATAAATTGCATTACAGTCTGTATTACTTACATAAACGACAAATAGGAGTTATAAACTCTTAAATAACCTTACAAAAGGCTGAAATACCGGATGAAAGCGTGAGGTAATACACATTGTACTCATTATCTTAGCTCTCGCACAACTTTGAAAACTGTGAAGCTGTAATTATGTGGATTACAGTTTAATGGATCTAGTTTGTAAAATTTCTCCGTTCGGTTTTCAGTGATAATGGTCCGGTCAAATTGCTCCGTCATGCAAACTTATTTCTTTTACCAGCGGAAGCTCTCCCGCGCGCAGCGAAGCACCATGGGTACGAAAAATTGGTTATCTATGCATCCAAGAAATTTTGGTTCTGACAAATAGTCCGTACGTCCACACAATCATGTTAGGGGATGTGAAATGTCTGGCTGTCTTTAAAGTTCACGGCATATGCAAATGGTGTTTAACTCGGACATCCATCTTATGATCAATTAATAGCTGTTCAACTAGGGTACCCGGTTCCAGTTTCACATGACTGTATCGCGGGCTTAGGTGCACAAATCATTAAGGTGACGCAAGAGCCATGTGACGTGTTTTCTTAAAGTTCTCCGCTGACCAGTTGTGGTATTCAAGCAAGCTCAGAAAACTCTACTTCAGAAAGAGATTTCTCAGAACGTTTTCAAGAGAGCTTTGCTGTTGGCCTTGGCTAAATCTATTTATGATTACACAGCGTGCTCAATATCTATATCTGTCTTCCCATTGGCTTAAACTGGAAGCATACAGTTAATTTTGCCAACTAATCTGTAACCGCAACAAGGTGCCAAAGAGCTCATTAGCGAAGTAACAGTTTAACTTTATGTGTAAACCTTTTTCTACCCCGAATTTATTTTATTCTCAAATCAACCCTATCTCCCCCCCAAAAAATAACCAGACTCCCCCACCCCTTGAGATCTAAGGGGGTTCACATCCAGGGAATCTAGATTAAAAGGTTTACTTTAAAGTGACACATGAACCTACGAACCTGTCCAACGTTCTCAAAACCTTCATTTTCGTCCTTTTTCTTCATCTGGGCAACATCTGCGTTTTCATAAAAGGCGTTCATTTGCTGCAGCCCTTGATAATGGTTTTCCACAGAAGCCACAGAACAAAGCCCAGAATACAGAGGTGTTCCTCTTTCTCTTGAATAAGGAACAGCATTGTTCTCTTCAACCATCTCAATGTTTTCCCGTTTGTCTCTCCTGGTATTTTGTTTCTTTCCATATAAGTGATACCAGAGCCTCAAACTCACAATCCCCGTGCCCACAAGAGATACGGAAAGTAAAACGCCCAATACAATCACTGTGACTGTAAGTTGCTGAAGATGTGCCTTTGTGCCACCTGAGAAAAAATAGAGGTTGGAACTCTATGACCATGTTTACAACAGCAGGGTCAAGTTCGTAAAAAACGTTAAAACGATACGTCTTTTACGTGTAATATAAGAATAAAAGCAGCGATATTAGTAATGCCCTTTGTATTAGGAGCTGCAAGTGAGGATAAACCCTTGCAATTGATGATGTCAAAGCCATGATGTACGCTATTGACAAGCCTCCTCCTACAGTTTTGGTCCATAACGTACCGGCCGACCTCTTTTAATTTTATTGGTCTTGACCCAGCCGTTCACACAGGAGACATGTCCAGGTTTGCACGCAGCTGCGAAATTTGCAAAAAAATGGAAACTTTGTCAGATCAGTGAAAAGCAGTGAAAGAGGGAAGCTGAGAGGACCCCAGCTTTAAGTGCCGCGCAGGACGCAAGTGAACGCTTGGTCTATTGCATAAAATGGTGTTACCAAAGACGACGGCGGTGACCCCTTTGCGCGAGCCAACAGCGCTCGCAGATGTTCTACATGAGTGCCTTTACCAAGTTGACCCGGCTGGGCAACCAAAGTGTTTATATGGAGAAAAGTTGGTCGGTTTAGGAGAGTGACCCCGCCATCGAACTGAAGGGTAACCCGGCTAGGGGGGTTAGCCTTCTAGTCGAGCCAAACGGTTGCTACGTTCTGTAAGGAAATGTATGAAAAGTTGGTTCGCCCAGAATAGCTCGGGTAGGTGAGTGACCTTTTTACCCTGGACAAGTTTTCTTCACGTAATCGGGGCCAAAACCTATTGCATTTTTAACGGTCTCGTTGCCGTCGCCATAGTTACATCAGGGAGCTTAAGCAACGACGACGGCGACGTCAACGAGAACGGCTTAAGGGCAAAAGGTTAAGATGAGCAAAACAACACCTCTGCTCGTGTATCAAGCTTTTTTGTACATTTCTTTGCCGTCACTGCACGACTACGACGTGAAAATGCCTATTTTCACGTTTTGTTGAGGACGTAAACACGAGGCAACGACTTTCTTCTTCTTTTTCTGAACTTCGATACAGTCTTTTAGAATTCAACTCCAGAAAAGATTGGCAAGATTGACGAAATGAATGAGAGAGAGTAGACTCGATAAAGTTTGAAGCAGCGCGACATCACTTTTTAAGTGACGTTTTGGTAGCCGTCGCCGTCGATTTTGCTTAAGTTCCCTATTTTAATTTCCCCGATGATTGCCTTGCTACGACTGCTGACGCAGTGCGAGAATAGTGATTATGACGATGTTGATGAATGTGGTGATAATGATAATGATGACATGACTCAGTGACGAAACATACAGATCCGTTTAGTCTGGCTTGCATTCCAAGTACCAGCAGATTTTGTGTTTTTCTCCTGTCTTTGTAAGGATAGAGAAACAAAAATAGGAGTTCCTTAACAGTAAGACGGGATGGGGAGGGCAGATAATTAGGCCATTGACTGTAGGTGCTGACACCAGATTGCTTAACCAATAAAGGGATCCAATTGACTTTACCTTTGAATCTTTTTCTTTCTGCGGCTGGAAAATTCGTGGAAAAGTCTCTTTCAGAATCTGACAATGAAACGTAGATAAGGAATTTTAATCATTCTTTGGAATACAAATATAACAAAAATACTTAATATTTTGATGTTAACGCTGGCGATATCAATTTTAAGGCGTTGATTTTAAGTGTCCAGAATCTTCTGGAAGGATAATGGTAATGATGGTGATGATGATGATGATGACGATGATGACGGCGATAATAGGGACCTCAGGTAACGACGACGACAACAAAATCGTCGAAAAACAATTGGTTTTATGAGCAAAACAACAGCTCTGCACGCGCCGTGCATCACGCTTTTTAGTACATTTCTTTGACGTCCACTGCACGACTACGACGTGACACCTCTCAATGCGACGATTTATGGAGGAAGTGGACATACTACGACAAATTTTCCTTTCCTTATTTGAACATGTATAAAGCTCTTAAGAATTCAACTCCAGGAAAAGTCGCCTACATTTGACAAATTGAGCGGTTTCAAATAGACGCGATAAAGTTTGAAAGAACGCAAATCCATTTTTTTAGTGATGTTTTCACTGCCGTCGTCGTCGTCGTTGCTTAAGGTCCCTAATGATAATGATGACGACGACGATAATGATGACGATGACGATGATGAGGATTTCGACGACATGATGGTAATAACGCTCCAGCCATTGATGACGCCGCATTACGATTAGAATGATGATAGTAAAGATGATGGTTGTTGGTAATTACGATGATGATGGTGATGATGATGATGACGATGATAAGGAGGAGGAGGATGCTTAAGTCCCATTAAGTAATGGGCCTGGAAAGCTGTTGTCGGTTACATTAAAGATCGAATTTTCAGTAGTTTTGCAGGTCATATTATAAAAGCATCAGTTAACCAAACAAAATGGACTGGTTTGTTGGCTAGGAGCCGCCCTTTTATTCTTTAAATATTGATTTGAATATTTGATTTTGGGGCCGAAAAGTTATGCGATTCTGCAGGGAAAAAATTTCCCGGATTACACGAGGCGAGTGCTTAGTGACAAAATTTCCCGGATTACACGAGGCGAGTGCTTAGTGGAAAAATTGCCCGGATTACATGGGGTGGGTGCTTAATTGATCATTTTCAGTATACCAGAACTGAAACTCAAAGGAGCCCTTAATCCATAAATAACTCGTGGATAACTTATTGTTAAAAAAATAACAATTTGGCTTGTTATGTGGTTAAGTCTATTCTCGTCCCGTGATTGCTCAATTTGCGGTCCATAACTTACTGTACAGACCAAAATTCTTAAAATAAATGGCCATTGTGCAGTTAACCAAGCCCTTAATCTAGTCTTTTTTTAATGAGAACGAAGTTGATGAAGAAAGTGCATCGTAAACTTACCGAGGAAGAGAATTTTAGTCAGTGTCTGAAAGTTTTAGCGCAGGTCACAACTGAAAAGACGAGAATGGACTAGCAGGGATTCGACACGTTTTGCCAAAGAAAATTAACGAGCGAATCCTTCGACAAAGGCAATAAACTTACTTTGACAAGTGTCTTTGCTATTTGCAGTGTTTTTCATTATTTTTTTTTTTTTACAAAGACCAACGAAGGAAAGATGAAACCGACTTCGAGACAGACATGGTGTCCAGTTTCCAAGTGCTCCAGTGTTACATTGGCGAGCTAAACCTTACAGTGCTCTTAGTTTTGACTGAGTAAACTTTTTCAGTATGGCGCATTTTTTTTCACTTTCTCAGAAACCCTTTGTTATGTGCTATTGTTTTCGTGAGCCAATACAACTTTCTTTTTTGACGCCTGTCAAATGACTGTCAAATCGCGTGTCCTGTTCTTTTTTCCGGTCCCCCAAACAGGAAGCCATATAATAAACATCTTATTAGCCTCCTTTTCTTCGTCCGTACCCTCGCCATAAATCGATGGAAAAAAAACTCGGTCCGTAATTTTTAGTACGGACCGAGAACTAGGCTAATAAGACGTATTTACGATCGTTATATTCCAATGCCACTGCTTGGCTTGACTCCTGTAATCAGTCGTACTTCAATAGTACCAAGACACAGCTGTAATGTTTTCGCTTTCGAAAGATTTGACGGTAATATTTTGCTGGAAAAACTACGGGTTCTCGGTGTCGGCGCTAAAAAGGTTTTCCTGTAGAGTTCCCCAGGGTTCATTACTAGGTCCTTTGTTGTAATAAATTATAATTATTGTGATCAGACATACCTTTCGACCCCGCTGTTTTTTCGTCTGATGAATTTGTGTACTGACCTTTTTCTGAAAGCAAGTTTTAAAACTGTCATTTTACTTCCCTTTTCGTTACTTTTAAACAATATCAGTTTTTACGCATGCACAAAACTCCTAACTGAAACCCCGGATAAAGTTATCTTATAAAACCTATGGACTTAAATCCCTTACCATTAAATTTTTGAAACAAGCAAATCTAATCAAACCAGAGACACTACCCATAACTACTTGCACTGATTTCCCCTTAATTTCCTTTTTCTTATATTCTTGATAAAGGAAGAACCCTCTCCCTGAGGACTATTAGGCCGCCAATATATCTTGATTTCATGGTATCAATTTATACTTATAGCATATTTGAAAAATTTATGAAAAAGACTTTAATCCCAATTTTTTTTTAATCAAAAAGTATCTAATATAAATTTATGACTTTATACAATATGGATTTCGGAGTAAGCACAGTGCTTCCGTGGTAATGGTATGTTATACTCGACTTTTGTATACAATACAAAACAGTCTAACTCCGAAGGTAAACAACTAATTTTAAAAAAATTCAGTCAGATTTTGTTATTAGCCAATCTTTGTTCTCGACAGTTATGCAAACCCTCGGATTTGTCTCGGGTTTGCAAAACTGTCTCGAATTCTCCCAACCCTTCTCGTGTATAAGGCTATGCAAACAAGGGAAACGTTTTCGATTGCTTAAATACAACGCCAATGATCTTTACAAATCTAAATCAGGCCTCAACTGTAATTTTTCACAATCTTTTCCGTTTAATTTTGTTTCAATCTCCTGCTAAAACTGAATACAGGTAATAGCTATTTTGACCCCGTTCAGGGCTGCACCATAATAATTATTGCATTTGGTAGTACCTGTAATGCACACTACACATGCGGCCGCGTCGTAGGAACAGTATTTGCCGCCTTTGGGAGCTACCACATGTTCACACTTTGTCAATGACATCTCGTTTCCCTTGCACTGTAAGTTAAATATCAATTTTTTTTGCCGGAAATCCGAGGATGTAGCTGCTGCGACAGCTCCCTTAAACCCAAGTTGACGACAAACTACGTTGGCACCCTTTAAATCCCAGTAGTAACCGTATCTACACACTCCTCCCCAGGTTCCATTGACGTACACTTCCACTCGGCCTTGAGACGAATCGTTACCCCAACCAACCAATCGAACTGTACATTGAGAGAAAGTTTAATAGGCTGTATTATTAAGTGTGCCGGTTGAAATACATCGACCTTTACCTTGTACTCAAGAGTAAACAAAAAACAACAAAATTCTTCTGAGTGGGTCGACATAGTATAACAATGTACTTGCATGAGAGCAAGGGGGTGAAGTACATCTAGCCAAAAATGAACTGTAAAATCTAGAGAGGGGTAAATACATGCAGCCACATCCTAGAGTAATTACGTGATCAAGTACTATATAATTGTAGAATTAATTTATAATTGTGGGGGGAATTTAGTTTACCTTGAAGGTTCCTTAAAAGTTCATAAACATCTGCCACATAATCACATTAAGAAACAAAATTAGTTACGCCATTTGTTTACCTCAACTATACATCTTAATTATTTAGTTTGTTACTATTACTACATATTTGCGGTAGAACCCCGGACGAACTCTGAAGGGAAAGGAAAAACAGTTCGAGTTAGCGGGGAATTCGAGTCATCCGAGTAAATAAATGATCGTTCGGAAGATGATTATGAGGAAGGAAAGTACTTCATGACTAAACTTACTGCAATTACCAAACCAAATACATGTAATATGAAAAGTTCAAAAAGATATTTGCCACTTTTTCTTTTACCTTTCCCTTATGTTCTTTTACTTTTAGTTTCTTGGGTTTTAGTTTTACCTTTTGGTCGACATATTACGCCAGCCTTTGCCTTGCAATCATGAGATCCCAAACCGCCATGCTTGCAGAAAAAGAGAGAACTTTCGTTTCCAGTACACTGCATGTTATTAAGCCACACAGCAGGTTTTGTCTGCATAGTTTTTTCGCTGTCATAAAACGCTGACAGTGATCCGTTGAAGTCCATCATTCTGCAAGCCACGTCAGCATCTTTTTTGTCCCACTGATCGGCACAAACCCAGTGCCAAGTCTTGTTGTAATAAACTTGTACCAGTCCTTCTCGGGGGGATTGCCGTCCTTCCACCAAACGAGCTGATGGATAGAATAGAAACAAGCGAGTGTTTATTAACGTTTGCTTGCTTGTCTTGCGATAGGTACTTTTTGCAGATGATAAAATTTTTGGCAAAACAATATAAACAGATTCACTGTTTTATAACTTTTTGTACCTGTTCTGCATACCACACCAGCGTCATCAGAGTGATATCTACAAGAGCTGGAATACCACACGCCTTGTCCACAGTCTGTTAATGAGCTTTCATTCCCAATGCACCGTAATTGAAAGTACCAAATGTTTCCTTTTCCCCGCCCAAAAACTGTATATATCTTAGTCAATGCAGACTGAGCTCCTTCAAAGCCAAGTTGATGGCAAACTACATTGGCATCCCTTAATTTCCAGTTGTTGCCACACACTGTTCCCCATGTTCCATTATAGAACAGTTCCACGCGGCCTTGCGATGACACATTACGTCCACCAACCAATCGAACTGCCGTGTAAAGAAGACTTATCTGAACATATAGGGTTTAGTTTAAGCAGTTCTGTTTCCAGGACCAGAAAACTGGGGCTGGGAACTATGTTGCCGTACACTGCGGTACATGCATGTATGGTTCCAAAGTCAGAGTTAAGGCATGGGTTGAAAGGCTAAAAAGACCCCCCACAGAGAATGCAAATAATGACGCAGAAGGATCCATATAAAGGGTTCCACAAAGATATGATAAGAAATATCTCATTAAAATAGTTTTGGAAAATTCATCCCAGGTATCACGTGACATTCCTTGGACCATGACGTCACAAAACATGTTTTCTCAAAGGGGGCAAGGCTGTTAAACTTCAGGCTAAAAATACTTGTCATCAAATTATCAGGCTGTCTGGATTGTCAATTAGCCTTGCAGGGTGGATTAAAGCATTTTTATTAAGAGTTATTATAGTCTTTTATAAGTCACGTGACCTGTATCTTTACGGCGTAATCATTGCTCCACTTAGGCATACACGCAGGGCTATTTCATAATATCCAGGCCATGGGAAAAACACTGCTGCCTAAGAATATTTGCTGCTCTGTCATTTCCTTTCCCCCGCTTTGACCATTAACAGGAGCCCATCAAATGGAGCCTCCATCTCCCATACAAGCCCTTGGAGTCAACTCTTTCCCGAGTAGATTTATAATTAGAACGGTTCCAAGGGGAGACTTCGCGCGCCGACGGTGGGAAGAGCCAATCACAACGACGAAATGACACTGCTATTGTACTTCATCAAACAGCAGGAAATTCGGTGTTGACAGGCCAAACGCAATCATAAGCTAGTGAAACGTGACATAAGCGTTTTCATCCCTCAGAGATTTTCTTTCTTTTCTTTCTAGCGTGTAGATTATACTGTGGAGAGTTTTGAATTCTGACTATGTTAATCTGCTTGTCTCACATTAAGAGGCCATGAAGCTGGTCTATTACATGCATAATGATTAACTAGAACCTCCAGTCTGAAGTTCCGTCAGGATTCGTTTTCTTTAACCAATTTTTTTTAGCGTTAAGGTTCTTATTTCGGCTAAACGATTCAATATTAATCAAATTTCTAGTTTTTCAAGGTTTTTTTTCCGAAATGCGTTTATCTGAATAAATACTTGTAATCCTTGTGGTTGTGGTCGTCAGCTAGTGTGATGATTCCCTGCTATGTTTTGTAACGCCGGGCCCAGACATTGTTTTCTTGAAAAAAAGTGATCTACGGATGCGAATTCGAAGGAAGGAATTGAGCCTAAACTTCTACATTAACTGCTGAGAATTGTCCTGCTAGTCAGTCATAATTCTTTTGGCGCAGATACAATATCTATTTTTTTTTCTTGAGATAACTGGGACTTTGGACTGGAGCGCGATGTCACAAATTCCTCCGTTAGCAAATTACTTTTAAGTAAGCTTCACGGTCGAGCAACTGTTGTCTTCTGTTCAACTTTTCAAGTGCCAGTTTTATCAGGCAACTCTCATGGTGATACAAGTCAGTTGTAAAGAAAGACTGCAGTTTCTCAAATTTCGGAACTGAAGCATTCCTCGTTAGTTGCTACTTAGGTCATCGCTTTTGCACGCGGTGCTTAACTGGCGAAATCCACTCCACGGTGATGACAAAAATCAAATGATCCTGGCACTTTTTCGGCGCTGGTGATCGAAAAGTTCCAAATCATCCACAGAACGCTTAATCGTCGACCCGTTTCACGGTGCCTGCTTAAATGTGGGATGTCTGACGGCAACAAAAAAAACACACTCGCAAAGATAACCTTTCCGTGATCCTCAGTTCGCTGCCTTTGTACCGTCGCTCCCTGCTCAGTCTCAGTCGGGTAATTCATTAACTTTTATTTCATGATACCCAGATCCCAGCGGCTGTAAATTGTGAAAATGGACGTATAGTAAAAAAGGAAAACGGTCGAAGGACGGGATCTGAGTTCAACTTCATCCAACGTCATTTTTTCTCACGGACATACGAGACTCACGGAAATATGAAACTTTTCGCCGGAAACAAGCCGTTCTATTTATAAATCTACTTGGGAAAGGGTTGACTCAAGAAATTAATAGAGATGGAGGCTCCATAGACTGTTCACAGTCCCCTATTTTTTCGTGAGATCGTTTAGATATACCACGTCTTACCGTCACGGGTATCTTGATTTTCAAAGGTACCGAAGGGGCGGGCGTCGGAGATTATAGCTCTGAGGGGGGGGGGGGGGGGGGGGGAGGGGCGAGAAAAATAGAGGGACTGTAATAACATAACTGCAGCTCGCGTTCACTGAGCGCGTTGTACAAGCAACGCATGTGTTTGATTGGTCATTATACAATAGATGTTAATTTGCGTTGACAACGGGTTTAATCTAAGTTGCCGACATTGACAAGTCGTTGACAAGTCGACGTTTCCATAAAATGTACGCTTTCATACCATAAGGCACATCTTGCGCAAACACGCGAAGGATTTTTTGCATTTTGATTAGGAAAATGTTTTCTTGTGCATGTTTGCCGATTTTATTTCGAGGAATGGCCCAGAAACAGTATAGAATCACTGTTTCGAAAAACACGCGCGTAATCGATGCTAAATGTGTCTGGCATGTTTTTCATCACCAGCGGAGTTTCTTAATTAATGAATGGTAAAAGGCGTGAAATTCCTCTCACGCCTCCTGAACGCGAGCTGCAGTGATGTTATTACAGTCCCTCTATTTTTCTCGCTTCCTCCCAAACCGCCCCCGCCCCCGCCCCCTGAGTAGTTTTGACACTCATGCAAGATGGCAGCCCGTCACGCAAAGCGCTCGATCTCGACGTTCTTACGGAAAAATGGAGGACTGTGAACAGTCTAGAGGCTCCATTTGATGGGCTTCTGCCATTAACGATCATTTGTAGGTCACGTGACTAAAATTTCAACAATAATTATGTCACATATTCTTAAGGCTACTACTGAGCTAAAACTGTTTGCCAAGTTTCATGACGGCTGATCAAAACAATCCGTTTCAAATGCCACTTCGCCAATTTGTACACAAACCGTATGCCCCATGAATCCGCATTTGCATGCAAGGTAGAGTCGATAAGTAAAAACATGACTATATATATGCACTAAAATCGCACTTACAACGGCAAGACAAACGTAAAAACTATTTTAGTTTGAAACAGACATCAAAATAAAACCACAAAGTTATGTCCATCAAAACAAAAACAAAGACTGGCACTGAGATTAAAAAAGAACAGTTTACAATAAGCTTGTAATGGTGGCCATGACTCTATTGTTATTGCAAGCGTAGTGTTCTATTCTATAAAAAAAAGACAAGCAAACCAAATTAAGCTATATAGAAGTACTTTTGTAGGGTCTTGTAAAGCTGGATTATACAATGAATGCTTAACTTAAAATAATGGTTATTACGTCATTAGCAGTTACCATGGCAACGTATCCTGAGGCTTTTTTTGGATGTACTTTTAGCTTCTAGCACTGTTTACCAGAAAACTAGGCCGGTGAACCCTACTTTCTTTTTGGACGATAACTTTAAAAAATTAAGAAAAAAAATTGGAAAATGGACAGTGACCTTCTTCCCCAGGAATTTGTTTCCTAACAAAAGATTAAAGCAATAAAAATAGGGGTTTACTGGACTTTTTTTCTTTTGACTTGTAAAATACTTCGAGATTTCATCAATTCCTACGCGCATTTTCGGGCTTGCAACATCTAAATTCTAAAAGAACATGCCGGTTACTCATGCGCTGTCCTAACTACCGCTGACTGTTGTGTGTACACTTGCATGCATCTATTACACGCGTCTAATTCAGTTTACGCGTTGTTACTTGGTTTTTACGTTCGGTAAAATAAACCTTTGGCAACTTGAACCATTGCCTTCTAGACTGACTTTTCAACATCAAGGGTCAAAGCGAATTGGCAAAGACAAAATTGTTCGCATGCTAGAGACTGTAGGGTCGATCGACTTAAAGCTTTGCGGTAAACATGATCCAAACGACGAAACTGTACGGTACGGTAGCCAAGAAGATAAAGTGTGTTTAACTGCGGTAGAAGTCTAGCTTTTTTTTTTTGTACCTCTTGCTAGTATTTAGAGCGTCTTTTCAATCCCTGTCACGATCGTTTACAGTGCAATGCAAGTATTCCTTTTGAAACTTACACTTTGAGAGAAGATACTATGAAGGAACTCTTTACAGTGTACTAGAGTCAGATAAACGCGGAATTGTATTTCCCTATCTTACCTTTTGATCTGCAAATTACACCAGCTTTCCTCAATCCCGGCTCACAGTTGTGTGATCCTAGACCGTCGTGACGACAATCAAACAGAGAACTTTCATTTCCAAAACAATTAATTTTGTTGAGCCAGACCTTGAAATTTGTCTTAACATCTTTATGACTAAACTTTAATGATAATGAGCCATTAAAGTCCATCATTCTGCAAGCCACATCAGCATTTCGTTTGTTCCAATGATCTGCGCAAACCCAGCCCCAAGTATTGTTATGGTAAACTTGCACTAGTCCTTCACTGGGTGTCTGTCCTCCGACTAAACGAGCTAAAAATTAGAATAAAGACTATAAAGAAAAAGCATTATATATGAAGCCCAAGCTCAGCAGCAAACAGCATAGGTTTCAGATAACTATGCGAATTTTAAACCTCTCACTAGCTATTATACCGTCCAACTTCAATTGTGCGACATTTCGGAACTTTGGACTCGACAGGAAGTCACGCATTAAGAACAATAGAATTTTGACAGTTAAAAGTAATTTGCATAACCTCAACGCGCATGCTCTCCAGCTGACATAGTCCCTTTAAGTGACAACCCCTGACTCCAGTAAACACCACGTCCAAACGTTTGAAACGTGCTGTAAGCGACTCTAAGAAACATTTTTTTTTTCTAAACTGTTAAAATGTCACATTTTTCTGTTTTGTCAGTGCTTTGTTGTTTACTTTCAAACCGATGTTTTATACCGAACCTACGTACTTTCCCTATTATAGGTGATCTGTTTTTATATGGGGTTTATGATCATGACTCCTTTACAGATTATCCTTTGGCCTTTGGCCTTTGACCATAGATTGTGATAAATAAATAAATAGAGCGCCTCTTCCAGGTCTGCTCACTGTGCCCCTGCTGAGAATGACATACCTTCTAAGTAGACTTTTTAATTTATAAAATTGCCACCAATCTATGTTCCTGTGGCATAACTGAGTGAGCTCACTAGAACTAAATATTTCTCTCATTTTAGTATTTATGTCAGATTGCAATGTAATTGAGTACTTGCCAGTTAATACAACTTTATATTACAAAAACCTTATGTTCTTCTAGCTGTTTCCCCTTGCCGTTTAGGTCAACGGTCAAGTGCACGTGGTCATAGTGAACTACTGCTGTGTGTGAGGTGTGGTTAATAAACTGTTGTGTGGTTATTGAACGATCGCAAAAGATCATGGTCTCTTGACAAGAAACATCTAGTGACAACATATTGTGTTGCTCCTATTGTTTCTTAACACGCCTAATTTCACGTCAAAACAAAAAAAGATTCGTCACCTGTAATGCATGTCACATACGCTTCCTTTCTGTCATAACAGTAGCTTGACCACCCGTTGTGATAACAATTTGTTAAGTCCATCTCATTTCCTTCACATCTTGGACTTCGAAACCACATTTCTCTTTGGCCCGAAGCACGTCTTCTGCTTTGTGAGGTTCTGGCTGTCACCAGAGCCCCTGGAAATCCAAGCTGACGGCAGACTATGTTGGCATCCGTGAAATCCCAGGAGTAATCACCACACACTGGTCCCCAGGTTCCATTATAAAACACCTCGACTCGGCCCTTACTGCCATAAGGTTCAATGCTGTTATCACCAACCAAATGGGCTGTCGTACAAACAAAATCTTTTGAGAGTTCTAATTTCTAAATTTCTAGTTTGGGATCGAAAAACAAAATTGAACATTGATTAAAATATACCTGTTTTACCATTTTTGATAGAATCTTTTCATGATTTGTTTTCTTTTGGTAGAATTTTACTGGCATCAGTACTATCGCGAATTCTACAATCTGAATGGTCAAAGACACTAATGATCTACAGTAAAAACCCGCGAGTAAGAACATGAAAATTAAGAACCTGTTTGCCTAAAATTTGCCATTTATATCCCCTATAAACAAGAACCTGTTTAGCCTCGAAAATGAAAAACAGGTTCTTATTTTTTTAAATCATATTATTGAAATGCATCTGCAAAACTGTGCAAGAATCCTGTTTGGAGAATTAGGAACTTGGAATTGCTGTGCAAACAAAAGTTCTAATTTATTGATGTAATAAAAAAATAAAGTGCAAAAGGTTAACATCGTTGTATCGCATTTTGAAATTGACAAATAGGCTGATTACCATCTTGTTTTGTAGCTTGTTTTTTTATTTATTTTTTTTACAGAAATAAGAACCTATTTAAGAACCTAAATAGCCTAAAATTGTGTTAACTACAATTTAAATAAGAACCTGTTTAGGCTAACTCCAGAAAATGTAGGTTCTTACTTGCAGTTTTTTACTGTATGCGTGTTAGAAAGTGAGTAGCAGGCACAGGCAACCCAGGCTATGTGGTGGAACCACAGTGTGGTTCTAGAGTAAAATTACAGTGTTTGTATGGGGTAAAAATACGATCCTAAAATTTGTAGAAAGTATTAAATAAAGGAAAAAATGAAACTTGCTCTACAGTCAATTGTTGGTGTCCTTGATGCTCAAACGAATTTTTGTGATAATTTGTTTAATCACCCTCCATACAATATAATACACAAGGTAGGAGGCACGAGATGACATCTCGGCCGCCATGCTCCCTTTCCAACACACCTTTTTCCACGAAATTCGAATAAAACGGTAAATAAACATGCTAGGATCGTAGAAATAGGGTAGCATTAGATATAGAAAAGATAAAGCTTCCCCAGCTAAAGAAACAAATCCAGCAGACTTTGACAAACTCGACGGATGTAAACCAAAAAGGCTGAAAGTCGTTGCGCCCAAGTGGCCGGGCCAAGGAGATGAGGCGTGGGCACTGTACAAATTAAATCCATCCCGGGTGTCCTGAGGTGACCTTTCTAGGGACCTATACATAGCTTGCACAAAGTTAACCTCCCCTGCTAGAAATACATTTGATCGAGGGAGCAGGCTGACTTTTTGACTCAAAAACAAAACAATCATGGTAACATTAGATCTTGAACTTCAATCGAGCATTTTTTTTGTCTAAGGAAACAGAGGGGCGACCGCAAGGTTAAAAAAATATCAGAAAGTATTTGAATAAATTGTTATTATCATTTCATACTATATTATTATTTTTGATGTACCATGTCACATCTTCAATTCAGAGTGATTTAATTCATACTCACTATTCTCAGGCATTGATCCGTTGTTTATAGAAAAATGTAAAGCAATAATCAATTAACAGTATTAATTTTTAAATCTAGAAATAACTTCCAATCTGTATAAACCGACTAAAGACAATATTACGCTATAATTTTAGATATTTTCCTACCTTTTGGTTTGCACTTCACACCAGCCTTTCCTTTTCCTTTACAGTTTTGTGATCCCGCCGAAATGTCGTGGTGGCCGCACAGGAGAAGAGTAGATTCTTTTCCAGTGCATTTTATGTTGTTAAGCCACAACCCGACTTCCCTTTTTTCCTCGTTTTCGTACTTGATAGATGCTGCTGTTGATCCTTCAAAATCCATCATCCTGCAAGCCACATCAGCAGCCTGTTTGTCCCACTGATCTGCACACACCCATACCCATGAAGTATTAGCGTAGACTTGCACTAGTCCTTCCCCATGTGATTGTCCATGCACTAAACGAGCTGGTGGAAAAAAAACTAAACCACTAACGAAACGATCGGTCTTAACCGAGGTTAGACCACCGCATCGGTAGCGAGCTCTGTTCTGCAGAGCAGGAGGTCGCGAGTTCGATCCTGGGACCAGGAAAACACAGTCTGTGTCCCTTGTAATATATAGATTTAGCCAGGGCTAAAAGCGAAGCTCCCTTTAATAAATTCATAATTTAAATCAAACAATAAACTTGTAATCCACAGATCAGGGCACATTCATTTGACTTTTGAGGCAAAGGCTAAGTTATTTTAGAGAAAAATAATTTGACAGTCCAAGAGTGAAACAAATTTTACATCGAGTTATTAAATAGTCTTATTTGTACACCCAAAAATAGCAATCATACATGTTCGATCACAGTAGATTAGGCCTGGAAAACAAATAGACCTATTCGTGCATTGTATTTGCATTAGCTGTTGCATCCGTGGCATTCACCAGTCTCTCCAACATTGCTCCGTTAGAGAGACTATGGATAATTGGACAACCCCGAATATAATTTTAAGAAACACACGCGCCACGATAGTCCTTGGTGGCAGCCAATTTACTCGTTGCATTCCTCTGTCTAAAAGAGAGGCCAAAATAAAAAATCGGGCCGGATTTTTTGTGTTCGACAAGTTTAATTTGCACTCATTCAATATCTACGACGATCAAAGCAAGCGCTTCCTTTGCACAACAAATTATGGCATTGAATTATAAAACGTTTTCATGAAGAGAATTCTATAATGCCGGGACTTTTCAGTTAGATAAATCTGGTCCTATGTGATATTCAGGGTAATAATTATGGGCTTTTAATGAAAACGATAAAAAAAATCACTTTTCGGCCAGCGGGACGGGTTCTCACTTTTGACAGGCACCAAATTTGCAGTGCGATTAATAAAGTTACCATTTGCGCTTCAACATGATAGAGAAATTGTTATGGTTAGGTTTTATTTCCCTTTATTTATTAAGCTGTGTATGGTTTTGTTATGTGTAATCTTTAAAAGCGAGTGATATTTACGCCCGGCGTTTTGAGTATTCCTGCATGCGATGTTTATGTTCGACTGGAAACAACCGGTGCAGCGATAAAAATTGCGAGAGGGACTACTAACAATCAATTCAATAAATATAATTCGGTGAAACATGTAGAGAGACAATAATTTTCATTCACGAAGAGAAGTATTGAGAGTAAAGTGTCTCTGAAAATCATCAGGTAAGCATAAGCCTATTTATGTTTTAAGCGGGCTTCCCGGTGTTTGCTCCTTTTCAAGATGAACTTGAGCCAAGGTAATCGCTCAGAGCTTTCTGTTTACAGCCAAAATCATAACTAAATAATCGTCGGAACCTTTTCTTCGAATTTGCGGTCAAAAAATGTCTAAAGGCTTTTTAAACCTGATACTATTGTAGGTTATATCATTGCTCGTGTATAAACTTAAGCCGTATAAACCATACGCTCGACTTCAGGAAACCGAACAAAAACACACATCAAAGACAATAATTGCTCAGGCTTACCAGTCGAGAAGCTGCTTCTGAAGGTCATCAAGTGTTCCAGAATCGCTTGCGACTTTTCAACCCTCTTACGCCTCAAGCAAGGGCAAGTGAGTAAGCTCATTTTTGAACACGATGCCTTTCGAAATCGGGTTTCCAATGACTTTGACAAGCGGTGCATTTGTCAAAAAAAAGCAGAATTTACAAACCAGCCATGAATAACAGAACAATCTTGATAGCACCTGTATTTCATTTTGTACACCAAGTAGAAAAAGACAGTTTAAAACATCATCATCCTCGGAGACCCAGGGGCAGATAGTGTGGACGAGGGAAAGTCTAAACGGGCGGAAAAATATATATGGAAAGAACAAAAGTAAAGAACGGCGAGAAGAGCACCTGAGGACAATGTCTTACCAGACCAGTTCCAAACGGTCGCCGCCGTTCTGCCTTCTGATTGGTGCCAGAAAAACACAAGTTTTCTGGCACCAATCAGAAGCCAGACCGGCGGCGACCGTTTGGAACTGGTCTGGTAAGACATTGTCTCCAGGGGCTCTTCTCGCCCTTCTTTACTTTTGTTCGTTCCATATATATTTTTCCACCCGTTTAGACTTTCCCTCGCCCCCTTTATCTGCCCCTGGGTCTCCGAGGATGAAACATCACAAGATGACACAAAACTCTGTCAGCTCCAGCTATCAGTAAGCAAGTTACCAGACGCTGCATAAATTTCCGCATGAACTCACCTGTCAAATTTTGACCAATCAGAACATAAAAATCGGACGTAGAGCGTGATCAACGCGTGACAGTGAGAAAAGTCAAAAGCGATTGCCTTCCCTGCATGTAAATGTAAAAGCCGGTTGAATTTTCCTCGTCCGCGGTCAGTTCGAAATCAACATTTTAAAAGTGCGGCTCATGAACACGACTTATTTCATATGCATTTTAAAAAAATTGAACTTGAGCCTGCGATCATTTGAAAAGTAGCAACTTGTCGGCGGATACCTTAAAAACACTCGAACCACTTCTCGAACTCAGTGGGTCGATACCTGAGCCCGCGATACTGGTCGGCAGAAACACTATTTTGACAGCCGTCAATTAATCAAAACATGGATGTACAATATCAGCAGGTTGCAGGCTCCCAAACTAGCTGGAAAGTGTGAGATTAAACATTGGTATATCTGTGGTGCAGACGGACGGAAGGTCGAGTGGTCGGTGTACGGTCACGTGATTGCCGAATTTTCTGGGATGGATAGATTTTCTAAGCTATGGGGCTCCAAATTAAACCCGTGATCAAATAAAATATCAGCGCAAAACTTTAAACACTACGTGACCTCAATGGATAGAAAAATGAGCCCGCGATACACTCAGATAATGATGGTCAGCGTATACTCTAGTTTGACAGCTGTCAATTAACCTTTATTGGAATGGCGAATATTCGAATTAACAGCCTACGAGTGTGAGTAAGACATATCCGTCCGGCATGTATTGGAAAATGGCAGATCCTGTACCTGAGCGAACCTGAGCCCACGTTATTAGTTTTCTAATAGTGGTATGCACATGTCCCATTTTGACAGCTGTCAATTGACCTTAATTTGGCTTGCCAATATAACTTTAAACGACTGTCAGCCAACTGACAGCCTTGCCCAGCGTAGTTTCGTTTATATGTTGAATTGGTAAGTGTGACATATTATATCACCTTATATGTAGGGGCAAAACGACTGGTCTTTCATCTGAGCCCTCGAGATGGTCATGTGTCAGCGGATGTCTGATTTTGACAGGTGTCAATCTAATCGTACTCATACGGATGGCTTACATAAATAAGAGGCTAGTCAAGTTGTGCAAGATCGATTGTGACATTTAACATCGGCTTTCATGAAGTGTGTGTACGGGTGGGCGAACGGGCGGGCGTACGCTACGTCATAACCAAATTTTCTCGGATGGATAGTTTACCAAATTTTCTTACCCATGGTGCTCCGCTGCGCGCGCGCGAGAGCTCCGCTAATAACTTAGAAATGAAGGTTATTGCGCGTGCCTTTGCCTTTCGAACTATATCAGCTTCCGAAGTTCGGGTCTGTGCGGAAAGCCAATACATTTATAGATCTGAGATTCGTCTTTTTTTCGTCTACTCTCTTCTCTCGTTTCTCTTGGTCCACGTTATTCTTTGGCTGGTCATTTTCTATGCTTCATTTCGCCGAAGGGGGAAAACGCTTTTAAGATCGTAGGATTAGTTTGAAGGAAGTGCGGGTAGGATTGGCTCTAGATTTTAGGTAGGAAACATCTCTTCCTGAGTTACTTGTCAAAGTATTCTATGATTAAAATCGATGAAACCACAAGCGATACAAGGGACCTGATTCCGCACGAGCGGTGACGGGAACTTTAAGTTGATTAGCCAGTGGTCAATAGTAATTATATCAAAATGTATCTTAAGCCCTAGTTAAAGGACACCCATTGGGATTTCCTTGTAGCGTTTACTTTCTTGTACTTAGTTAGGTGTTAGGTATGTAGAGCAGATTCCCATCCACAATTAAAATGGATTTATCCCTGTTCTTTAAGATAGGTCCAAGGATCTTGATAGGTCTTAATATGTGTCAAAGATCCTATAATTACCTGTATAATCGCAAACTACACTTGCATCTTCATCGTTGTAACAGTTTACTACTCCCCAACGTCCGTTCCTGCAGTCTCTTAGTGAATTTTCTCTCCCTGTACACCGTACGTTATTCATCCATATTTTCCCTTTTTGCTCCTCAGAATCCGATGTTTGTCTTGCCGCTTTCAAAGTTCGATCAAATCCCAGTTGTCGGCATACTACTTTGGCGTCTGTAAGGTCCCAGCCATAACCACAAACTCTTCCCCATGATCCACTGTAAAAAACTTCAACTCGGCCCCGGTGGGGGGCTACTTCACTTTCGCCTACCAACCGAACAGCTAAAAGAATAAAATAGCAATCACAATTTAAAAAATTGAATCACATCCTGGTTCCCAGTCATAATTGGAGCTTGGATCCAACGTGTAACCCTTTTCAAGTAGTGCCTGTATCAACTGGCTCCTATATAATAAATAACAAGGCCGAGTTTAGAGGATATCAGTTTGACTGATAGCTACCCCCTTAAGAGTAGCTTTCGACAGAGCAACATGTAACATAAGTGCAAACTGTTAGGACGAAGAAGACATGGCCAAAATTATACGACTTAACATCACGGTCCAATGCATGACGCGATCGACCATCTCAACTAAGAAAGAGTTTTAATCTCAGCGAGCATAATCTCATCATTTTTTAATAAGAACTTATAGTTGGCGATCCGGCTGGGGTTTGAACTCACTACAGCATGATCACTGCCTCCCGCCCAAACTGAGTGGCTGATCAGCCACTCGGTTTACGAACAAGAGTTAACTGTTCGCAGACACTTTCCTAACAATTTCAATTTCAATTGTGCACCTTTCGTTAGCTTCTTCTAAAAGATACATCTTTATTTTTTTTGCCAGGTGCTTTTCTCAACGGTTGCTAGAATTTGGCCCGCATTTACAGTATCGAAGATGTCCACGACCGTGTAATAGTTTCTGCAGGGAATGCATTTTTATAATCTTCAAGATATCCGCCTATGGTAATCTTTTCAATGTTGACCGAATTTTTATCTGACTCCAATAACCGTACCTACATTATCAAGTTCTAAAAGTTCTAAAACCTGTAGCTCTTTCCGTTGGAGTTGACCAGTTTTCTCTATCTTCGCGGGGTAGTTCTCTATACCAAAAAGAATGTTTAAAAACCTGAAAACCAAGTACCACTAAACCGTGGCGGACCCAAGCGAGGATATCTAGTCAACATTTTTGTGGATACATTTAACTTTTTTACCTGGATCGCACACTATGCCCACGTCTTCACTGTGATCACAGTTGTTCTTTCCCCACCCGTTATGACGGCACTCTGCTAATGATCTCTCAGTTCCTGTACAAAGCACATCATCCATCCAAATTTTCCCTTTTCCAATGCCAAAAGTCGCGGACGAGTACACTTTCACAGCTAATCCAGATCCAAGCTCACGACAAACGACATTGGCGTCTGTAAGGTCCCATCCGTCATCACATACTGTTCCCCAGGTGCCATCGTGAAACACTTCTACTCGGCCCTGTAGGATAGACTCTGTACCATCTGCCAGCCGTACAGCTAACAAATGGCATAGAAAATTTTGCGTGAGCTTTTTTGTCTGCTATAAGGGGGTTCGCCTAGATTTTCTAGGTGCAATATATTGCAGGTTTGCGATGACGACTATGACGTTTCTATCAACACTGCCACGAAGAAAGTGTCACAACAACCGTATTAGTTAAGCAATAGAAAACGTTTTCCATGTTTGCATAGCCTAATATAATCACGAGGGGGGTTGGGAGAATTCGAGACAGTTTCGTAAACCCGAGACGAAGTCGAGGGTTTGCATAACTGTCGAGAATTCTCCCAATCCCTCAAGTGTTTATATCAGGCTATGCAAACACAGGAAAAAAGTTTTCTATTGCTTTTATAAAATAACTCTCCCGAGAAAAAAACACAAACTCTTTGTTACGGTCCTGATTATAAAAGAGAAATTCTTACAAGTCGCAGTCTTATACACGAAGTCTTGCACGTGTATAGTCAGTTCTTGTTTCCAAAATACGGATTTTTCTCGCTTAAAATGTCCGCTTAAGAGAAAAAAAATTGACAC
This sequence comes from Porites cylindrica, assembly GCA_964035525.1. Lineage (NCBI taxonomy): Eukaryota > Metazoa > Cnidaria > Anthozoa > Scleractinia > Poritidae > Porites > Porites cylindrica. Next base: position 28,002,632 of record OZ037783.1, read on the forward strand.
ACCTTCTTTGTAGCGATGTTCCAAGTTTCAGCCGACGAAGGAATGGGTAAATAAAGTAAACTTGTCGAGTTTTGAACTTGAAAACTTTTTCAAATTCGTGCTTGCGTGATTAGCGCGCGAAATTAAAGCAAAACATCTTGACGACCAACCATGTTTACATACTCTCATGCAAACACTCGTCTCGGCCAATCAGAGCGCGTTTACTATCTTAGTTATTTTATAAAGAAAGATACAGAAAGATAGGGCCTGTTTACATGGAGGTGAGGACCCCAGGTAGGTGAGGTAACTCGCTTAGGTGGGGTAACCCGCCTGTCCATATAATCTCTCATTTTAATTTGATCACGTTTACATGATAGGCGGGTAGCCCGGTCTACCAGACCGGGTTACCCTCTCAGCCGGGGTCAAATTTTGCCATGTAAACGTTTCAAGGTGGGGTAACCCGCCTGGCGGGGTCGGATTCGTGATACATCAAATCTGCGCAAATTTCACTTTGGCGGTGGCTTTGCATCATTATTAAAGTTAGCAATAGAAAGCCATTGTACTGAAGGTTGCAGCAAGAGCAACAAGGGAGTGTAGAAGTGCATTAATCGCCAAAACTCGTGGTTTGCCATAATTTTTCTTGTTTACATGCTTAGCGAAAATTCAATAATCTTGAGAAAGTGCACCCCGGGATGGCGGGGTTGTAAGATTGCATGTAATGGAGGGTTATTTTTTTACCCCACATAAGCAGGTTACCCCACCTACCTGGGGTCCCCCACCTCCATGTAAACAGGCCCTTATACAGTAGCCTGCGTCGCAGACGCTCTAAACCTTCTCTATACAAATGGTTTAGACGAGTGCGTGGGCCGGCTGCAACGCAGGCTATTATACAGTGAAACCTCTATTAAGCGGACACCCTTGGGAAATGCTGTAGTGTCCGCTTAATACAGATCAATACAGGTGTCCGCCTAATACAGGTTTCAATAGATAACGTCATATGAGGTGTCAAATGCCATTCTAATGAACGGTGGAAACGTTTAGAATATTCCCAGGGACTATGACGATATAATATATGTTTGCATGAATTTCTTTTTCAAAGTGGACCAATTGATCATAGTACCTCGAACATAGATTGCAACTCAGATTTGAAGAAATCAGAAGTCGTGTGAAAAAAGCTTTGTACAGACAAAACCAAATAGAAAATGATACTGTACTGGGAAACCAATCAAATAAGTTCATCAAGTCACGTTTTTTAATGTAAAAATCGAAAATTTGTGGGTGGCAATTCGAGGCAATCTTTCGTATTTCCGGTGTCTGGCATGTTGGGTGGTGGAATTTAATCACAAGTGTCCGTTTAATGCAGGTTAGTGCAGGCGCTTTCTTTTAGCGCCCAATTTGCTCGCGAAAGCGCCATGTTGAAACTTCACCTACCGTAAGGGTTACTATTTCTACTCTCCCGAATTTTCCACTGTCATAAAATCAAAGATGGCGGCTACAACAATATCACGAACACGAACAAGGTTTCGCCCACCCAAAATACGCCTGCACTACAGGCTAGGCAACAATAGAAATGACCATTTCAGATACTTTTTCGCGTCCGCTTAATAGAGGTGTCCACTTAATAAGGGTTTCATTTTTGGCTTGTTCACAACAAACGCCATCCGGCTATTTGACTTACCGTTGTTTTCCTCGCTAATGTGATATTACTTTGATAATCACTCAGACAAGGAAACCTATTGACTATCACGGCGGTCTCGAAAAATGTTTTGGCAAAGTTTACATATCAGTAAATTGGCATGGGAACACTACCGAAAATTTTAGTTAGGGTTTATCACGCTAAAAGGTAATTTTTGAACAGACGCCGAGGCTGGAGGTAATTATTTCCAGCATTTACTTGGGTTTTTTTACTACCTGGATAGCACATCACACCAGCGTCCTCCCAGTGACCACAGGAGCGGAGCACTCCCCACCCTCCGTGGCCACACTCTGCCAACGAATTCTCCTTTCCAGCACACTGTACGTTGTCCATCCATATTGGTCCATTTCCTCCTCCAAAGGTCGCGGAATAGAATACTTTAACAGCTCCCGGAAATCCAAGCTGGCGGCAAGTCACGTTGGCGTCCGTAAGGTCCCATCCATCATCGCACACTGTTCCCCAGGTTTTATTGTAAAGTACTTCCACCCGACCTTCAAAAGGAAAATCTCCACCGACCAAGCGAACGACTTCAAATTAAAATAAGAAAAGAATACGGACAATCCAATTGGTCCCAAAGTCACCTAGCCTCATTTACATAATTAACCTCTACAGTCGGACATTTGGTCCCTTTCCCATTGATGTCCCGGAGTGTGAGCTTAAGGATATGAAATTTATGATAAATTGCAATTGTCAAATGACAGATGTGATGTCTTTATTTACGCGAAAGAATATTTTCTGAAAAAGGGTTTTTTAGTCAATCAATTAGTAGCCTGTTCCTTCCAGGATCTCGGGTAGTGGGGGAAGACGCGAAAGTAAAAGGCACGCGAAAAGTTGGCGGGGCGGGAAAAAGGAAAAGGAAAGGAGAAAGAGCCTGTTAAATCATTTCTTTTACGAACCTCTTCCGCCCACTTTTGGCACGTTTGAGATAATTAGATTTCGGCTGTCAAACTGTTGAAATGTCAATGATTTGGAATCTTTCTCAAATTTCTCGCGAGATTATTTCGCGCGGCGCTAATCCCTCAGGCGAGTGTGAGAAATCCGGAGTGGAAACCGTGTAAAAAGCGTGTCGGTAGGCAACACACGACTTTTACCTTGTGCCAAAATGCTGCTTCTTCCAGTAAATATTTTCTCTTACGGGTAGATTATGATCTGGTGGGGTCTACATTTTGACGGAGCAAACTATGTGATTTTTGCTGCCTGTTTCATTCTGAGAGGTCGCGACACACATATTGATTTTCTGGAGTCTATCTTTTTGTCGAGGGTCGAGGGTCGAGGGTAACAATTTTTTTAATTTTCTTTCTTTTTTTTCGAGAAAAATGAGCTTGGCCGCCTGTGGAAGCAGGAATTACACAATAACAAATAAAGGATATGCCCGGCTAAATTAGCGATAAGGCTAGGCCCTAACCTAACCCTTCCAACTTTTCCCAGTTTTTGGCTAGGCGGACCGACCCATCTTCATGAGATGGAGGCGATGAAAAACGAAATATTTTATTTTATTGAAAGTTAGTATAATCGTCTGCTTCGATCTGGTCGCTGTTCGTGAATAAAAGCTCCCTTTACGTGTAAAATAGGAAATAATCGCAGACACCTCTGATTTCTGTTTGAAATGCACTCTAGGGATAAAGGTGTGTACAAATTACTTTCCCCACATGACTTCCTATTATCCCACTGCCGCCATCGACTGCGTCGATAAGGGTTGGTTTTGCGATCCTTTTGTGTTTCAGGGTGTTTCAAATTTCTGCAGCGATATACTTTTTAAGCTGCAGAACATTAACGTTGAAGGATTTTATTATTGCGGCACGACTCGGGCCATAGCATTAACCAAGTAAATTATCACTCTAGATACGCACCTACAATGAGGGACAAAAGTGTTGACACACTTCCGTAAAATGGCCCCTTTTTGCATAGTGGATATACTTATCCCCTTCCCCTGTCTACCCCAACCCCTTCCCCCCAAATCAATGTTGAAGTTTGGACCCTCAAGTCTTTTTTTTACTTCAGACAACATTGATTCGAGGGGTGAGTGGATTTACGACCTTTAAAAAGAACGAAATAATAAATGAATTAAATGTTTGTTAAAAGCACCTGTTCTAAACAAGTGTGTCAACTACTTTTGTCCCTGATTGTACGTACCTAGGTCACGATTTCCGGTCTCGGTGATTATCGATTACTTGTATTTTAAAATTTTATGGCACGTTTCTACTTCATTGAAAGCACGGGGTGGACTCCGCATATGAAAGGGGTAGGGATGATCGTCAGAAATTTTGAAATAAACATCTAAAGGAGACCGATCTGGGCGTGGCCTAAGCTTTTTTTTTGGCCCCTAAAAGAGACCATGCTAAAACACAGACCCACGGGATTGAAAGCACAACAATTGGGTCACATACAGAGAGATAGCTTAAAAAACAAGAATCGGTGAAATACCGATTTTCAAACTACCCCACTGAACAGCCAAGCAAGGCAGAGAAGAGGCAGAAACTGAAAGGCAGAGACTGAAATATAAGCCTAAGCAGGGGCACCCAACGACGGTTTCCGCCTAAATGCATTGAAAACACTTTTTCGCTTATCCAGGGTGCTTTCAAAACTCTAGAAATGCATTCTAAGCGGCGCTATAAAACTTGTATCTCTTCGGTTGTCCTAGTGTAACTTGAATCTTTTCGAAATTACTTAGGGCCTCAGTATTATCTTCCCGAAAATTTAGATGCTATTTTAGGTTTACGAAAGTGAGAATTTTTCTGATTCCTCCCTTCATCGCATTCTCGAATCCGAAAATTTTAGGTTTCCTTTTTCTACTTGGGGACTGAAATGCGAAAACTAAACTTAAGAAAATCGTAGGGAATTTATAAGATAACCTACGAAAACTGTACATGAATGGAACGGCGATCTAAAAAATTTTTAGCCTTCCTCAAGTAATAGAAAATTGTAGGCAAATATTTGCTTCTCCGAACAGATATTTTACAGAAAACAGTCGTTGGGTATGGTTTAAAAAACTGTTCAAAATTATTCTGGGGTATTTCCGACCTCGGAAATACAATTCACGGGTGCCCCTGCCTAAGCTTTATGATATTTTTTTTAGGCATAACCTGTCTACAAGGCTTCACAGGAAGAGGGAAGGTTCTTTGTTTTTAAGCGAATTCGAATTTCCACATACTATTTCAAGTAAACAACAACAACAACTACAACAACACGTTTTTTATAAAAATAATTGAAAAAGAATACCCTCGACATGGAACCCTCGACCCTTGACCCTCGACAAAAAGATAGACTGGATTTTATGGTGTTCAGTTGTTTCTGGTCGGCATGATTGATGATTTGCCGTCTGACGCAAGAGCATTTTCTTTGACCTCTTTTCTCAAAAGTCCGTCCTTGATCTGAATAACTGAAAGCGATTTTCTTTTGTCCGTGAATGTGATGGTCTTCTACAATGAATTTTGTCGCGCTGGGCCCAGCTCGTTAGTGTTTTTGCGGAGAACGTTCTCCGGCATATTCGTTTGCGGTCCTTTGCAGTCCTTTGTGTTAAGAATAGTTTGTACTTTATGTATTCTGGGGCCGTAGATCTTTTATAGATCCGATATGCCGTAGTTTTTGCATGGTTTTGTCCATGTGTTTAAGGTTGGTTTTGGCCAACTATTTATTTTCTCTGCGAGATATCGACTCTTGCTCCCCAGAAGACACGTGGTACGGCGTGATTCTGTGGGTGTTGAGAGTTCTGGGTCAGAGCTTAAATCAGAAAGCGCGGATATTTTTCACCAGAGCTTTATAGTTGTTACGCCATACTGACGAGCCCCAAAGAGGGCGAAACAGCTGTCTATGGCTACAATCCCCCTCTGTTTTGAGTTCTTTCGGTGTCGTGTTGATGTATTGCAGAGTTAATTTTCACGTAGTACGATCAGCATTGCCGTATTCTGCTTGCAGAATTTAATATGTCTATTTCAGAAGTGCCTCCATGGTATTCACTGACCCAAGCCAAACTGTCGCATGAGAATGGGAGTGCGCAAGCATTATGGGATGTACCGGTTTATGCAGATAGCATTAGTGAGGGCCAACAGAATAGGCCATTTGCAATAAGAGGTCATGTGACATCGTTTTTATGAACATGAAAGTTATATGATTTTGCCTTCGAAAAACGATTGGTGGGTCATATCTTAAACAAAATACTATAGTGATATGGTTTTTTAAATCAGCGCCATTTTCTTAAAATGATTAAGTTCGTAGCTGGTCACGTGACCAAAATGTGATTTTTAAAATTATGAATTACCTCCTTCTAAACACAAATTTTGCACTTAAACTTCGACGAAAATGTTGAAAAGGTGATGTGGTAACGTTTACAGCACATCTGAGCGTAACTATCAAACGTTTAACAAAATATAAGCAAAAAGTAGTTTTGGCCGCCATATTGGAGAGCAAGAGTATGCCCTCCAACATAGCGGCCAATACAAATCATATACTAATTTCTTGAAAAATAAAAGAGCCATAAAGTATCTCCCTCAAATGCGTTCCCTCTCAAATTTCGGGTGTGGGATAATTTTTATGTGCTCTGTCGATTTTTGGCATCAGCAAGATTCCAACTCATTGTTTAAAGGAAACATTGGTCACGTGCCGACTTCTTAGTGCAAGTGGCCTATTGACGCTAGAATAGTACAGAATAATGAATGTGACAACGTAAATAGCTTACCAGGATCAACTGCCTCAATATAGTGCAACAGGGAACCTGAAAATGAAAACAACAATTTCTTTATTAATTATTTATAGTTTACCGACGTTTTTACAAAACAGCGAGGCTATCAAAAGCACTGCAAAATAATAGTGACATCCTAGATCATTCTCTCTTGTGACATCGGAATGACCACGTGTAAGAGTGTGTCAGTGTAGTGAGTCAAGGCTAAGCCAAAAGTTGAATTTTTCATTCAACAGTCCCACGGGGGATGAACTCTAGGGAAACTTGATTAGAGATGTGCCGTTGAGGCCTTCAGACCCTGACCTTGTTTAACCCCAATTGAGACCGGTGGTGCTTTTGATGCCTTCCCACCCTCCTCACTAGAACGTTGAATAACTTCAAAAAAATTTAAGCTACGATCACTTAACTTAGCTTCTTTTCCTAAAATTTATCGCAGAACATTTTTTAGTCCTCGTGACGTGTATGTTGCAGTTAATTTTTTATTTCCGTTAATTTTTGTTTTTCCTTTGCTTTAAATTCATTAGCATACATTACCATACCCAAAAACAATAGAAAAATAATAATTTACTGAAATAAAACATTAACTACAACATGGACATCAACATTGACGTTACCATAACAACGAGTTTTTACAGTTTTTGTGATATAGCTAAGTTTGTTTTCTGCCCTGAGATTGGTCGATTAGTGGTCCATAATTTACTGTACGGGCCAAAATTTCAAAGTCAAATGCTCATTTTTGCAGTTCTAAACCCTTTTACATGTATATCCCGAAGAAAAAATAATTTAAAGAAGGTTAATATACCTCTGTAAGCCCTGATGACTTGGATGTTTACTTTGTCCTTCCAAATTTTAACCTGTGTTTATTTGAGAACGAAACTGATGAAGAAACTGAATCGTAGTCACAGTTAAGAGAAAGATATTGGGATTGCAGCGAGTGATTCGAAAGGTGTTCGTGATCACAAATTTACCTGGAAAAGCGCCTTTGCTTTGCATTGCTTTTTGCAGTTTCAAAGACCAAGGAAGTTCTAGCCAGACACAGACTCACAAGACTCTAGCATACAGTACTCTACAGTAAGAACCTCAAAGTTGGCTTAGAGGTATGATTGCATTACTCTATACAGAATTTTCATTTGGGCGTGGCCCAAATAGAGTAATCGAGTTTGCTTGTTTTGATTCAAAGTTGTAATAGGCACGCAATACGTGCGAACGTAACGAGCCAAGCGACGCGAATGTCTGCCGCCCGTTGTGTCACAACACAACATTTATCTTCCTTACATACGACCCACAGATAACGCACGGCAAACAAATCGGCAATAGAAAACAAACTTTTTGGAAAAACAGGGTACCGAGTGAAACAAACTATTAAATAATTTAAATTTTCCCTTTGGAAAATAATCGTCTTCATAGCACACGGTGTGAATGGTTTAGCCTGCGAACGGCAGACGTTTCTCCTCGCTCATCGCCGCCGAGGGACGTTTCGCAAGGAGGAACGTCTGCGACTCAGCGACAAAAATTCCATACTGATGACGCAAAATCTGTCCGGGATCCGTTCAGAAGCCGTAATTGGTCGACGGAGTAGTTTCATTGTTCTAGCTATTGTTTACGAATGACAGACAAAAGACAAAAGGCGGCAAAGGTCAAATGTAAACGCGATGAATCTCTAACAAAACAGTCAATATGTGTGGAATATAGTCTTCTCTAGAAGAAGCATTTGAGTTTTGCTGGAGCTCATTTTGCAGATGAACAGAACACTTTTTCAAAATCGACCAGGAGAAACGTAAAATTGAACAAATTTGCATTTGGAACCCCATGACCACCGGATATATTATGTAAACATTGATTTACGTCATCAGTATGGAATTTCAGTCGCTGAGTCGCAGACGTTCCTCCTCGTGAAACGTCGCTCAGCGGTGACGAGCGAGGAGAAACGTCTGCCGTTCGCAGGCTATGAATGGTTTGGCTTATTGCCAAGAGTTTGACAATATTTTGGCTCTCAGTTGTCAGCTGCCACGCAAAATTCCGTAATCCCGTACAGGGGATAATTAAAAGTAACATTGAATGATGCATAACTTCATTGCATATTTTTTGGAAAGGAGGTGATTTCTTAAAATCTTACTGAGCAAAATGCCGTAAACAAGTTGCATTCGTTCACGATCGAACCATAATAAGTGCAGAGTCCAAAATTTTCACGTGCAAACCGCGTTCTATTTTTAAAACCCGTGGGAGTTGGGTTGATTAGATTAAGTCGTATTCTCTCATACACGAGCTACGAAAGAGGTAAATTCCAAAACTTCCACTTGCAAACTGCGTGACAATACAACTCAAATTAAGGGCCTGATCACATGAGCCGGGGAAGCAATGCGCATGAGTGTGTTACCCGTTGTCCTGTTTCTCGCTTGGTTCATTTGCCGGGCCGCCCGGCAAGCGGGACTACTTAGAAAATTTCCCAGCTAGCCGGGCTGGCTCGGTTGTCATATAATCGCAAAGTTGATTTTTCGTTGTGTTTGACTAAAGTCCCGGGATCTCCGCAAAACGAGCCATGCCGGCTCATGTAATCAGGCCATTAGTTCTTTAGCCAGATTTTACGCCCTCCCCTTGACCTCACCGATTTTTCAACGGCCCCGAGCACACACACAAAATTTTAGCCCCCCACCTCAACATCTTCCGGGCCCGCTTCTCTATATTAAATGAAGTTTAGCCTTATCCGTGTTCTCTCCATACAAATATTATAGAAAAAAAGGGTGAAAAACAATCCCTAATAAACTAATGGACTTATTGCCATGTCATCAGCCTTCAACGGGACTTAGATGACGTCTCACGGTGGTCGGCTGCCAACAAAATGGTTACAAACGCTGCGAAGACGAAATGTCTCCTTGTTACAGGGAAACGTATACTTTGCAAGCTTGACGATCGTTCAGTGGAACTCAAACTTGTTAACTCTGACATAGAACAGGTTGACAGTCAGAAACTCTCAGGGGTTACTATTGACAAACACTCAAGCTTTTATGTACACGTTGGGGAACTGTGTAAGAAGTTATCCCAGAGAATAGCAGTTCTTAGAAAGATAAGGAGATTCATCTCTATTGAACAGCGCAGCTCAAACTCGTCCCCAGGGCGCTTTTCCCTGGCTGGAAAAGCGTCCTCGGGACGAGATTGTCCTCAAGCTGCAAAAACGTGCTGCCTGTGTCAGTTTAGGAGCTGACACAAGATCAAACAGCGTAAATCTCTTTAACAAATTAGGGTGGCTCCCATTTTATGAGGAAGCTAAAGTTAATAAGTGTTCGCTAGTTCTTAACCGCCTACAAGGAAACTGCCCCAGCTACGTGTACGACCTTCTTAAATGTAATGCAGATTTACACACATGCAGTGGGCGCTACAGTGCCTTAAACCTCGTCTGCCCCAGATATAATCGTGAATCTGAGGGAGGGAGAACTTTTAGCGTGTCCGCGACCAGGCCCTGGAACTCTTTCCCCATGAACCTTTAGAAAGGAACGTGTGTAACCTCATTTCGAAAGGCTATTTATAGTCATTTTTAACGAGATACAATGACGTTGATCCTCTCGCTTGACCCATCCTAGTTGTATTCTATAGGAAAATTCATCACCTGACGAGGGAATTCCACGTTAAATTGCATGCGAAAACCGATGATGAGTGCGATATCGGTTTTCAAGTGCAATTTAACGTTGAATTCACAAGTCAAGTAATGGATTTTCCTTGAATCGCATAACTGATCATGATTAGAATAAAAATCAGAAAAAAAAAGAAAACGGCAATAATATTTTTTGTTTTTATCCTGAGCGCGCGCTTCAGAAAGCCATTTCAAAGCCAACTGTCAGAACTGTCATTGCGTTAGCGAATAGGAAGCAAGGCCAGTCGTACACGTTTGAACCTTCGACAACTTTTTTTGTACCTTATGCTTGTTTTTACATTTGTTTCCAAACTTTTTTACATGTAAACAAGCTTCACACTATTCGTAAGGATAAATAGAGGTATTTCACTGAATTTACAAGCCGTTTATCTATAAAATCTTTTTTTCAAATTGGTCATTTACTCGAGAAGGAAAATAATTTACACCTTTTACATCTTCGGCGGCAAAACTGAAAGACATGAAGCGTCCAAGCGAAAGCACTGAAAGTTTAACGTCACGATTGATATATTGTAAGTACCTTGAAATGTTTGAGAAATGCTGTTCAAGTTCAGCTCTGTTTTGTACTTTTCTGAGTATCACAATTCAGGACGATTGCAAGCGGCGTACTCTTTTTCGTGTTTTCAGGGGTCATGTCGTCTTAGAAGGTATTTATTTCTTCTTCTGTATATGTGACAATCGACCCCGGCACTTCTTCCTTTTTTTTGGTTGAACTTTGGCTTGCATTTTCTGGGCCGCGTTCACAAGATTTTCTTGTTTTCTCGTTGTCGTGAGCGAAAGAGGTTTTTTATGCCTCTTCGAGAATTTGTAGTTCAGTTCAAAACAAGAAAGAACCTCCGGCTCAGTATAAAAAACGCTTTTGCTTGTTTTTAACTCTTCAAAAGGTGACAATGGTTTTAAAAACATTTTAAAATGACATTGAAGAAAACCTTTTTTGCAGTTGTTGTGTTAGAATTTGACGATAGTTGTTACGCAGATGTGAAACAATATCGCTTAGCCTCGTTTTCAACTCGCAATTCCACACTAAATACCTTGCTTCGTTAACCAATCAGAATGCGAGATTTTACTCAATTATGCGATTCTTATTGTAATTATAGTTTGCTTGTAGATATTCATTGTAAGGATATTTTATAATTGTAATATAATAGTTTTTACTCTTTTTAGTCTTATTCATTTATATACTTATAGTTTTTTTTCTTTAACGATATTTATTTTTGGTTACTTAGTTTTTGTTTTATAGTTTTAGTTCGAGGGCCACTAGTTATTCAGTTGAAGTACTGTCCCGTGTTACCCTCGCTAAATAAAGTTTATTATTATTATTATTATTATTATTATTATTATTATCCCAAACAGAAAACTTAACAACGTTAAGATAACTACAAGTGTGTTTTCGACTATTGATAGGACTTTTCACGACCATCACTTCATTTCAACACACTTTCACTACACTATCCCTTCATAACCAAATTAGCATGCAACACCTAAAATCACTTTTACCTCCCAAAATAATTAGTTCCTGTCACTTCATATTAAATGCTACCAGAGAAACAAGCTTTACTGATTAACAAACTAGAGCCATTATCTTACCAATTCAAGTCCAGTATAACTCAACGCCTTCCCCTTCACGCATCTAAACCAACCCCTAAAATATACAACGCTACTGCAGTGCACTACTCACACATCGAAATACACATAAAAAAAAATATTTCACACACGCCTAGTACATCGACGGCCAAATATACGCTCCCACAGCGTCTTGTTCAAGATTCAAAGCACATCCTTCAGACTGACGTATGACGGTATAAACGTTGGGGAAAGGGGATCCGGAGCCCTCCGGCCCTCCCCTGAAAGTAATATTTTCCCCTTCAAATTCATCCTGATTTCAGAGAATTAAGAAACGTACATGTAAGCCTGATACTAAGGCTATCAGATCTGCGCAGATTACATTTTACATTCCGTACTGAATTCTACCGGGAACTCGGGTACATCTTGAGTTTCAACATTCCAAACGATTTGACTTCTTTTTATGCAGTATGAATTCCCAGTCGTTGACCGTTATCGTTCTTTCAATTTTATTGACAGTAAAGTTGACGCGTTAGAGACCTTGAGCAAGGACGACGACGACATAAGTAAAACGCCGGAAAAAATGAATTTACGCTCTTTCAAACTTAATTGCGTCTATTTGGACCCGGTCAATATGTCAAATGCAGACGACGTTTCTGGAGCTGAATTGTTAAGGATTTTATTAAGGTTCAAAACTAAGGAAGGAAAATAGGTCGTCGTATGCCCACGTCCTCCGTAAAACGTCAAATTAGGAGGTTTCACGTCGTAGTCGTGCAGTGGACGTCAAAGAAATGTACTAAAAAGCGTGATGCACGTGTAGAGCTGTTGTTTTGATCCTTAAACCTATTGATTTTTTGAAGTCGTCGTTGTGGTCGTCGTCGTAGTTGCTTAAGCTCCCTATATATCATAGCCGACGGGGTGTCGAAAACAAGGCTACAGAACTTATGAATGAAAGAAAACGTTTGGTAATTATCGTCGTTTGAAGTGAAAAGGATTTAGTATTAAGCACAGAAAGACATTTCGTTTCTTACCTGAAAATAAAAGTAAAAAGGCCAAAAACACAATAAAATCGCGAGTTTTTGTCTTTCTAAACATCGCTTTCGTCCTCTTCGTTGATTCAGCAGAGCGAGACTGTGGAACTAAGTCCCAAACACATCATTTTCTTTGTTCCTAGTCTGCTGATCCGCGTCAGTACAATTTGATCCTCATCCAAATTCGCGTAACAAAGAGTGCCAGTTTGTTCATCAAAATGCGCCAATTGCAAGATAATATTTCGCTTTGTATATCCTTTTACTGAAGCGGATGAATACAACCGCAACAGTGGGCTGCAGCGTACACCACTGAACTGATGAAAGACGCGCGCAGAGGAAAAACCGAACACTTTAGATTTTGCCATGCTATTCATCTGTGTCTTCTTTGACATGAGCCATAACATTTATTAAACACATGATTGGTTTCAAATCTTGAACTCTTGCTATTAAGCTTTGGATCTTGCCTTTACGCCACGTGTTAAGGCGCATCAGCCTCGGTCAAACTGAAGGTCAGAATAGTGAGCTTAAGCAACAACGACAACTTAAAAAACAATATGTTTAATGATCAAAACACAGCTCTGCACGTGCATAACGCTTTTTTGGTACATTTCTTTGACGTCCACTGCACGACTACGACGTAAAACCTCCTAATTTGACGTTTTATGGAGGACGTGGAGATACGACGATAATTTTCCTTCCTCTTTTTGAACCTCAATAAAGTCCTTAACAATTCAACTCCAGGAAAGTCGTCTGCATTTGACATATTGAGCGGGTCCAAATAGACGCGATTAAGTTTGAAAGAACGCAAATTCATTTTTTTAGCGACGTTTTCACTGCTGTCGTTGTCGTCGTTGCTTAAGGTCCCTATTTATTTAATATCATACCTTGGAAAGCCGCCATTTCGTGAATAGTTAATTATTATCATAAATTTATTATAAAATAGATTTCTACGAATTTGGTCTGAAATACTGTATGGTTTGTGCACTCTAGTCTTGAATCGGGTATGTTTTTTAGAAGAATTAGCTACTTCCTCATCATTTGGCGATAAGGCCATTTCCCTTTTAATGTTTACGCCAACTATCGTGTACGTGCCGTAACAGCTTGTCACGCGTTCCAGTCACGCGCCGGGCTCCAGGGCTTCAGGTCTGAAGGGTAGGGAAAATCACAGATATTGGTCTGAAATAGGAGTAAGGGTTTCCGCGCACCCCCTCCCAATTTTTTCTGGAAGTACCCCTCCCCCCCAGTACAATCGAAATAGGCCAAATACAACTTATTTTAGTGTAGAAAATGTTCTCTTTCCAATGAATTGGAAGCTTTCAGCTAGTATTTTACCCTGAGATGAAAGACAGTTAAAATTGCCGCTTGCGCTCGTGTGATTGCAGACAAAAACAGCAAGCTCGTGAGTCTCCAAAATACAAATCTGATACAGATATTTATTTGCAGATTTTGAGTCTAGAGAGGTATCTCACCCGTGTTTTAAAAAAAGAACACGGTCGGTTTTCTCTTTTCTGGCTGAATGTCAACATATAATTTGTTGACACTGCAATCGCTCTGAACATAGACTGTTTCTTCAGGGGTTTTTTTTAACCCTGCCGAAATATATGGACCGCTTTCGGTAAGGAAGGAAAAATTCCAGAAACAAAGCTGTCCCTCTGGCAATGAAAAAATAGTGAAAGCTTTTGAGTTAAACTAAAATTGAAAACCATTATTTTGTCCAGGAATGTGGTCAACATTAATGATAAAATTTCTCACGGCAAGTGTAATTCACGCCAGTGTTTACCAACAACGCGTTGAAATTGCCAAAGGTTTTGAAGCAAGAAAAAAGCTGGGATAGCGAGTTATTCCGCACTAATTCATTGTCGTTACATTTGGGAAGGATTAAGATGTCTCTCTCCAAGTTAAAATTCAAAGGAAGAATAATTTCAACTGAAAAATGTGGATTAACATTTCACTTTTTATATCGGATATCATAATTTCGTTCACAGCAAATTAAACTCATCGAGGCCGCCCGCTCGCGATGTCAGCTTATCGAAAAAATAGGGCGAAAGAAACTAGCTTTCTTAGACAAAAAATCGATCAAAAAAGAAGCTGAATGGAAACTTTGACTTCTCGAAACGTTTTCTGCGATGTATTTTTGTGAAAACAGGGACCTTGAAAAAAAAGACTGAGAGTTTTGTTTTCTTTTCTCTACTGGCGGCCATTAGCTTTTGAGTTAGCTTTACTGGAGAAAGTGACAACCTTACGATTAATAACTACAAAGCCTGCCAAACATAGTTAATATTGTTATAATCCTAAACAAAAAACTTAACAGCGTTAAGATAACTACAAGTGTGTTTTCGACTATTGATATAGGACTTTTGACAACCATCACTTCATTTCAACACACTGTCACTACACTATCCCTTCATAACCAAATTAGTATGCAACAACTAAAATCATTTTTACCTCCCAAAATAATTAGTTTTTGTTACTTCATATTAAATGCTACCAGAGAAACAAGCTTTACTGATTAACAAACTAGAGCCATCATCTTACCAATTCAAGTCCAGTATAACTCCACGCCTTCCCCTTCACGCATCTAAGCCAACGCTACTGCAGTGCACTACTCACACATCGCTAATACACATAAAAACAATATTTCACACACGCCTAGTACATTGACGCCTTATTATACGCTCCCACAGCGTCTTTTTCAAGATTCAAAGCACATCTTTCAGACTGACGTATGACGGTATGAAGGTTAGGAAAAGGGGATTCGGAGCCCTCCGACCCTCCCCTGAAAGTATTATTTTCCCCTGCAAATTCATCTAGAATTCAGAAACGTACATGTAAGCCTGATACTAAGGCTATCAGATCTGCGCAGATTACATTTTACATTCCATACTAAATTCTACCGGGAACTCGGGTACTTCTTGAGTTTCAATTTTCCAAACGATTTGACTTCTTTTTATGCAGTATGAATTTCCAGTCGTTGACCGTTATCGTTCTTTCAGTTTTATTGACAGTAAAGTTGATGCATCATAGCCGACGGGGTGTCGAAAACAAGGCTACAGAACTTATGAATGAAAGAAAACGTTTGGTAATTATCGTCGTTTGAATTGAAAAAGGATTTAGTATTAAGCATAGAAAGACATTTCGTTTCTTACCTAAAAAGGCCAAAAACACAATAAAATCGCGAGTTTTCGTCTTTCTAAACATCGCTTTCGTCCTCGTCATTGATTCAGCAAAGCGAAACTGTAGAACTAAGTCTCAAACACATCATTTTCTTTGTTTCTAGTCTGCTGATCCGCGTCAGTAGAATTTGATCCTCATTTAAATTCGCCCAACAAAGAATGCCAGCTTGTTCATCAAAATGCGCCAAGATAATATTTCGCTTTGTATATCTTTTTACTGAAGCGCATGAATACAACTGCAACAGTGGGCTGCAGCGTACACCACTGAACTGATGAAAGACGCGCGCAGAAAAAAAACCGAACACTTTAGATTTTGCCTTGCTATTCATCTGTGTCTTCTTTGACATGAGCCATAACATTTATTAAACACATGATTGGTTTCAAATCTTGAACTCTTGCTATTAAGCTTTGGATCTTGCCTTTACACCACGTGTTAAGGCGCATCAGCCTCGGTCAAACTGAAGGTCGGAATAGGGAGCTTAAGCAACAACGACAACTTCAAAAAACAATATGTTTAATGATCAAAACACAGCTCTGCACGTGCATAACGCTTTTTTGGTACATTACTTTGACGTCCACTGCACGACTACGACGTAAAACCTCCTAATTTGACGTTTTATGGAGGACGTGGAGATACGACGATAATTTTCCTTCCTCTTTTTGAACCTCAATAAAGTCCTTAACAATTCAACTCCAGGAAAGTCGCCTGCATTTGACATATTGAGCGGGTCCAAATAGACGCGATAAAGTTTGAAAAACCCAGATTCATTTTTTTAGCGACGTCTTCACTGCCGCCGTCGTCGTCGTTGCTTAAGGTCCCTATTTAATTAATATCATACCTTGGAAAGCCGCCACTTCGTGAATAGTTAATTATTATCATAAATTTCAGTTATAAAATAGATTTCTACGAATTTGGTCTGAAATACTGTATGGTTTGTGCACTCTAGTCTTGAATCGGGTATGTTTTTTAGAAAAATTAGCTACTTTTTCATCATTTGGCAATAAGGCCATTTCCCTTTTAATGTTTACGCCAACTACCGTGTACGTGCCGTAACAGCTTGTCACGCGCTCCAGTCACGCGCCGGGCTCCAGGGCTTCAGGTCTGAAATAGGGTATCAAATTTTTGATCAGGTCTGAAATAGGGTAGGGAAAATCACAGATTTTGGTCTCAAATAGGGTAAGGGTTTCAAGAAGCGTGCCGCACACCCCTCCCAATTTTTCTGGAAGTTCCCCCCCCCCCCCCCCCCCAGAATTTTTGGTCGTTTTTTGGGTACAATCGAAATACGCCAAATTCAACTTATTTTAGTGTAGAAAATGTTCTCTTTCCAATCGAATTGGAAGCTTTCGGCTAGTATTTTACCATGAGATGAAAGACAGTTAAAGTTGCCGCTTGCGCTCGTGTGATTGCAGACAAAAAAAGGCAAGCTCGTGAGTCTCCAAAATACAAATCTGATAGATATTTATTTTCAGATTTTAAGTCTAGAGAGGTATCTCACCCGTGTTTTAAAAAAAGAACACGGTCGGTTTTCTCTTTTCGGGCTGAATGTCAACATATAATTTGTTGACACTGCATGCAATCGCTCTGAACATAGACTGTTTCTTCAGGGTTTTTGTTAACCCTGCCGAAATACATGGACCGCTTTCGGTGAGGAAGGAAAAATTCCAGAAACAAACCTGCCCTCTGGCAGTAAAAAAGTAGTGAAAGCTTTTGAGTTAAACTAAAATTGAAAACCATTATTTTGTCCAGGAATGTGGTCAACATTAATAATAAAACTTTTCACGGCAAGTGTAATTCACGCCAGTGTTTACCAACAACGCGTTGAAATTGCCAAAGATTTTAAAGCAAGAAAAAAACTGGGATAGCGAGTTATTCCGCACTGATTCATTGTCGTTACATTTGGGAAGGATTAAGATGTCTCCCCTCAAGTTGAAATTCAAAGGAAGAGTAATTTGAACTGAAAAATGTGGATTAACATTTCACTTCTTATATCGGTTATCATAATTTCGTGCACAGCAAACTTACCGAGGCCGCCCGCTCGCGATGTCAGCGTATCGAAAAAAAAGAGCGAAAGAAACTAGATTTCTTAGACAAAAAATCGATCAAAAAAGAAGCTGAATGGAGACTTTGACCTCTCGAAAAGTTTTCTGCGATGTATTTTTGTGAAAACAGGGACCTTGAAAAAAAGACTTTGAGCTTGTTTTCTTTTCTGTACTAGCAGCCATTAGCTTTTGAGTTAGCTTTACAGGAGAAAGTGACAACCTTACGATTAATAACTACGAAGCCTACCAAACCGTAGTTAATAGTCGATAAATTTCACGATTATTAACTACGAAGCCTGTCAAACGTATTTATTATTCGTGGTTTTCACGATTATTAACTATGTTTGACATAATTATTAATCGTAAATGACGTCCTTTACGATTAATACCTACAAAAAAAAATTAAAATACCGCTCTTTACGATTAATAAGTACAAAGCCCGCCTTTTGTACTTATCAACCTGGCAGATTTCACTACAAAAACAATAAAACACTACAAAAAAATAGCGACACCTGTTTATAGTTTTTACTCTTTTTAGTCTCATTCATATATATACATGCTTATAGTTCTTTTTCTTTAACGATATTTATTTTTGGTTACTTAATTTTTCTTTTATAGTTTTAGTTCGAGGGCCACTAGTTATTCAGTTGAAGTACTGTTTCGTGTTACCCTCGTTAAATAAAGTTGATTATTACTATTATAATCCAAAACAGAAAACTTAACAACGTTAAGATAACTACAAGTGTGTTTTCGACTATAGAGTGTTTTCACTCACGTGGCCAGCATCTATGCAAATTTGTTGAAACAAACGAAAGCGTTTGCATAAGAAAAGAGTTCAACTCCCACAGGACCGTTTTGGGACACCAACATGGCCGCCGTTTCATTGTCTAGGGACACCAATATGGCCGCCGGCACGTCATGTGAAAACACTCTATTGATAAGACTTTTCACAACCATCACTTCATTTCAACACACTGTCCCTACACTATCCCTTCATAACTAAATTAGCATGCAACACCTAAAATCACTTTTACCTCCCAAAATAATTAGTTCTTGTTACTTCATATTAAATGCTACCAGAGAAATAAGCTTTACTGATTAACAAACCAGAGCAATTATCTTACCAATTCAAGTCCAGTATAACTCCACGCCTTTCTCTTCACGCATCTAAACCAACTCCTAAAATACACAACGCTACTGCAGTGCACTACTCACACATCGAAATACACATAAAAAAATATTTCACACACGCCTAGTACATCGACGCCCAAATATACGCTCCCACAGCGTCTTGTTCAAGATTCAAAGCACATCCTTCAGACTGACGTATGACGGTATAAAGGTTGGGGAAAGGGGATCCGGAGCCCTCCGATCCTCCCCTGAAAGTAATATTTTTCCCTTCAAATTCATCTAGAATTCAGAAACGCACATGTAAGCCAATACTAAGGCTATCAGATATGCGCAGATTGCATTTTACATTCCGTACTGAATTCTACCGGGAACTCAGGTGCATCTTGAGTTTCAACATTCCAAACGATTTGACTTCTTTTTTTGCCGTAATAATTTCCGGTCGTTGATCGCTATCGTTCTTTCAATTTTATTGACAGTAAAGTTGACGCATCATAGGCGACGGGGTGTCGAAAACAAGGCTACAAAACTTATGAATGAAAGAAAACGTTTGATAATTATCGTCGTTTGAAGTGACAAGGATTTAGTATTAAGCATAGAAAGACATTTCGTTTCCTACCTGAAAATAAAAGTAAAAAGACCAAAGGCACAATAAAATCGCGAGTTTTTGTCTTTCTAAACATCGCTTTCGTCCTCTTCGTTGATTCAGCAGAGCGAGACTGTGGAACTAAGCCCCAAACACATCATTTTCTTTATTTCTAATCTGCTGATCCGCGTCAGTAAAATTTGATCCTCATCCAAATTCGCCCAACAAAGAGTGCCAGCTTGTTCATCAAAATGCGCCAATTGCAAGATAATATTTCGCTTTGTATATCTTTTTACTGAAGCGGATGAATACAACCGCAACAGTGGGCTGCAGCGTACATCACTGAGGATGAAAGACGCGCGCAGAGGAAAAACCGAACACTTTAGATTTTGCCTTGCTTTTCATCTGTGTCTTCTTTGACCTGAGCCATAACATTTATTAAACACATGATTGGTTTCAAATCTTGAACTCTTGCTATTAAGCTTTGGATCTTGCCTTTACACCACGTGTTAAGGCGCATCAGCCTCGGTCAAACTGAAGGTCAGAATAGTGAGCTTAAGCAACAACGACAACTTCAAAAAACAATATGTTTAATGATCAAAACACAGCTCTGCACGTGCATAACGCTTTTTTGGTGCATTACTTTGACGTCCACTGCACGTCTACGACGTAAAACCTCCTAATTTGACGTTTTATGGAGGACGTGGAGATACGACGATAATTTTCCTTCCTCTTTTTGAACCTCAATAAAGTCCTTAACAATTCAACTCCAGGAAAGTCGTCTGCATTTGACATATTGAGCGGGTCCAAATAGACGCGATAAAGTTTGAAAGAACGCAAATTCATTTTTTTTAGCGACGTTTTCACTGCTGTCATCGTCGTCGTTGCTTAAGGTCCCTATTTAATTAATATCATACCTTGGAAAGCCGCCATTTCGTGAATAGTTAATTATTATCATAAATTTATTATAAAATAGATTTCTACGAATTTGGTCTGAAATACTGTATGGTTTGTGCACTCTAGTCTTGAATCGGGTATGTTTTTTAGAAGAATTAGCTACTTCTTCATCATTTGGCGATAAGGCCATTTCCCTTTTAATGTTTACGCCAACTACCGTGTACGTGCCGTAACAGCTTGTCACGCGTTCCAATCACGCGCCGGGCTCCAGTGCTTCAGGTCTGAAGGGTAGGGAAAATCACAGATATTGGTCTGAAATAGGGTAAGGGTTTCCGCGCACCCCCTCCCAATTTTTTCTGGAAGTACCGTCCCCCCCCCCCCGGTACAATCGAAATAGGCCAAATACAACTTATTTTAGTGTAGAAAATGTTCTCTTTCCAATGAATTGGAAGCTTTCAGCTAGTATTTAACCATGAGATGAAAGACAGTTAAAATTGCCGCTTGCGCTCGTGTGATTGCAGACAAAAAAAGGCAAGCTCGTGAGTCTCCAAAATACAAATCTGATCGATATTTATTTCAGATTTTGAGTCTAGAAAGGTATCTAACCTTTTTTTAAAAAAAGAACACGGTCGGTTTTCTCTTTTCTGGCTGAATGTCAACATATAACTTGTTGACACTGCAATCGCTCTGAACATAGACTGTTTCTTCAGGGGTTTTTTTTAACCCTGCCGAAATATATGGACCGCTTTCGGTAAGGATGGAAAAATTCCAGAAACAAAGCTGTCCCTCTGGCAATAAAAAAATACTGAAAGCTTTTGAGTTAAACTAAAATTGAAAACCATTATTTTGTCCAGGAATGATAAAATTTCTCACGGCAAGTGTAATTCACGCCAGTGTTTACCAACAACGCGTTGAAATTGTCAAAGATGTAAAGAAAGAAGAAAACTGCGATAGCGACTTATTCTGCACTAATTCATTGTCGTTACATTTGGGAAGGATTAAGATGTCTCTCTCCAAGTTAAAATTCAAAGGAAGAATAATTTCAACTGAAAAATGTGGATTAACATTTCACTTTTTATATCGGATATCATAATTTCGTGCACAGCAAATTAAACTCACCGAGGCCGCCCGCTCGCGATGTCAGCTTGTCGAAAAAATAGGGCGAAAGAAACTAGCTTTCTTAGACAAAAAATCGATCAAAAAAGAAGCTGAATGGAAACTTTGACCTCTCGAAACGTTTTCTGCGATGTATTTTTGTGAAAACAGGGACCTTGAAAAAAAGACTTAGAGTTTTGTTTTCTTTTCTCTACTGGCGGCCATTAGCTTTTGAGTTAGCTTTATTGGAGAAAGTGACAACCTTACGATTAATAACTACAAAGCCTGCCAAACATAGTTAATATTGTTATAATCCTAAACAAAAAACTTAACAGCGTTAAGATAACTACAAGTGTGTTTTCGACTATTGATATAGGACTTTTGACAACCATCACTTCATTTCAACACACTGTCACTACACTATCCCTTCATAACCAAATTAGTATGCAACAACTAAAATCATTTTTACCTCCCAAAATAATTAGTTTTTGTTACTTCATATTAAATGCTACCAGAGAAACAAGCTTTACTGATTAACAAACCAGAGCCATTATCTTACCAATTCAAGTCCAGTATACTTTCAAGCCTTCCCCTTCACGCATGTAAGCCAACGCTACTGCAGTGCACTACTCACACATCGCTAATACACATAAAAAAATATTTCACACACGCCTAGTACATTGACGCCTTATTATACGCTCCCACAGCGTCTTGTTCAAGATTCAAAGCACATCCTTCGGACTGACGTATGACGGTATGAAGGTTAGGAAAAGGGGATTCGGAGCCCTCCGACCCTCCCCTGAAAGTAATATTTTCCCCTGCAAATTCATCTAGAATTCAGAAACGTACATGTAAGCCTGATACTAAGGCTATCAGATCTGCGCAGATTACATTTTACATTCCGTACTTAATTCTACCGGGAACTCCGGTACATCTTGAGTTTCAATTTTCCAAACGATTTGACTTCTTTTTATGCAGTATGAATTTCCAGTCGTTGATCGTTATCGTTCTTTCAGTTTTATTGACAGTAAAGTTGACGCATCATAGGCGACGGGGTGTCGAAAACAAGGCTACAGAACTTATGAATGAAAGAAAACGTTTGGTAATTATCGTCGTTTGAATTGAAAAAGAATTTAGTGTTAAGCGTAGAAAGACATTTCGTTTCTTACCTAAAAAGGCCAAAAACACAATAAAATCGCGAGTTTTCGTCTTTCTAAACATCGCTTTCGTCCTCGTCATTGATTCAGCAAAGCGAGACTGTAGAACTAAGTCTCAAACACATCATTGTCTTTGTTTCTAGTCTGCTGATCCGCGTCAGTAAAATTTCATCCTCATTTAAATTCACCCGACAAAGAATGCCAGCTTGTTCATCAAAATGCGCCAAGATAATATTTCGCTTTGTATATCTTTTTACTGAAGCGGATGAATACAACCGCAACAGTGAGCTGCAGCGTACACCACTGAGGATGAAAGACGCGCGCAGAGGAAAAACCGAACACTTTAGATTTTGCCTTGCTATTCATCTGTGTCTTCTTTGACCTGAGCCATAACATTTATTAAACACATGATTGGTTTCAAATCTTGAACTCTTGCTATTAAGCTTTGGATCTTGCCTTTACACCACGTGTTAAGGCGCATCAGCCTCGGTCAAACTGAAGGTCAGAATAGTGAGCTTAAGCAACAACGACAACTTAAAAAACAATATGTTTAATGATCAAAATAACAGCTCTGCACGTGCATAACGTTTTTGGTACATTTCTTTGACGTCCACTGCACGACTACGACGTAAAACCTCCTAATATGACGTTTTATGGAGGACGTGGAGATACGACGACGAATTTTCCTTCGTCTTTTTGAACCTCAATAAGTCCCTTAAGAATTCAACTCCAGGAAAAGTCGCCTGCATTTGACATATTGAGCGGGTCCAAATAGACGCGATAAAGTTTGAAAAAACGCAGATTCATTTTTTTAGCGACGTTTTCACTGCCGCCGTCGTCGTCGTTGCTTAAGGTCCCTATGTAATTTGGAAAGCCGCCATTTCGTGAACACTTAATTATTATCATAAATTTATTATAAAATAGATTTCTACGAATTTGGTCTGAAATAGGGTATGGTTTGTGCACTCTAGTCTTGAATTGGGTATGTTTTTTAGAAGAATTAACAGCTTGTCACACGCTCCGGTCACGCATCGGGCTCCAGGGCTTCAGGTCTGAAATAGGGTAGGAAAAGTCACAGATTTTGAAATTTGATATTTTCTGAAATAGGGTAAGGGTTTCAGGAAGCGTGTCGCACACCCCCTCTTAATTTTTCTGGAAGTACCCCCCGGAATTTTTGGTCGTTTTTTTGGGACAATTGAAATACGCCAAATACAATTTATTTTAATGTCCGCGTCCGCTTAACAGAGGTGTCCGCTGAATGGGGTTCGTTATAAAGGGAAATATCAGACGTTGGTTTCGGGACCCGGCTTAGTAATAGAGGGTGTCCACTTAATTGGGTGTCCGCTTAATAGAGGTTTCACAGTATACATAATGAATGCAGCCCTATTGTATTAATTTCAGCATAATTTACATGGAAAGAGTAGGTTGAAAAAAGCCTCACTCAACCAAAAATTAATTTAAACGTTCTTTTCATTTCAATATTTGGTGAAATGATCTTACTTAGCCTGCGAACAGCAGACGCATTTCCGGTCGTCGGTTCTTTCCCTCTGGAGGGAGAGAAGTGACGACCGGAAATGCGTCTGCTGTTCGCAGGCTAGATCTTACTTTACCTCGAAAAGCTTTATAGATAAGTGTTAAAAATAATTTTTCCCTCGATCGCTAATTTTGTGTCTTTTAAACGTTGACAAAAGCAATCAAATCAGATGTTCAGTTAAATCGGTGCAGATTTTACTATCTTATCTAAAGTTGTAGGGCAGAACTAATCTAATTGTTTTGTCTTTTTCAAAATACAAACAACCAATCACTTTAGATTGGTCATTTCCTTTTAACCAGAGTAGTCGACTGAAAGTGGGTTTTTTCTGTTTTTGTTTTTGTTTTTTCTTTTTTCCCTGAATTGTTCTTGTACTAAATTCTAACATAATTGTTGTACTTCTCTCAAGACAGCTACTGGACAACAAAAGCTTCACTTATATATACTTAGATTTTTCACCTCGCCCAGTTTGCCAAATGTCCGAGTGAGATGTCGACGGCGAATTTTCCTAGAACTGACTTCTTGGTGAATGCATCCAATTTCAGAAAGAAAAATTCGTCGTCCTTTGTTTACGTCCTCCATAAAGCGCGAGATATCCTGATAAAGCTTCACCGCTGAAGTCCCCGATTGAGCCCCATGTGCATAGCCACAAGGACACGAACCCTAAAATGGGAATGCACGTCAGCTAGAGAGTTTTAACTCGTCACTTACAATTTTACGTTCTCGTTGCCTTCGCTGTAGTTCAGGTTTTCATTATTGTCATCCCAAGTTTCTTAAGCTTTCTACATTGCTAAAAAGACCTCGGGATTGATCGGCAAGTGTATGAGACGGGGTACAAAGTCTTTGCTCTTCTTCAAATCAGTATTATATCGCTCTTTACACCCTTGAGGTCGCCAGCAACGGACCGTAAATGATAGGTAATCGCTTATTGGCTTGAAATCCCCAAGGCATACACCTATAATTATTCACACAGTTTATTCTCACTGATTGAAATTAAAATCCTTAGTGATCCTTAGTAACATTCCGATCCGAATATAGTAATCACGATCTGTAAAAGCCGTTATGTTTTAGCATAAATTCAGAATCGAAGAGCTGGCCGTGAGTCTCGTTTCACTATCTGACAATAATAAATATACAAAAAAGAGTCAGTTCAGGGCGTAAATTTAACTGCCTATAAACCTATAAACTCGATCGTCAACAAAATAAACGTACCAAGATTTCAAAGGTAAAAAGAAAAATGGTATCTGTAATTAGGAATACACTCTTGATCCCTACTTCTCCGTTATAACGGAATCACAGTTTTCTACTGTGATTCACTTTCTTAACTTTCTGTAAAGTCTGGTAAGGCACTGTTGGCATTTGAGGAGAGACCGTTGCATACACATCACTGGAAGCCTGAAACTGAAGAGAAAAAAACCTGTTAGCTTTACCTTCAACGTCCAACAATACCAATTTAAGTACTGAAGCACACGTACCTGTTGTCTTCAACGTCTACAAACCTACCGTTGAGGTCATAATTTTAAGAAGACATGTAATTGCTGTCCTTGCCTTGTGCGCACTGTCATCTGCTACATTAAACACTGCATGTTTAACCCAAATAAGCAACAAATAGAAGCAGGAGTTATAAACGCTTAACCTTATAAAAGGCTGAAATTACTGGTGAAAGCATGAAGTAACTAACACACACTTTCATATAGCTCTTGCACAACTTTCAGGACTATCCACAATCGCGTGGACTACAGCCAATGGGTCTAGTTTGTGAATTTGTCCGTGCTGTTTTGCAGTTTTTAGGCTGATTTAACAATAACAGAACGGGAACGTCATTTGACGACGGGAAAGCGCGCGGAAAGGACTAAACTCGACTTCTGGTGCCCAATTAGCCTGCGTAGCATGGCGGTTTTGTCGAGCCGGGTGCAGGAGCGTAGAAATTCGCGCGCGAAGCCGCGAGAAAAATAAAAACCGCCTGCCCGGATTCGTGGCCTTTTCAACTGCCGCCCCCTTCAACTCATTTTGACATCCTGTTGACAACTTGTTTGGTTTCAGTTTTCCCAGCCAATGAGAAATAAAGTGTTGACAGAACACGACACAAAAGCTTGTGATATAGTGTAAAACGTGACCTTGGCCGGAATTGGAGTTTGCTTGAACAAACACAGGTTTTTTCTTTGTGGCTATCTGGCGCATAGGTGACTACACTGCGTTCTAAACTTGTACTGAGTTGCTGCACTGCTAAGTCTTACATTTATTTAGAGGTCATGGAGTTGGTTTGTTTAATCCGTGTTGAGTAATTATTTCCTGTGGTTAATGTTATTTTCGCTAATTAGAATTTGTTGATCTCAGAAGCAGTTGTAAAGTACTAATTTCTTTGACCACTCTTCAAGCCTAAAGCTTTTTATTACGGCTAAATAAATACTTTAGTTTCTTTGGTCTTTTTCGTCTAAAATGCCTGGATCTGGACAACTACAAACCAAGGAGCCTTGGTTTGTAGTTTCTTTGTCACTGCTTTGTCTGTGAATGTTTTGACGCTGGGCCCGGCCTTTTAAGTGTTGTTTGCAGGATGTTGTATTTTTACGTATAGCGCAATCTTCAGATTTGAGTTGTAGCTTAAGCTCCACCAAGCAAAAAAGTATGGAGAATTACGCCGTGCGTCTTTCTTCTAGCGTATGCGATTCATCGACCACAATCGCGGACACCGTTCGATGTATTGCTCTGGAGTGCGTTATTCTCTAA
The DNA here is from genome assembly GCA_964035525.1 of Porites cylindrica. NCBI lineage: Eukaryota > Metazoa > Cnidaria > Anthozoa > Scleractinia > Poritidae > Porites > Porites cylindrica. Next base: position 28,029,559 of record OZ037783.1, read on the forward strand.
CGCCGAGTAATTGAGAAAATTGAGGTGAACGTTCGCGAAGCACTGAAATTTACTGTTTCTGTCATAAGGTCCATTGCTTTACAGCTCAGCGACAACATTTCAGATATCTGGTCGTCGATAGTACCTTTTAGAGGGGAAATTGTGATCATACAGGTTTTCGATGAGGATATTTCTTCTTTGGCCACAGCAAAGACAGTAAAGATCATGCTCTTGCCAAATCTTGTTGACAAAATTTCCATGACATCTCTCCTTTGAAGAAGACTGTAAATGGCCATTTCCTGTTTAGGCTTCAATACAATTGCCCTGTTTTCCCGTCAAAAATTCAAGATCGACGACGTTCCGGTCAACGTTTCTTTGATATTTTGATTTTGTTTTGCGGAGATGATTTGTTCAGTCCCTCGAAACTCTCCCATGGGAGATTATCAAAATATTTGATTGACAAGCGAACATTCCGAACCAATCGGAACGATCCGTACGCTGGCGTGAGGACCGACTCAAAAAAGCCCCCCGTCCGTGCAGGCGGTTTTTCAAGTTGCTTCCGCCCCAATCTCCTCGCGGTTTCTCTGCCCTCGCCCGCCTTTATTACTTAGCGCGCCCAACCAAAACCGCCATGCTACGCAGGCTAGTGTCCAATTTGCCGCTCTGCCATGGGTCAAGCCAGTGGTTTGATTTGCGCGCACCGTCGTCAACTGAAGTTCCCGCTCTGTTGCTAAATCAGCCTATTAGACAGATTAAGATTCACGTTTACGCCAAACGGCGAACGCGAATTTGTACCACGTGACCAAGTTTTTCCCTTAATTGTCGCTAACTGTTTATTACTTCAACTAAAAAATAAGAAGGTTTAACGCCGGTTTTATTCGTAAGAATTGTTCTGGACAGTTTTGATCTGCTTATTTCCTATTCTGAGGAATTCTCAACTTAAATCTGACGTTTGCCTTTTGGCGTAAACGTGAATCTTAAACTCTCTAATGACCTTTCAAATTGCTCGGTTATGCAAATCTACTTCTTTTATTATACATTTTTGTACACAAGATCTGTCTTCTCGTTGGCTAACTAGAGCCTACGGTTAATTCAAGATGAAGCTATTCTGTAGGTTACGTTGCGCGCGCAGAGCATGATTTCCGAGATGATATCAAATTTTGAGTGTGTGTGTGTGTTGTGTTTGTCGTTATTTTCTTCAACTCAACAATATATAAAACAGTTATTTTAGAACGGTTTTTGGGTGCCCCTTAGCTCCCTGAGTTAGCAAACTACTGAGCTGATTAACACAATATGAATACCTTTTTCTACCCTTATTTCTTTCATTCTCAAATCAACTCCCCCTCGAAACAGATTAACCATTCTCACTAATATCTAAAGCACTTTAGATCCAGGGAATCAATATTAAAATTAAATGCAACTAGAATTCTTTTACAAAACTGATAAACCTACGTACCTGTCCTATCTCCTCATAAGCTTCATGTTCTTCCTCTTTCTTCATCTGGGCTACATCTGAGTTTTCATAAAAGGGACTCATGTGTTGCAGCCCTTGATGATGACTTTCCACAGAAGTCATGGCAGAATACAGAGCATTAACAGCATTTTTCTCTTCAGCCAGCTCAATATTTTCCTGCGCTTTGTCTTTCCTTGTATTTTATTTCTTTCCATGTAAATGATGGCAGAGCCTCCAACTTACAAACTCTTTGACCACAAGGGAAACGAAAAGTAACACGCCCAAGACAATGATGATGAAAGTATGCAAAGAAACATGGGCCTTAGTGGAGGAAACATAGACGTTGGAAGCTATTTAAGAAAAAAGGAGAATTTAAAATGATCAAATTAGTAATGTTGAGTTTTCAACGATATTCATTCTCTCGTCCTCCTTAATATCCCCTTGGAACTACTGAAAAACAGTAATCCACAATAACTGTGACTCTGCGTCCGAAAGGAAAGCGAAGTTTACCTAAAATCATTGGCAGAGTCGTGAAATTGCGGCCTTATGGTTAATAAATAAATAAATAAATTTAATTAGTGATATTTATTTGGTTTTAGCATATCATTTTTTACTATTTGTTTTGCAACATGTATATTCATATCTAAAATATAACCTTTTTTCTTCTTCCGCACCCGTATAAATGTTTTCTTTTTAGTCCCGTTGAAAGTTTGTTTTTGCAAGCCAAAATATCGACCAATATAATGATCGGTTGACTCTTTTTCTACTTAGTATTCAGGATTCAGTGATCGAGGTCTACACGGACAATTCTTCTATCTATCACTGGTTTGTCGCTGTTATTTTGCCTTTTTCAGCATTTCTGAAAATGCTCTTTGGTTGAAAGGGAATCAAAGTGCTATTCTGTTGAAACAAGAGAGAATGAGCTAGATCATTCTCTCTTGGTTGAAAAGGACCATTGACACCTTTATTAAATACTGCCATTTGCAAATATGCAATGACTGGCCTCTTTTCCCCAACTGTTCGCAAGTGAACGTTCGCTGCTGTTGCATACCGTGGTAATCCCTGATGAAAAGTAATGAAAGCCCTGATTGATTCATGATACAGAGATGTTGATGCTGTTGCTGGCAGTTGAACTCATGTTGAACCAGCTGATACTAAATATTTTGCTATTTGCCATTTTTGTTTTGAATTCATGCATCGCCATTGTTTTCTTCTTTTGTTAGAGTGCTTCAAAGACAGCCGTTATCATAACTAGTCGTGCACTGAACGTGTACTGAAATGCAGGGAGAATTCCTCCTAATGGCAAAAGGGTCATATTAAGATCACATAGCAGCTTCCAATTTAAGATACTAAGGTTATCATGGCTTGTTCCAGGTTCTCGAAAAGTTGGCGGGGTGGGAAAAAGGAAAAAGGAAGAAGAGCCTGTAAGGGGCCGACCATTTAACTCTTGAGGGGAGGGGTGGGTGATTTTGAAAAAAAATTTCCTGCAAGCGATTGTCGGACGAAAAAAATTGCATGCAGCTCAAATGTAATAGAAAGCTTATGGGAAAAAAAGGGAAAAAAACATCCTGTCCACCATATTGCTAGGAAAAAAAATTCTTGATGACCAGAAATCACCCACCCCCACCCTCAAGA
>OZ037783.1:28037625-28067625 GCA_964035525.1 Porites cylindrica
AAACAGCAGAAACAGTAAACTTGAACTTTGTTCGAATACCTTAAGGAGTTTCAGTATAGGTTAACTTTTCGCTTATTATGACTGATATGCTAAAAAAGATGTTTCGCTTAACCAAACGAAATAAAAGGCCAACGCGCGTGGTTTGTAGGATAGGGAAAATGAAAAAACTGTCACTGAAGGTACAAAGAAGGTACCTGATGATCAGATGAATGCGTGTGTTTGTTTTAATATAATCCGTATGTGTTCCTAGAACTCAACCGCGAACCTGCAGAAAGGCTGTCGTTAAGGCCGGCGACAAAAACTAACCGTTACGGTTTCCTAATGCAAGGTGATCTATATACATTATATATCAGTACTGTTGGGTGCATTGTCCAAAGTATTCAGTCCCAAGGGAGAACTTCTACAATCAAATCCAACAAACTTTTGTCGATTTTTATCAGCTATCTTGCACAGAATTAGTAATTAAATTGATGAACAGTCACAGGATTTTCCGTAAATTCATATTTGTTGAAATTGTTTCATTATGCAATGATTTAATTTGTTATCAAATCATACTGATGAAACTTGATTGGCTATTGTAATCATTGCATTGTATATATCATCTTTAGTTTGTTTCCTATCTTAAAGCTTTTGCTGCAATACTGTAACTCATGGCATATAGTCATGCAAATGAAGCTTATGTTGTTGTTGTTGCTGCTTCATACAAGCGAAATATTTAAGCGCCGCACGTGGCATCTTTTCTTTGTCTTACTCATAGCCCGCATTTAGAAAAGCTATACATTCGGCCAGTTTCAGTTCTACTGATGCCCTTGATGTTGATTTTCGAAAAGAAACAGTGATATAGAAAATGGGTAAATGATGCAGTTGAACGACAATGTTGCTACCATAAACAATGATATGTTCCCCTTGCATTTTTTAAGTTCAATTTTTGTTTAACAAGGTTGATTTTACTTTACTGCAAATGCGGTAAAAAGAAGTCTTGTATCTGTATTCTTGCTCTCGCCCCGTGAGGGGTGCTCGGTATGCGGCCTATACGGGGATCCGAAGCTCACAAGAAAAGGGCACCTTTTTCTGGCTTCAGGCATATAAAAAGGGTGTGGGTTTCGTGTGAGTTGAAGGATATGATTATGGATGGGTAAGGAAAGCTGTCAGTTTGGTCTTTAAAAGAAGTTAAATTTTAAGGGAATATCAGACGAGCCGTTTTTTTTATGGCTGTTACAGGAGACAGCGCATTTACTCCAGCTAATAGCAATGAGGGATATACCTTTCTAAGTCTGGGTGTTTGAAAGGATTACGATTTTTCATTTTTATTACTATGGGAATGGGCTGGCTGATCAGTTCTAACAAATGGAAAGCGCCTTCAGTATCATTGACCGTTTCAACGCTAAAGAGATTTAGTATATACTAAAACAGTGCGGGATAGTGTTTTTAGCGCGCTCTCATTGGCTACTCAACCTCCGGATATCCGGTGCTATTCATAGATTCACCTCCAGTTCAGTTCCTCCGAGCGAGCGACGCCAAACTCGCGCAAGTTACAAGCAAAATGGCTTGTCGCGGTTTGCTGCCGTAGCAAACAATGTAATTCCACCAATTTCACCAATAATCAAACAATTCAAGCTGATGCCGAAATACACGAAGGTCACGAAATTCGGTTTGGAAGTTTTAGCAGGTAAAGTTTTGTCTGTTTGACTTGAATTTATCGTTGAAAGCGTTAAAAATTTTTTGGTCTACACATACAAATTAAGTCGTGCGTTACTTCATTTAGCTGACACGTTCATAAATAGCTTAAAACTAGATTAAATAGTCTCTTTAACAGAATGGTTTTAAATACAAAAAAATTCACAGCTCCTTTTCAAGAAATTTCCCCGTAAGAGCTAATTAACAAATTTTTATTTGTCGAACAAGAAGACACGACTGTCGCCGGTCCTGTCAGTGCACGTGCACACCAAAATTGCAGAATTGTAATCGTTGGCAACTTACAGTAAATTACTAAATAGTTAAAAATCATCATTTTTGTGCTCAATTATCTCACTATTTTAATATATATACTAAAACAATTATTTACCTCAGTGTCGGTGGCTAGTGGGTTAGTAAACTGGACCCTTTAGATTTGTGAGGAAAACCACTGAGATGAAATTTAACTGTTAAGTTAAGATACAAGTTCATATTTACTGCTTATTTTAAGCCACCAGAAAAAAAACAGTTGCACTTTCGCGCGGAAACATGGTATGTTCACACATGAAAATAAATGTTATGATCACAAGCGAAAAGATCACCGTTGCTATGGTTGCATAATAAATGACATAATGGGTTTTATATAGTAAATATCGAACATTACATCGCCGCTTGGAGAACAGAGATACGAAATTTCTCTTCTCGTCTCGTGTCGAAAAATATTCACTCGATGTGCTTATTACTCGTTAACAACGTTTAAGAAACACTCGAACAGGAGAAATTTCGTTTCTCCAAGCAGCCAGGTAGTATCCTCTGTTTATAAACTCGATCCTTGAAAAAGTGCAAAAACCAATCATTTTCTCTCATTCAGTCTGCTTCTATGGTAGGGACTGGTACAGGTTTGTTTCCAATTGAGAATAAACCGATGCATAAACTTCACGAGAGGCCTGCAAATAACAAAAGACCTGTTACAATAGGTTTACCTTACCAAAATAAGTGACAAATAAACTGAATTAAAAACTATTGAGGTGAACAAAGTTTGTAAACCTTACAAAAGGGTGACATGCTGGGCGTAAGAGACTGTAAAGTTCTAATTCTGTGGATTTAGCTCCAATGACTTGGGGACCAATATTTCTTATACCAAATTTACGAGGGGCTCGGATAGAGAATTCAGTCTCCTAATATTCACTACTTTTTAAGATCCAAAGCACTTCACATGATTCACGTCCGAAGGCAACCGTAATTATTTTACTAAACTAGTTACCTGTCCTATCTCCTCATAATCTTCATGCTCCTTTTTCTCTTTTTGGCTCACATAATGATTCTATTCTCATTAAAGATGTTCTTGCGCTGTAGCCCTTGATAATGATTTTCCAAGGAACAAATACCAGTATAGAAAGATGTCACGCCTTCTGATCTTGAAACATTAGCAGCATTGTTGTCTTCAACCATCTCAATGTCCTCCCGTTTATTTTTCCTGGTATTTTCTTTCTTTCCATATAAGTGATGCCAGAGCCTCCAACTCACAAACCCCGTGCCCACGAGTGAGACAAAAAGTAAAACGCCCAAAACAATCTCTGTGACAGTGATTGTACGGACAGGAATATGTACCTTGGTGCTACCTGAGAAAGCGAAGGTTTAGAAACTTTAACCATGTGTACAAAAGCATAATCTTAACTTAATTCTAATTGGCATTAAGCGAGTCAAAGCAAAGTACAAATGATACTGATACATATATTAGTAATGCTTAGCCTGAGAAAACAGCCGACATTTGGCGACGCTACCACTGATTTTCCCGCCAAATGACGTCTGAGAAACGAGCACAGAAATTCCATACTGATGACGCGTCACTACCCAGGTCTGGGTAGCGCTTCCGATTGGTTGAAGCAAATTTCCCACGCAGCACGACCAATCGGAGGGTAGTGATGCTTCATCAGTATGAAATTTCTGCCCTCATTCCTTAGACGTAAATAAGCCGTTAGGCAATCAGCCGTTACTGCTAAGCTGTGTTATCGTAAGTACCTGACATGCACATCACACAAGCCGCTCTGTTTATACAGAACTGGGAGCTTTTCGACTCCTTGTGGTCACAATTTGTTAGTAATGTCTCATCTCCCACACAATGAACGTCGTAGATCAATTTTTTTGAAGGGAAACCGGTAGATGTAACTGCTGCCAACGCTCCTTGAAACCCAAGCTGACGGCAGACCACAGTGGCGTCCTTTAAATCCCAGCCGGAGCCGCAAACTGCTCCCCAGGATCCGTTGAAGAACACTTCCACTCGGCCTTGAGATGTAACATTACCCCAACCAACCAATCTAACTGTATTTAAAAGAAAAAAAAGATAATATTAAAGATTCTTAATTGGCGGTAAGTTTTTGCAGGAATTGAGTGAATCAATACAGGTCGTGATCTATATTGGGACCAATCGTTTTTGGTTGGTTGGCTTAGTTGTGTTTTTTTCATGTTCTATTGGTGGTGGTGTATTTACCGAGCCGCAAAGGAGAGAAACAATAACGAGGCCTTCCAACGGGGTAGGAACGACATGCGACAAGGCCCAAAAAACTGGCCACAATCCTCTTAGAAAGCATCGGCAATCTACTCGAGTGACAGGCAGTCTCAGAAATGGCCGACAAAGTGATAGCATCCCCCCCCCCACCCCTCCACTTTGAAGGGTCTCAATAATTCTCTATAACTGTTCCGATCTAACAAGCTCAGGAAAACAGCAATTATTACAGACAGTATTCCGCTCAATATAGCCCCATTGCGTGCATGTTCAGTAATCAACTCAACTCGTCAATGGGTAGAAAGAATAACCACAGTGTTAGTAAATCATCCCTGCACTTTAAAGAATGTGAATATATGTTCAGTGTGAGCTTTTATATTATCCTCTCTCATCCAGCAATTTCTTTTTCCTTCAACCTTTTATTTTATTCAGAAGAACGTTGTTTTTACCTGAGGCGCAAACTACACCTACATCTTCACTGTGATCACAGTTGTGTTTTCCCCAACCGTTGTGACGACACTCTGTCAATGATCTTTCATTACCAGTGCACCTCACATCACCCATCCATATTGTTCCATTCCCTCGCCCAAAGGTCGCAGACGCAGATGCTTTTACAGCTCGACCATATCCAAGCTCCCTGCAAACTACGCTGGCGTCTATAAGGTCCCACGAATCATCACACACTGTTCCCCAGGTTCCATTGTAAAACACCTCTACTCGGCCTTGCAGGATAGAATCTGTACCATCGACCAAACGAACATCTAGGACATAGCACATTAGACTAATTTACAAAATGTCATTCTAGCACAGTAGTCCATTCATAAGATCCTGTTTAATCGAAAATAAGGGGCATGATTCAGATGATTCCCAGGACGATCTCTTTTGAGTGACCGAGAACACTTTTTTTGGAGTGGCCGTTTTAAGTAAATTTCTATCGTTCTTAATCGGTCATACGCAGCCACTGGGGTTCAATACGGGTGAAAATTGGAATATAGGTTCCCGATACATGTAACACATAAATTTTGTACTTAAGGGGGCAGCGTTTCATTTATGACCATTTATGGTCGCTAAATGTACAGAAGATTATATGCAGCTCAAGGACTTTTAGTGACAAACAAACCTCCAGTGTGTAGAACCCAGGTCTGACCTGGTTATAGTACTGACCCCTGTGGCCAGGCCTATGGAAGGCGATCACCTCCCGTAAGCTAACACAGCTCTTGGCAAAATAATACACTCACGAGGTTCGACTTAAGCTAAGATTTCAAAACTTGGGTGTATTTACATGAACTGTTTAACGCCGATGTCTAAACAGTTAGGGTAGAAATCCGTAAAGTCAGCTGAAAACATAGCTCAAATGTGTGCAAGGCAGTGAAGTATGTAAGACCAAACTTGACTAATTCGTGAAAGACTATAACTATACATTAATTATCAAAAAAAGTCCATTACTTGAGCACAGGACACCTGCATCTTCACTATGATCACAGTCTTCTATTCCCCAAACATTGTGAGAACACTCTGCTAATGATCTCTCCATGCCAGTACATCTTACGTCATCCATCCATATCTTTCCATCTCCAGGTCCAAAAGCAGCGGATATGTACGCCTTTACAGCTCTTCCGTATCCAAGTTGGTGACAAACTACTTTGGCGTCATTAATATCCCAGCTGTCATCGCACACTGTTCCCCAGACCCTATTGTAATAAACTTCCACGCGGCCCTTGTGATTTGTAACGTCATCACCGTCTCGCAATCGGACATCTGAAATATTTTATATCATTCACAGTTCTAGCATTTCCTTTGTTTGAACTTTGTATTGTTCCTGAAGCATCACGTGGTCGCTGCGTTTCACTTAAAGCGAACAAAGTATCGTCTTTTTTACGGTAGCCTGCGAATACAGACATATTTCCGGTCGTCGCTTCATTCTCTCCACCCGAAAAGTAACGTCTGCGAACCCGAGTAGCTAAACGATTTCTGTGACGTAAACCTTTTGTTATGTTGTTGATCAATCGGAATCAGGATAAAAGTAAACCTCGAGTTAATCCTCGCGACTTCACTAGCCTTGGCGTATCTAGGATTTTGACAAGATTTTTCAAACAACCTTTGGATCGGGATTTTCCATTTCCAGAGTACAAGCAAGATTTCTGCTGGAGATATTGAATGCCGCTTTCTTTGTCGAACTGATTATCTGAAGCTATGGATAAGATTTATGCCATTGCTTTCGCCAAATAAAATAGTACGTGACACAAGCAAAATAACAGAAAATGATTGCTACAACGAAAGGAAAATAATTTGACATCGCGCCCAGACTCTCGTTGACATTGTATCAAAATTTAACCAAAGCTGACCGGAAGAAGTGGTGAATCGATAGTACCGTGAGGCACATCCTTGACTGAGTCAAACAACAGTCATCCGTTAAAAAATTCAAAATCCTACAAGCAACGCCATCATAAACCTGGGCCGCACCCAGCGTGAAAGAGAAATTATAACAGTAAATTGAACATGGTTCAAATAACCTTTCAGTTCACAGGAAACCAATAACAATAACCACATGTTTTAGTTTTCAAAGATAAACGATAAGTGAAAAATCTAAAGCGGCTCATGACAAATTAAACTATCGAAGAATCGTCCAAACTTTCCTGCGAAGAACAAAAATAGAACAAAAGGTAAGACCGAGGCATGAGGCGTCTACTGTCAGTAGAACATTTATCGTTTCGAACGTGAACAAAAAATCAAGGTGTGATACATCATTGACTCAAAAAGATAAAAATATTCCTCTAATCTCTTCAAGGATTCAATATGAATCCGCTTGGTGGTTATTTCTTTAATCGGTTCCAAAATCCTGGCAAATTAACTTTTGCAAACGCGCCTGCCAAATGTTTCGACTTGAAAACTTATCCACCTAGCACGAATCTTGCGAGAAGATGAATTATCTCGAGTTGGTTCCTGGTTTTTAAGCGCTAAACTGAGCTGATTAGCTCAGAAATCGACTGGGGGCTCGGGTTCGCAGACGTTACTTTTTGGGTTGAGAGAAGCGACGACCGAAAATACGTCTGTGTCGCAGGCCGACTTTTACGTCAATCTTCCGTGAAATTTGTCTGGCGACGTTTAACACTTGGCACAGTCCCTACTATCCAAACAAAACATACACGACTAGCTGTTCCGGCCCTGGTCGACTCGAGCAAGTTTCCAACATAATAAAGATACTGAACTATCACTCATTTTCCTCACCGTGTAACGTTCACGTGCTTATTGCTTTTGGGGGGCTGAAGAGGACGAATGTAAAAAGCAAACTAAACTTTCAAGTTTAACTAATAGATATCCTCTTTGGGGGTAGAAAATTACGAAAATGTTTGAGAGGAAAGAAATTACTGAATAACCCATTATTCCCCTTCAACCCCCAAGTCGATGAGGCCGAATGCGCAGTGCCATTTGGTGCCTTTAAAAAATTCGCTTAAAGGGACCTGGATAATTTAAGTCGATAATCCCCTTGTCAACAACCACTGTTTAATACTAATACGGTATTTATTACATAACCTCCAATGAAATACCAGGTGAGCTTTCGTTAGCAAAAGAAAATATAAATAAATAAATAAATAAATAAAACAAGTGAAATGGTTTGGTATTTCATTGATGTTTATATATAATAACTACAGAATTACGTGGCCGTTTGGAGATACGAGATTTCTCTTCTGGCGTTCAGACGATATTTTCCAACTAAGAGAAATTTCGTATCTCCGCGTGGCCATGTAATACAGTCGAATCCCACTGAATTTTTCGAACTCCCAAGATAAATTTGTGAGACAACCGATAATTCTCTCTATCATTGTATCTAAAGCGGTCAAAACGCAACAAATTTCTGTAGATAAGCTTCCACTGCTATATTATTTTGTGTTTATTGTTTCATCTTAACCTCATCAGTACTGGGAGTGTAATTCAGAAAACGTTGTTTTTACCTAAGGTGCAAACTACACCTGCATCTTGACTATGATCATAGTTTTGTTTTCCCCAGCCGCTGTGACGACACTTTGTCAATGATCTTTCATTACCAGTACACCTCACGTCATCCATACACACTATTCCATTCGCCTGCTCAAAAGTCGCAGACTGGTATGCTTTTACAGCTCTTCCATATCCAAGCTCCCTGCAAACTACGTAGGCGTCCGCGAGGTCCCACGAGTCATCACACACAGTTCCCCAGGTTTCATTGTAAAACACCTCCACTCGGCCTTGCAGGATAGAATCTGTACCATCGACCAAACGAACATCTAGGAATAGCACATTAAACTAATTTACAAACGTCAGACCAACATCTAGTTTCTCCCCATAAGCCGATCACGTTTTAATCGATCGTAAGGGGTAAGATTCCCAGGAAGAAGCCTCTTATCATTGTTGTTTTATGAGCGACAAAAACTACCACTTTTTAGACTGACTACTTCTGTGTTGATTCGTGTGTCTGATATAAACGACCATCACAGAGCCCTGATACATTTAAGACATACTAAACTTTGTACTTTCAGCAGGTAGCATTTGAACAACGTTAACTGAATGTACCGCACTTTCTACGCAACTCGATGAGTTTTAGTGGCACTGGCTGAAATCTCCAGTATGTAGAACCCACATTAGGTCGTAACTGCTCCTGGTAGGGATCCCTGTGGCCCGACCCATGGAAAGTGATGCCTATTTCCGTTTCGTAAACGATCGTTTCCTTTTTTAACGGTCAATGCCACCATTGGTAACCAAGCCGTTAGTCACAATAGATGTAATATATTCCCTGGATTACGTTACAAGAAAAGGAAAATAGTACGTTTTTTAATAGTCTTAGAGAGAACACGCTGGAATTTACGTTAAAAGTTATGGAAAGGGCTAGGGTCATAACAATACACTAATTATCAAAAAATGGTCTTGATTACTTGAGCACAGGACACCTGCGTCTTCACTATGATCACAGTTTTCTATTCCCCAACCGTTGTGAGAACACTCTGTTAATGATCTCTCACTACCAGTACAATTTATGTCATCCATCCATATTGTTCCATCTCCAGGTCCAAAAGCAGCGGATATGTACGCCTTTATAGCTCTTCCATATCCACGTTGGCGACAAACTACTTTGGCGTCATTAAGGTCCCAGTAGTCATCACACACTGTTCCCCAGGTTCCATTGTGAAACACTTCCACTCGTCCTCCCGAGATGGATCCACCATTGACCAAACGAACGACTACAAAATGACCAATTGACTTAAGTAAGCACAATGGCTCCATCCCAGGAAGACATTTATAGACTAAAAAACGCACTTCAGACGTGCGATCAATTTTGATTACATTATATTCTGAGCAGTCTATAGCTTTATTCATATAACCAGTTTTAAGCAGTCGAAAAACGTTTTTCATAGGTTTGGAAGGCTATAGCTATATACTAGGTGATTATGCATTTTATTTTGTACGAAGTATGATGCATAATATCAGCTCGTCTTCGATTCAGGACAGAATTTTGGAGGTGCGAATCATAAAGTAAACCAATATAATAAGTCAACTTTTTACTAGTCAAATGTCTTGAATGAGTACTTCCATGATCTTATAGTTTATATGTTTTCAAGATGTTATATACTTTGCTTAAAACCTACCATCGTTTCTCCCTTCAACATGACGAAACAGAAAACCTGAAAAGAATAGAAGATGAAGCACAGGATTAGCTCAGGACTAGAAGCTTGTAGACTACCGTACGGGGCTGAGAGTTACGGACCGGCTTAAATGCACTCTGCCTTTGCCCTGCAAACGGTTTGACTTTTACGTGGTTCATATGGCATAGTTGAAATAGCGATCTTCTTTCCACTATCGTTATCTTCGTGGTAAATACATTGTTGGAGCTTAGCGTGACATTTTAGAAATGTACAGATACAAAGAAAAGTTAGAGTGACGAGGGCGTTCCAAACAAAGGGAGGTCTGGGGTATATTAGCCTGCGAGCAGACGAAACTAAACTCTGGTTCGTCTGCGCGAAGGCTAGGGGTATACTCCCCCAGAAAATTTTCAATTTACAGTGTCGGATATGCTTTTCCCTGCGTTTTCTGCAGGACATTTTCCGGAAATAAATACGAAGGAAAAAGCTGTTTGGAGGGCAGGGAAGGGTACATTTTCTTCGTTTTACGCGCCAACATTAAATAACTTTCTTCTGATATATAAATTATAAAGTACTTTAATGGTACTTAGCACGGAAAAAAAAGAAACATCTCTTACCTGAAAACAGAAGTAAAATGATCGAAAAGATTATGTTATCGCGAGTTTTGTTGCTCCTTAGCATCGCTCTTGAGGTTGTCCTTGGCCGATCACCCATCAGTCAGCATTACAAATTACGGCTGGGTGCCATAAACAACACGCTGCGCGCTTATACACAACTCTACTGCCCAGTTTGCTTCTGTCTTGCTGAGCTGTGTGTGTGTGTGTGTTAACTTTTTGCTTATCATGATACGACGAAAAAGATTTTCAGTTTTCAATTTTGTGTTTTTGAACAAAGGGAAATAAATGCTCACTGTGGTCTTTGTGGATTGTAGCATAGAGCTGAAATGAAAACCGTACGCGGTGATATGAATGTGTTTGGTCATTTTTTTAGGTATGTGTGTTCCTCGAACTCAGCGAGCAATCCGTAGAAAGGCTGTTCAGGCAGGCAACAAGGACCATAAAATTAAAACGGAAGTGATTGTTTTTTGCAATGAAATATTTGCTTCACAAAAGCGAAATATTTATTCTGTGCATTCGGGCTGTTTCAGCTCCAGTCTCCACTGATGATGATTATGCTGGTGATGATTAGAGTAAATATTTCAACATTATTATACATGTAAATAGTGAAAGAGTAAAAGCTAAAAAAAGATAAAAGTGTTGTTACCACAAATGATGAAGTGTTTTCTTTAAACTTTTTGTATAGATTGTTCCAAACTGAAATATGAAATTACGACTCTATTATTTTATGATTGTTGCTACTAAGGCGAAATCACGCGTACGCCTTTCCGTTGATTTGTTGTGCTGAATCCTTCCGTTACCAAATCTGTGCATTCAGCCCGATTCAGCTCCACTTGATGACGACGTCATGATTTTGAAGCAAAAGCAAAATTTTAACGCAACAGACAAAGATAACTCGCTTAAATTTTCACAGTGCAAATCAAGAAGATTAATTTTCCAAACTGTAATTGTAACTGATACTATCCTACCGTACGTTAATTTTACCACTGTTAATCAGTAAACGATTCTGGGAAACTTTTCACTTACCCCCTCCCGCCCCCGCTCCCACTCTTCTCGGTTAGTGCAAAATATTGGGTCAATAGGGGACGGGTAGGTGTGTAGTCTCCCAGGCCTTACATAGAAATACATTCTAAGCGGCGCTACAAAATTTTTATCTGTTCGGTCATCCTAGGGGAACTTAAGTATTTTCAAAATTACAAGGGCTTCAGTATTATTTTACAAAAATTTAAGGTGCAATTCAACGTTTTACGAAAGTGATAATTTTTTTTATTCCTCTCCCCATCATATTTTAGAATCCGAAAATTTTAGGTTCCTTTATCTAAGAAAAATAGTGTGACATGGGTGGTAAAATATGAAAATTAAATTTCAGAAAATCGCAGGGAATTTATTACATATTATTAAGCTTCGAAAATTGTACATGTTCATCTAGAAATTTTTAGCCGTCCACAAGCAAAAGGAAATTCTAGGCAATATTTGCTTCTCCAAACAGATGTTTTACAGAAAACAGTCTGTTGGGTGCCCCTGATCATGAATGAGGTCACGTAAATAACGACCGGGCAACAATACTAATAAAAAAAGAAATGTATTTTCTACAATGTTCGCGTGACCATGTGTGCAATTTATGGATCAAGGCTAATTAAAGGTGAACAGGCTAAAATATTTACATAATAGCGGAGCTCCACCCGCGCGCGAAGCGCGCGCGTGGACGGAGCCCCATAGCTAAGGAAATGTGGTAATCTACCCATCCGAGAAAATTTGGTAATCACGTGACCGTACGCCCGACCGTCCGTCCGCACCACAGGGGAACCAATGTTTACTCTTACACTTTCTAGCTAGTTTGGGAGCCCAATAGAAAACTAATTGCACATCAATATTGTGATCAATTGACAGCTGTCAAAACAGGATATCCGCTGACCAGTATCACCTGACCGTACCGCGGGCTCAAGTGTCGACCCATCGAGGTCGAGTACTTTTTTGAAGTTATCCGCTGACCAAATTACCAGTTTCAAATGATCGCAGGCTCAAGTCTATTTTTTCCAATGATTCATATGAAATATGTTGTGTTTATGTCACTATGGCCCTGCACTGTCAAGATTTTGATTTTAAACTGACCTCGGACGCGAAAATTCAGCCACTTTTTTTAAAAAATAAAGGCGGGGAAGACCTTTTCTTACCATGGTCACGCGTTGGTCACGCTCTACGTTCAATTTTTGTACTCTGATTGGTCAAAATGTGACAGGTGAGTTCATGCGGAAAATTTATGCAGCATCTTGAAAGTTGTTTACTTTGACAGCAAAAGCTGACAGAGTTTTGTGTCAACTTGTGATGTTTTTAACTGTCTAAATCTTTTTCCACTGGATGTACAAAATGAAATACAGCTGCTATCAAGAGTCTTCTGTTATCCATGGCTGGTTTGTTTATTGGGTTTTTGGTTGAGAAATGCGTCGCTTGTCAAAATTGAGTAATCCGATTTCGGATGGCATCGTTTTCGTCTTTCACCTTGCTCAATGCGTAAGAGGGTTTAAAAGTCTCAAGCAACTATGGCCCTCCTTGATATCTTTCAGGAACTGAATCTCGAATGGTAAGCCTGAGTAATTATTGTATTTGATGTTTGTTTTTGTTATATCTAATTTCATGAAGTCGAGCACAGTTTATGCGGCAAGTTTTTGCACGTTTGTTGAGATTTGAGTCAATGATCTGATCTAGTATCAGGTTTGTTATAAGCTTACAGAACTTTAAATGGTCTTCAGATATATTTTCACACGGCAAATAGAAAAAAAAAACGTTCCGAAGAATATTTAGTTATAAATTTGGCTGTAGAAAGAAAACTTTGAGTGTTTTTCTTGTTTCGAAGAGTTCATCTTTGAAAAAAAAACAAACACCGGGAGGCCGGCTGAAAGTAAAACAAAATAAACTTAAGCTTAAGCTTTAAGGTTAAAGACTCAGGATTTTTAGAGACACTTTAATACTTGTCTTTGTGAATGAAAATTGTTGTCTCTGTAAATGTTTTACCGAATTATATTTCTCTTATTGATTGTTAGTAGTCTCTCTTGCAATTTTAATCGCTTGCCAGTGGTGTTTGTTTTCATCGTTCATGAACATCACTTGCAGGAGTATTTAGAAATGTCGCGCGTATCAAACGCTTTATAAGATTACACATCGTTATAACTGGAACCATTAAATAACAAAAAAAATAATGATAATAAATTCGTTATTATGTTGAACCGTATCTCCATTAAAGTTCATTCAAACACTTGACCACACTGACAGCTCGCACTAAAAATGAGAACCGGCTGGCCGTATGAATGATTTTGGAAATTTTTTGAACGGTTTCGCTAAAAGCCCACGATTGATCGTCATGAACATTGAAAAATTGTGAAATGCCGTATTCTGTCCGAGGTCTGTATGATAAAAAGTACTATTTCACCTCAGATGTGATGTATAAAAAGTATAAAAAGTTGGTTTACACACCCTCAGATTTGTTGGCAAGAATTTGTAAAGTAAACCTGTCGAACGCGAAAAAATGCGGCCTGATTTGTTTTCCAAGAATTTGTTTTCGACGCCTAATCTACTGTGATCAAGAGCCATCATGGCTCTTGAATGTAATAGAAGATGTTTGCTATTTTTTGGGTGTACATATATTTAGGCTATCAACTCGATGTAAGATGTTTCACTCTAAAATAACTTATCCTTTCCGTCAAAAGTCACATGAATGTGCCCTTAAGTTAACTGATTTGTGGATTACAAGTTTATTGTTTGATTTAAAATATAAATTTATTAATGGGAGCTTCGCTTTTAGCCCTGGCTAAATCTATATATTATATTATGTTCATTGAGTTCCGCTTCGCTCGCTCGATGGACTGAATAAAATGCCGCCTGCTCTAAAGTGCAGGCTAGAAGAAGTGGAAAGTTAATTACGATGACAGAAATCTATGAAATCAACCGCTTTAATTCTGGGGTAAGTATATTACCCTTTCCAATTTGGATCAGTTCGTATATTGGTGATTTGTTAATTTATGTCGTGTTCCTTTCAGTGGTACGTCTATCTCGGTCTTCAGTGTTCAAACCTAAACAGCGATCAAGTCTTGCAGTGATCTCAGCGTAGTAGTTGAATTTTAAATCTTTGAATTCACCCGTTGAAGATGCTCTTAGTCAGTGAAGTTTTGCTGCTTTTTCAAGCTTCGAATTTGTTGGTGGTAACTTCGGATCATCCAGGTAGGAAAGAAAATTCTTAGTTCGCTCGCTCGAATATAGTTTTAAAGATTTTATAAATTGTAAAATTGTTAAGAAACCAGGACATTATAAGATATTCTATTATCTAGTTCCCTACTTTGTCAAGTATAGTTAAATGAGCACGCAAGAGAAGAATTCTAAAAGTGTAAGTGTCAGAACGAAGATTCTTGGTTTTGAAAGAGTTGTCAATCAGTCGCCATATTTTCTCACGTGAAGCTGATAGCGAGAGGACTGGACGCAAGTTAAGTGCCAGAAAAAGAGATGGCGGATGGGGGGACGGGGAGTAAGGGGGAGTGAATGATGGGAGGTAGAATATCGCACAAAAACGAAGAAGCCACAATTGCAACACCTTTAAACTTTCTTCAGAGGAATCAAATCAGCGTTGACGGATATTCGTAGACGCTCGTTCACTTATTTTGTACATACGTAGCCATCTGGCGCCAGTTGTTGGAAAGGTGAATAGTGTTATCCGCTGGATAAATCACTTTCCACTGGATAGCGCAATTGGTTTCCCTAATACTTATCCGTTGGATAGCGATTTATTCGATGGATAGCGCTATCCACCGGATAAATCACTATCCAGCGAATACGTCCTATACCGTAAAATCCCACGTCACAGTTAAAGTCCTGGGCTTACATAACTTCATAAGGGGTTTTGAGTGGGCTTATAAACGGGGAGGGGAGCCCTTAAAATCGGGGCGGCTTTAACAAGGGATATTATGGTATCGGGGAAACTTATTGCAAAATGAATATTCACTGGATAGCCGGATTTATCCGGTGGATAGCGCTATCCAACCTTTGAACAACCGAGACCTGCTCTCCCATCCCGCAATAGTATCAACCACGAATTAATATTCTTGACAACATTTTTCTTTAGAAACTAACCCCTTCATTCATCTTTTTTCGTGTTTTAGTTTGTTTAGCTCCTTAAATGATCATAAATGTTGGAGTAAGCAAAGAAGCTTACAAATTTGATCGGATGATACTGAGGCCCCGGTTATAAGAGATTTCCCTCTCCAAATGCAATGAAGTCTGAATGTGACCACAGTCTCGGGATTCTCTACCTAAGAATGCGCGCGCGCGTTGAGATGTGTAAAGTTTATGGAACTCACGCAAAGATCCTTAATCAGTTAAATAGATATTAAAATTCAATTTTCACTAGTTTCAGATATAGTGTTATAGACCGTTGTTAGGTAGATCAGTTGGGGCCATTTGAAACAGTTTGCACCATTTTCATGTTTCATTTCCAAACTGGTTTGCAGAGGAATGGTCGAATTGGAGCACTTGTTCTAAGTCATGCGATGAAGGAATTAGAATGAGAAACAGAACTTGTGAGCACTGTAACACAACTTTGCAAACACAAAGCTGCAAGAATCAACCATGTCCTGGTATGTAGACGTGATAGGGCTTCTAAACATGGCTTGCGCTGGTCAGCGAAACAATTCAACTTAACGATTAACAAACTGAAATGGCCTTAAGCAAAGGCGTTTTTGAGTGACGAATGTCAACCGTAAGTGGGCGTTATGTATAATTGAGCGGTCGTTTTGCCCAGATTTTCGTGCAAATCGTCGCTATAAAGGTGAATACACTTATTATTAATAATTTGGTAGCGTCAAGACTTTTAAAAAGGAAAACGCCTCACTACCAGTTGACGCGCGTCCCTTAAAACGCGCTGGCCCGTAATTTCCTTGGTCTCTCTATTTTTACCAATGCAAGCTATTTAAGCTATAGACCACACTTTCTATGGGTTTACCGGCGTGATAAGCAACATTGGATGTTGGGAGAACACGAGAAAAGCTTGTAAACCACGAGCAGAAGGCGAGTGATTACAAGCTTTTCTCTTGTTCTCCTAACATCCAACGTTGCTTATCACGCCGGTAAACCCATAGAAAGTGTGGTCTAATGCTTCAGTTTTCTATGATTATACCTGCACAATAAACCATAGGATTTTAACCGATCAGAACGCGCGTAATATCTTAGTTATTTTATAAAACGCTTTCAACCAGCTAGCCACTCAGTCAGACCAACAGCCATTTTAGTCATGTGAGGTGACAGTTACCGTTGTCATCACTCAGCGGCAGCGACGTCTGCAGTTGATAAAATTAAAACCCGGTGCTTTATGTTCTGATCAGGATTGTGCCCACGATCAACCTTCCTGTGGACTGGCGCCTTAAAGGGCAACTTTAATTAGCTCACCCACTTTCTTGTCTCTTCCTTGAGTGTTGTTAATGTCAGGACGCTTTTCTTATGTATTTTCTTCCTTTACCAGATATTCAAACTCAGATTATTGTGATCGTCGCAGTCACAGTTGTATTCATCTCCATCTTAACAGCTGTTCTTGTGGCTATCTTTTTTGTCAAAGGAACGCATTCCGGAAAACCGAGAGCCAGGTTAGTTCGCATCAAGTTAGAACAAATAGCACTTAACAGATGCTGTGGGAGATAAGCTACTTGTTATTCTAAATAACTGGGCCAGGGGTGAATACAGTTTTGGAATCGAATTCTGCTTTGAAAACATTTGAGAATTATCCACGGCCCCAAAATTTTGGTGCTGGTGGTGATTGTAAAAAAAGCATTATAATTCATGCTTGTCAACCACAATGGAAGTCACAAGTACTAATGAGACATACATTTGATGTAAAGGAAGACTTCTGGCGCGAAACACTTTTGCTGGTCTTCACGAGTTTATATTGACTCCCCCCCACCCCCTTCCCTTCCCTTCCCCTTTCCTCCCTCACGAAACCATGGTGCTAAAGATGAACCCTTATCAAAACTGGGTAAATTGGGCTTTTGAGAATTTCATGTTCTTTGTGAGCGACCATTCTGCTAGCAAACCCTGCGTTCACACCGGCCTTTTTCTTAAATCTAATCGTGCTTAGCTCTTTTCAATGAGGTACTACAAGTACCGTTATCTGTTTCACAAACTGAAAATGTTTAATTTGTGGGTACAAGGTTGAGTAAGACACAAAAACCAAGCAACGTACAATACAAAAAACTTAACATGGCGGGCAAGTGGCCGTTCAGAGTAAAGAGAACTACAAGACTGAATGTATTCGTCGAGACAAACGAAATCTGCAAGGCGTCTAAACTTGTCAACGTCCATTGAAAACTAATGTGCAAACTTCTTTATAAATATTTTGCGCTGCGTTTTTCATTTATTGTCTCCCTTTTCTCTGACAGCTCTGTCGACTCAAGCAGGAGACTACGAACCATAACTCTCGAAAAGGTTCCAGGGGGAATCAACGTAGAACACAGAGGGTTTCTATTACAGCGCTTGACAGAGAGCAGAGGTTCACTTCAGACTAGTAAAACTACGTTGAAGGACTATGGAGAATCTAAACTATGATCCATCTTGCAGTTGGCAGTGATTAGTTAAGGTCACCCAACAGTAGAGAACTGAGGAAGATTTTTAATAGCCCACGTTCGATATATTAAAATTCTGAACATGACTCCCAGGCTTTCTGGTCATTTTTCTATATTTAGTTTGGTTTTCTTTGTGCTCAAGTCTCATCTGGGAACTGCGAGACAATGAAGTCGTTTTGAACATAAAGCCTCGGAGTTGGAGTCATGTTAGAATTTTAATATATCGAACATGTGCTATTATGAAGTAATCCCGCTACGTAGTACCGGACAATGGAGGGACAGAGTAATCGAGGGTCTGCATTTCTGCCTGTGTCCTAGCCCCTCACTCAGAGGTTCCTAGGGCTTCGTCAAGCGTTCCTTTCCTACGAACTTTCCTGGGGAAGGAACGCGTGATGAAGCCCATAGAACCGCTGCGTGGGAGGCTCCCAAGGGAGTTCTCTGGATTTCAAGTGATGGGGATGATCGAAGGATTTTTTTGTGTTTGAAATTTTCGATTCCAGGATTTTTTGGTAAGGAAAATTTGGCGAGTAGTTTTTGGGTGGCTTCTTTTAAGTTGGGATATTTTGGGGGATTTTTTTGACCCAGTTGTTCGAACGCCGGTTAGCGCTAACCCTGGGTAAAAATTTTAACCAGGGTTTCTCTTTTTTTATCAAAAGCACCCCCTCGGATAATTTCCTCTATTCTTTTTAGAGTATCCAATAATCAAATTGTAGGCAAAGAGAATTAAAACTGAATTTGCTTTTTAAGCTCTCATATCTGAGTCCAAATTTCGCATTAACCCTAGGTTACCTTAACCCAGCTTCGAACAACTCGGCCCTGAAGACTCGTGTTAGTGCTCGCGTATCGAAGCCGCAAACACAACCATTCAATTTTTAATTTATTATTCATGTTATATCATTTAATGCTTTCTGAAAAAATTGGGGGGTTAATTATCGGTTCGGGGATTTCTTGGGGGTTTTGATTTTTGCCCCCATTTGATCATCACCGTCACACCGTCGCTTGAAATCTGGAGTACCCCCACTGGCTACCCATGTCCAGGATTGAAAGCAGATGCATGCTTTGTAGCAATAATTTCGTGAAAATTTTGAAGATTATCAAGCTAGGGATTGTGGGTTAAAGCCCTCTGCGAATTTTACAGGATTTCAGTGGCTCAAAGCGATGCTGCGGATAAAGTCAGCGGAAATAGCACTAATTTACAAATTGAAAGAGTTTTTGTTAACACTGGTGTCTTTGAATAAAATGTGTCTCTTGCTTTGTGAAAAAAATAAATAAATTGAATTAAAAAATGTGATTGTTACACGTGTTATGTGTGCTGAAATGCTTGGAAATAGCGACGTGCGCGCGACCTACAAGCAAAGTGGTTTGCAGCAGATAAGAATCGAAACATACTGGGCTGAGTTGTTCAAAAGTGGGTAAGAAACCGTGGGGCCCTGGGTACTAGTTATTCATACTTTCAGTCCCAGTCTTGCCGGCGGACGCCTGACTGATTTCAACATCTGCAATGTCAAGCAAATAATTTCCTTCGGAAAAGTGCGGGTCTTAGAATATCTTTAAAGGATTGTAATGCAAGATGTTTCTAATGGTGTCAATTATGACATCGAAATACCCTCAAAGTGTACTGGAATTTGACCACATGGGGAAGACTTGACTTTCGTTCGAATCGCCGGCCTGCCAACTGCTAATTAAAAAGAACGTGAAAGAGAGCACTGAGTCGCATCCTCTGCTGCATATTTTACTGCATGTACTATCCTTCTAGCGAAAGGGAAGGAACGTTACCTAGCAAAAGATATGTAAGTAACATTTTCAAAGAGAATTTAGAATTCTTGTCCATTTATAAACTGGCATTATATACCACTAACTTTTCATTTTTTTTGTATGGACGTTACGCTTTTCTAGAAAGCAATACTGCCATTTTTTAAACAGTAGTATCTGTTTGCTTTTTTTATGTATCTAACTGTAATTTAAAATCGGTCAGTGTAAAATGCAGGCTGTGGACTGCAAACTGTTAACCAGGGGTAAAATGCAGACTGAGGATAAACTGCAAACTGCAGACTGAGTAGCCTGAGAAAACAGCCAACATTTTGCGATGCCACCACTGGATCCCTCGTGAAATGATGTCTGAAAAATGAGCACAGAAATTCCATGCTGATGACACTTCACTTCCCAAATCTGGGTAGTGCTTCTGATTGGTAAAGGCACATTTTTAGCCAATCAGGCACTCTACCCAGATCTGGGTAGTGTCACGTCATCAGTATGGAATTTCTGCGCTTGTTTCTCAGATGTCATTTCATGGGAAAGCCAGTGGTGGTGTCACAAAATGTCAGGCTGTCTTCTCAGGTTACAGACTGAGAGTATAAAGAGAAAAAAGACTGCTAGAAATTTGGGCTTAGAATGCAGACCAAGCCTCAAATGTACTTGCAGAGGGAATTTTCATAGTTTTCAGTTATGATGTTCTATGAAAGTTCTGAACTACAGGAGATAAAAGATTCAGTGACCAAATGTGCAAATAAACTTTGACCTCCAAGCAAGCACCTTCGAGTTCATGTAAAAGATGGCAACTGGACTGGGTGAATAACTGATGTCAACCATTATATTTCTCCTGTTTTGTCACATTGTAGTCTTGATTCTTCAATCTTTATTTTAACCCCAGTCAGCAGTCCTCATTCTTCTTCTTTCAATTACCATCCTTGACAGAAAGACTGTTACAACTTTAGACTTTCTTATCGCCAGGATGCCCATCCCACAGATTTGGCACAACAATGACCCCTCCTCCCACCCCACCCTGGCGTGCTCAATGTTGTTCAGTTGTCAGCAGAACTGATCCAGTGGACTAGCTTCAACGTTGTTATTTTGGGAAAAGGTGGGAGCATTTGTAATTCCTGTTGCTTAAGATATTTTTATTTTGAAAGTAGACATGGAAATGTTCCTTTTTCTGAACATTTCTATCCAAACATAGCAAGAATAGCAAAAATGCAACTCAGTGGATGGATGGCAGCTGCTATTTGAAGACTTTGACCCTCCCCACCTAGAACAATTGATGACTGTCTGCACCTCCCACTGAGCTCTGCACTTATCATGATAATCATTCTCAGCAGAGGCCTGATTCAGCTGGCTAGGGCAAGGTACTCGCCATTCAAGGCCTGCACTGAACACTGCTGCTTACTGAAGGGGTTGTGTCAAAACAGCCCCCTCCCTACCCCACTAGTTTTGACCCCAAGGTCTGATCCACCCACCCACTGTTAGGGCAGTCCCTGGGCTATCCAGCTGTACTGACCAAGATGTCAAGCCTCCCACATTTTTTGGCACCGGGCTGGCCTGGAGCCGGGCTACGCCCATCGCCAGGCGAAAACCCAGTGGCGACGTTTTAACGAAATCAGACAGATATATTTATCCTTGTTCGAAAGAAAATTTACTACTGGCCGACCTAACTTGCGAAGCGTCCTAAGTTCGACGTCTGACCCAAGAGACGATCTTAACTTAATTTAGGTCGACCCAAATTAGAGTTTGATTCGTCCCATGAAAAGTTCGACGGTTGGCCTAGGCTTTAGCTAACCAAGACATTTATCCACTGTTGAAAGTTTATCTGTCCTTTCAATTCATTATAATCGTGAAACCGAAAGGCGTGCACACTCGTGCTCATAGCTTCTACTTTTTATTGGTCAAGTGTGTTCTCAAATGTGGTGTAGACCATACTTGGCGGCGATCTTCGGCTTCTTTGAACTACGAACGTTGCCATGGTCACCAAGTAAAGTTGAAAAAAGGTACATTTTACCCCTTCACACTCAAGGTAAGTTCCAAGTACATTACATTATACTTAAAGCTCTAGTGTGAAGACAACAAATTTATACTGCTACGAGCACAATTTATCATCGCCTACACCCTTCATTATTATTATTATTATTATTATTAGTGGTAGTAGTAGTAGTAGTAGTAGTAGTAGTAGTATTTGTCTATTTTTCAGACATCTAACGCAATGCTGTGGGTTCTTTATGATTTGGCCAATAATCCCAAGGTACAGGAGAAGGTGTATGAAGAAGTACTCTCTCTTATTGGTCCCCACGGTGATTTCAACTCTGAGAATTTTGCAAAGTTACAGTACATTAAAGCTTGTGTGAAAGAGTCCATGAGGTAATTTGGAAAAAACTGTAATGTGTAACTTAATGCAGAGTTAAATACTTAGCAGCAATGCCAAAAATCATGTAACCTGTGAGCAGGCTCATTCCAGGTGGAGCGGAGCGTGCTTTTTTTTTTCTCCCCAAGGCCACGCTATTCTTTGTCGCCCCGTTGCACTCTAGAGTCTCTTCGCAAACTAAAAATTGTGGCACAAAGCGTTTCCGATCAGCTAATTTGCTTTTCTTTCAGATCAAGCGAAAGACTTGTTTTCACATGGATAATGAAATTTTCAATTTCTTGTATACGTGTTCAATTTTTGTCCCTGGACTCCATCCTATTGCCTATAGCCGGGCCCGTATTTTAAACCAAAACGTAGTTCTCTCAGGCTACAACGTTCCATCAAATGTAAGTATTCTCTCATTGTTCTTCCTCATTTTGATATATAATTTGCATTTTTTTCTCTTCTCTTTCTTCGATCATTGCTATAAAGTAAAGGTAAAGGCGCGCACGAGCTAAAGGCCCAAAAGGACTGGAGCTTATGCCGGTTTCCTTAGCATGAAGCAAGCCTAGGAGTATTGTTACTCTCCCCTGGACGGGATGCTAGTCCATCGCATAGTTACCCACCAGCAGTGTGTCGCCGGTACCCATTTATACACTAGGAGAAGAGAGACAAAGTGGAGTAAAGTTCCTTGTCTAAGGAACTCGGCAACGGGACTGGCGAGGCTTGAACCTCGTACCTCTAGATCCGGAGTTCGAGATGTTAAAATCAAAAACCTGTTTAATTGCTTCGTCATCTGTCATAATATTTTCAATTTCATTGTTGAGCTATTTTGAAATTCAATATGTCAGTGGTGCGAGTGTATGTATCTTTGTGGCTTTGTATCTTTGTATCTTTTTTAATTCGATGAGTCACATTTTGGCTCCGAGGAAACCTTAGAGTTTTCCTTCTAATCAAAGTTTGGTGAGTAGATATTTATTTTACTTTAACAATTTGTTTAACTTGCACCAAATGTAACAGGGAAAGACAGAGGAAAGTGAATATATAGCATGAGGATCGACGCAGCTGAGCGTTTCGCGTTTTCATTTATGTACGGCAATACCCAATTTCGCACAAAAACCCAGTCTACATTTAAGACGAAAAAGGTAGATTCATCATTCTTGGTAAGGTTACACTGAAGCATTCAAAATAGCTCATGCACGTTTCAACGTGCCTATGTTTTTAACGTATCGTAGCCGGTAAGCAAAATCTCCAACATAACCGCAACAATGAAGAGGGAATGACGTCTGCTCGTAGAATCAGGATTTTGGAAAATTGTCAAATCTCTCATAAAGTTCGGTCACCCAGAGAGTTTTCTTCATCAATCGTGAGGCGTGTTAACCAGCTAAGCGCACGTTTTCCCACTTTGATAATCAGCGCAGGGCACCTTATCTGTTTGCTAGCGCGCCCGTTACAAAAAAGCGCGCCATTTTCTTCAAAAAAAAAGGAAAGAGGGAAAGAAAGAAGCAAAAAAACCTAGCAGTATCCCATTTTATCATCTATACATTTTTCCTCTTTTTTGCAGACTGTGGTTCTTTATAGCAATTACCTTTCTGGACGGTCCGAAGAGTTGTTCCAGTTTCCTTTGGAATACAGACCTGAACGTTGGCTGAATGAAGACCTTGGGAAAATTCATCCTTTTGCTAGTCTTCCGTTTGGAGTCGGTCCTCGTATGTGCCTTGGTGAGTTCATTCTTAAATAGTTCCCTTAAAATTCTCTTAGAATTGGAGAAACGTTTCGATCTTCTGTTTAGTGCTTTGTTGTGACTTTTTAGTTTGTCCTCTATAGCAGAGGCTAAGTAAAGTTTATTGCATTCCAGGCCGCCATATTGCTGAAGCTGAAATTTACTTACTGGCCGCAAAGGTAATATATAAATAAATAAATAAATGAATAAATAAATAAAGGTCTTTATTGTTTTTTTTTTTAAGCAAAAATACATGCTAAAAACCAAGAACACTTACATTAAAAACAGCAGGAAGAATTATAAGGCTTAAAAAATTCCGTGTAGAAGCATTGAATTTAACATTCAAGATCCACATTACATTAAATAGCTACTCTATATTCGAAAAATAGCCTATTTAAAAAACGATTTTTAAAACGCTGGGTATTAACCCTAGGGAGTTAACTGCTAGGAACTCGGAAGAGCGCTGAACTTTCTTTCGTTTTGGGGACGGAAGGGTACAGAGGGTCGCTGGGCATACTGGAGATCTTCTTGAGTAGTGAGCGATCTACCTCTTCTAATACGTCGTATATGTCAATTTGGTACGAAATATATTTGCGTTTAAAGCAGCGCTAGTAGAAAATTCTGGACCGTAAATGTTAATTCAGGTATTAAGGAGGCGTATATAGGACGACCGTACGTTATTTTCGGTAAAACAATTGATCACCAGCACATTGTATCATTGTAGTGCATACTAATAAAAGCAGCGAATTTTACCGAAGTCGGACTTTAAATTAAAAAAGGGACGCAAATTTGGTCTGAACAAGAGAGCCCGGATGGGGGTATTCCGCTATAAAGGTGCCGGGGTGCTCGTCGGAAAATTTCGAGAACACCCCTAACAGGTACCCTTGATTTATAGGCGTGTCCCAAAATCATTTCCACCCCTAAAAGGTACCAATTCAATAACAACTAGTTATATAACTGGGCACAAATACGTTTTACATATCAATAATCCTGGGCGATAACCTTACCGCAGACGCCTAAAAGGTACCGAGACAACTCTGGCAGCAGTCATTTTAGGTCTTAGCCCTCTAAGTGGTACCAATCCACAATTTTAAACCCCTAAAAGGTAGACTAGCATCCCCGTCACTTTTATAGGAGAGTACCCCATCTCCCACCCCCGGGCAAGAGAGCATAACGGAACAGAGAGGAAGTCTTAAGGCGTTGTCCGGGATATTTGAATTTCAAGCTATTTTTAGTGGTTGTATTTAAACGGAAGTCTAATTCCTGAGACGTTCTCACATCTCAATCAAGACCAGAAATCAAGTTCTCGAAGCAAAAAATGCAGAATATTATATTTGTAATGGCGTCTGTTACTTCTCTCTTGACAACGTAGAATAAACGTTTGTGGACATCTCTAGAAACCAACTTCTGATTAATTCAAGCGTTTAATTAGTCTAAAAATAACTTTGATGAAATTCACATATCCCAAGTTCCAGAATGGGCGTTTCCCTCTCTGTCAATTTTTCTTTCTTTTTTCTTTTTTCGATTCTCCAAGTGATGCGAAAAGAGCACATCCTTCCCCAGATCATGTGCGTCTTATTTTCTCTTGGCTTGCTTTATTTCCGCGTTGTCCTTACTTTCTGAGAGCCTGGCACAAGCTAAGGGCGTGTTTACATGGATGTGGGCGACCCCAGGTAGGTGAGGTAACCCGCCTGTCCATATAATCACTCATTTTAATTTCATCACGTTTATATGATAGGTGGGGCGACCATATCAGAGATTGTATAGATTAGGTAGGTTACCCTTCTAAGTAGTGGGTGACCTCACCTACCTGGGGTCCTCCACCTCCATGTAAACAGGCCCTAAGTTATAAGTGTCGTCCCATACCAGGGTGACCTGGATCAATGTCAACCATCGGTTACTAATTAAACATTTCACACCCTGATTTCAGATCGTTCAGCGATTCATTTTGGAATACCAAGGAGAACCTGCATCTATGATGTTTAGAGTAGTGGCAGTTCCAGATCGCACTTTAAAGATAAAATTTTTTGATCGCCAATGATTTTCATAAACTCTTACTTTAGCAAAAATCACTCTCTAAAGCAACTCTTGGTCCCACAGTTAATTTATACCTTACGCATGTGCACGGCCACATCACCACTGGTTTGTCCGCCATCGTCAGCTCTTTCCTCCTTGTTATGATCCATTAGCACAGCAGAGTGTAGGCAAATTGGTTTCACAGCCATCACAGGGGCGTAGCGAGGGGAGTTCTGGGGTGCCCCTGCCCCCCCCCCCCCCCCCCCTGTGAGATAATTGTTTTAAGTGTCTATAATTGAAGTAGCGAAAACGCGCGAATCCAAAGAATCAACATACATGAAAATCATACATGAAATCTTTTCCGTTTTCAATGGATAAAAATGTCGAATTTTATCTATTTGCTACCCAGGGATGTAACTACACCCGGAATTTTGAAAGGTTGGCAGGTCTGAATCGTGAGAAACTGGGCACTTTTAAACCTGGCCAATATCAACCATCCACAGAAGATTTTAAACCTGGTTTTAAAGAAAAGATGAGATTTTTTTTAAAAAAAAAAGCGAGGGTAATTGTTTGATCCTTCGACTATCAACAACAAATTTACTGTTTGCATGAATTCAGTTTTCATTTTTTGTTGAACAGATGAACTAATGTATTTTCCGGTGTAAATTGACAAAATCGGTAAAAATCAACATAAATCGATAAATGAAACGAGTGTGTCATCGATTTCTACCGATTGATCGATACAATCGATATTAATCAAATCAGATTTACCGATTTTTATCCATTTATCGATTGATAAATCGATACTGATTTTTATTGATTGACTACTCCGGGTTAATATAAGGAGTTTGAGTAATAGTCGCGGGTCGCGGGTCGCGGGTCCCATGTCGCGGGTCGCGAGTCCAAAGTCGCGGTCGCGAGTCCAAAGTCGCGGTCGCGAGTCCAATGTCGCGGTCGCGAGTCCAAAGTCGCGGTCGCGGGTCCAATGTCGTGGCAGGGGAAAATGATTTGAATGAATTGCTCACAAATGCTCAGGGGTGCATTCACTGCAAAATGTGCGAACTCGTTCAAATTTAAAAAAATTTTTCGGCAAAAATAAAGAAAACGCTTGTTGAAAAACTTCCTGGACGCAAACTCCCAAATAAACTCTAACTGGAACTGGAAAGAGAAGGAGAGACGTTGGGCTTGAAGTGCCATTAAAGTACATTCAAGGATTCAAGTGGGTATTCAAGGCATGAATTTAATATAGAAACAACTCAAGTAATAATCCACAGCAAGAGAGGATAAAACTCGAGTTTTATCCTCTCTTGTCCACAGAAAGGAGTTTGTTTCTGGAAGCTAGGTTTTCGCTTAATGCTTTTATTTTTACAATTGAGACGGTTAGCCGGAATGTTCAATAGAACCTCTTGTTCTTTTCACTGAAACTCAATTTTTCAATAGTTGAGAGGAAAAGAAAATGTGGTGAAGTATCCCTCACATTCATTCATCCTATACCATTTTTATTTTCATTTTCATGACATGCAACATGCAACTCACTCTTAGCACAAAGCGCGCCGATCAGGACTTTTCGCTGGTTGCGTTGTTGTAAGAAGCGTCGTTTCAGATTCGCTGGCTTCTTTCCGTTTAATAGTACCTGCCGGTCTAGAAGACAAACGTAAGTATCTTTATTTGTCTTACAGTTTTGTGTCTCATTCAAAGCTAGAGCTGTTGATTTTTTGCCTTTATTTTAATTGTAACTGAAACACTTTTTGTTGAATGTGCATCGTCCACAGATTTTCCCTTTCACCGTTTTAATAGCAGGGTACTAGTCCTCAAGACTTAGAGCTAATCTCCAAAGAAGACCTCGTGGTGAGTTTATCTTCTAGTTACTTTTAAGCTTTTAAGCTTAAGCTCAGGCAAGTTTCACATGAAAGCTTTATACATTTAAGCTAACTTTGACAACTCAATTTGACTGCAGAGCAAACTAATTATTGTCAGTTATTATCTTATACACGGAAAGCAGGACATAAAAAATTGAAATAATTCAGTATAATACCTAAATGGCCGACTCTAAAACGACTTAAGTACTCATCTGTTAAGCAAAAGTAGTAAAAATGAAATCCCAAATTTATGTAGCCGGAATCGTTTGTGACTCGCACCACGTGGAATAAACTTTCGAGCGAGACTCAAACCAGTTTTTTAGGCGAATCTTTTCATACCAGAACATTGGTAGTCTTTACACTAGAGACTAAATAAGCTAAGAAATATTTCAATACAAGTAAATTTAAAAAAAGAAAACAACCATTATGTCATAAACAAAACTCGTGAATGGGTCTTGAATGGGAAGCTGGCAGAGCCAGACACTGGGCACTTCATTCACAAAAAACTACCGAGAATTTGCCTTGAATGGCGTGAATGACAAAAAGAAAAACGTAACTGCTAAATAAAATGGACAAAAAGCTGTTACATTAATTTTGTCAAGCTGGCACTGATTGGCAAACTGAATATAAAACGCTGAATTGCTTTCAACTTCGATTAGAATCAATGTTGTTGTATTTTTAATTTAAAATTAAAAGAGAACTGCTCGGTCTGTCATGGCAGAATCAATTTCATTGTATTAAAGGTGCATTGAAAAAGAATATACTTATGGTAGGATCTCATCCTCTTTTTCTTGCAAGTCAAAGCCATGTTTGTTAAAGCAAAACCTTTATGATCTTAGTTAAGAGGTTATTAACTAGTAAATCAGTTTATTTCGTATTTTTTGTCTGCTTATTATAATAGATATTCTGTTTCCGCACAAAACTAGCGAAACGTGCAGGATCTTGAAGCTGTGGGGCCCATTTTCCAGTATCGCATTTTTAAAGTGGATGGGAGTCCGCATAAACTGACTGTGGGGCTGTTATTATCGAATTCGTAAAAACTAAAATGTAAAATGTCTGATCCAGGGTCTGATCTCTGGCTCGTAGTGCCGGCTTTACAGCGCCGGCGCAAAAAATACAGTAAACCTGATAAGGTTTAGAATGGTTATCGCCTTAAAAGGAGAGAGTATATTTAAAATAATCATAGGAACATGGTACGTGATGCCTGAAATTTATGCTGGGGCCTTTTAAATAAAGAAAAACAGCCTTGATACTAGTTTGGAAACAAAGTGAGAGCAAAAAAAAATCCAACAAAAGTGGACGTGAAGCGGAATCGGCGGGCTAATATGGCAAAAACAATAATAAAAGGATTTTGGAGTTCAACCACATCAATTTTCATCTCTCACGCAGACCTCAAGTGCTACGAGAAAGTAATGGCCATGCGCGGATGCACTTTACTTATTTTTAAACTAAGTCAACGATGAATTGCGATCTTTGCTTAGATCAAGCTTCGTTGTTGCATGGGATATAGCTTGCTGATGTCGTCTTCGGGTCTCTCACGAGGCCCTCCAAACTTCCCTTTCACAATTTAACCGCTTCAGCTATTAAGCTCTTGGAATGTGTAGCCTGAGGAGCAGACGCTTGGAAGTAATGGGCGCAAGAAAGAAAGTTGCGCGCGAGTGAGGCTGTGAGACACGCGTGTTTCCCTTTCGCGCGCCCGTTCTTTCTTTCACCAAAATACTTCCAAGGGCCTGAATGCTGATTTCTCGCTGTTCATTGTCTCTTTCATTGAAAAAAAAAAAGGCTTATTCCTTGCCTAAAATGAAGCTTTTAATGAGGAAATCCAAACTTTCCTCATTTCTTTCAAATTTCATTGTCAGTAATGTTTACCGCAATCTAAACCGAGTCACCATGGGTCTTAATACCTGGAATGGAAACTGGAAAATTGTTCATTTAGAGCGCTAATACCCGAGCGTGGTCCTCTTCCATGCAGACCTATCTCACTTTTTATTTCTTGATCTGTTTATCTTTTCAAGGTTAAAACGTGCCACTATGGAATCGAGCGACCTAAGCACTTTGATGAAGAGACTTTCAAAAGAAGGGTACAAAGTCGTTTATGATCCCCCCGGGGATGGAATGTGCCTCTATGCTGCTGCTGCGTATCAGCTTTGCATGGACGCCGCTGGCTTAAAGGATATGGTATTTGATTACCTGCAGCGTAACAGATTTGACGTAAGAATATCCCACTTGTCGGTAAATATATTAAAATCAGTCATAAACTACAATGTCTTGCAGGCGTGCTTAT